>JAOXNR010000029.1:5507180-5548242 GCA_028571225.1 Parsonsia alboflavescens | reverse complement strand
AATAAATGTTATGTTTTGATTTTTTATTTTAATTAAAAGTCAAAATGAGTATAGAATGAAAAGTTAGTTTTAGATATAAGTAATTGTGAAATGTTGTGAAGAATTTGATAAATAAGAAATTACTGTTTTAATTTGGGTAAAAATGAAAACGCATCCAAAATTTGGGACATCCTCAACGTGCTTGAATTCTTGCAGTTCTATAAACTTCATCCATGGTTTTACAGTACCCAAACCTTAGCTCGATAAAGTTTCTTTCTTCCACATCTATGACCTCCAAAGTAACATGTATGGTGAAAAGCACCGGTAACAACTTGTTCTTCTACTCTAATAACCCTTGCAAACTCAAACAGCCCATTCTTTTAGAAGGAGGGATGCGATATAACTTTATTGATGTGGACTTATACTCCCTCTATTCAAAATTATATGTTTCATTTTGACTGAATATTTACTTTTGGACGGAGGGAGTATAGGATATAAAGCATATATGCAACTGGTTTAAGGAAAAACAAATTCTCTTGTAAAAAAATTCATTTTACAAATATATTTTTTATAAATTAAATCTTAAGATACTTCATTAAATTTCATTTTATATTAAAAAATATAGTTGACCGTTAACTTGGATCTTTAAAAAACTTAATTGAAACACTCCATAAAGTGTGTCAACTCTTTAAAAAAGGATAAACTAAACTTTAAGGTACTCGATCAAATTTATTATTATTTTTAAATAAAAAATAGTTAATCTTTAATGTTGACATTAGAGACTTAACGGGAGAGCGCCTTAATATGCGCTCCAACCGTTACTGTAACGAAATTTTTGCTACAGTGCTCATGCAGCCAACCAAGCGGAGCAAAAATTCCGTTACGGTAACCGTTGGAGAGCTCCTTAATACGCGCTCCAACCGTTACCGTAACGGAATTCTTGCTACAGTGCTAATGCAGCCAACCAAGCAAAGTAAGAATTCCGTTACGGTAACGATTGAACCGCGCTGCGAAACGCACCTTAACAAATCCTTATACAGTTAGTTATATATATATATATATATATATATATATATTTATATAAACTTATTTTTTAATTTTTTATGACACAGAATTCATGACGTTTAGATTATGATTATAGATGAGACTGCTTTAATTGTCGAATTGATTGGTAAACTAAATTTGATTCGTCCAATGCTGAAAACAATTTTTCCATAAGAGAATTCTTGATGAAAGTCATGATTTGTGCTCATTATATCACTAAACCTCTTAGGTGAAGAAATATCATCCCGACCAAATATCTTGAGGTATCCCCCCCACGCACACACACAACAATAAATAAATAAATAAATAAGAAAAAGGAGATGGGTTTTAAAAATTAGATTCTTAAGTGTTTTAAGTGTGAGCAGAAGGTGATCTTGATTGGATTCGGGGTTTTCCATTCCTCATTTTTTTGGGTATTTGGTCGGTTTTCGGTTTAACCCATCCTTGGTGCGTTTTCTTTCACTCATATACGTTAAAAAATCAGAGTTTCTTTACGTAGAAAGAAATTTTCTATCAAAATAGGTTCGATTTACATTTTCAAGAATCATTTCATGGAAAAGTTTCTAAAGTTGTATGCTACAAACCAACAAAAAAAATACATTAAATATGGTTGAATAAATATGAGTTTCAACAATCGTATGATCGATAAAGAGATCATGGATTCCAATCATGAGTCTACAAATCTCAATATTTTTATAATTGGATCAAAATAGTCCAAATACTAGTTCAAGAAAAGAAGAGAGAGAGAGAGAGAGAGTTTTTAAGGTATAGAATAAGAGTGATTGTGTATCCATGGGTGTGGTAGAGTAGTTCAAAAGTGAAATCCGAGTTCGACTCAGTTTTCTTACAAATTCTAACCTTTGTGAGCAAATTTATATACGTTTGGATTCTTACATGATAGATCCCTCTCCTACCAGAATAGTCAAGTCAAGGTGAGTGCGTAAGTCTGTTCCGAACACAAATTTCTCTTTTTGGGGTTATTATTGTAAATTTTAAATGATATTATTTTGAAACTGGAGGTGTATATAAGTTCAGAATAAATACGTTCAAACTAGAACTACTAATATTAATATTAGCAATAATAAAAATTTAGAACAAACAAAAAAAACGTGCTTTTATATTTTAAATATATAAAATCTACAAAAGTCAATGGGAACTTACTTCAAATTGCACAAGTTCCTATATACACGAAAGATGACAAATTCTAAGCTGTTAGAATTCATAACGTTCACACAAATCCTAATCTTGCAAGAAATTATATGTAACTGATCAAGTTATGTTTTAGGTACTTTCTGTTTCAAAATCTCGGAGTAATATGCTATGATATTATGTGTAATGCAATTTATAAATTAATTTTTGAATTTAATTTTCCAATATTGATAATGTATTTCGAAATTATATACTATATAATATATTTTTTTTCTTTTTGTCCGGCTATAATCGCTATCCATAGATGCACACATGGTTCAATCCAAAATTATATCGGTGGGAATGAAAAGAATTTTAAATTAAATTCATTGAATTGTTTGTTATTATTGTTTTCTTAAGGAATCGAATATGAATGCAATATATATAAATTTAACTTTTCTTGTCATTATAATTAATTAATTAGTTATTTAAAAGGTGCTTTGCCTACATTATCCTTGTCAACTGCCACTTTATTTTCATTAGATTAGTTTGATTAGCTCATGAAGAAAAAAAAATTATCTTAATTTTTTTCAAATGATTGTTAGTGACGGAGGGAGAATTTTTTTTTTTCCATTCAAATGTATCATTTTTGTTAATCTAAATCCAATACTAAAAATAGACCATGTAAAATTTTTAATACTCCTATACGATCTTCTCGATTTCAGATCTTTTAATCTATTTTTTATATCATCTTTTATACTATCAATAATAAATATATATATTTTTTTTATTTTACTATAAAAATCTTTAAAAGATATATTAAATCTTAAAAATATTTATTTAAATCGTATAATATATATTATTTTATTTCGAGACGTATAAAATGACATAGAATACGATTTAGAATATATATCTTCTCACGTAATTATGAAGCATCTTAACAATTATCATATCTTATGATAATTTTTAGTAAATAATAAGTGAAGATTCCTTCTTGGATATATAAACACGCGCTGGCACGTCCACTAGAATCCAACTCTCTCTGTTTTTCTTTTCTCTTTATATCTTTTTCCACTTTTTTCCCCCCCTTTTCTGTGAGCCCGCGAATCAAATTTTGTCGGATTAAAGTAAACTTTATTCCCTCTCAATCACCTCCGCGATCCTACTTTATTTTATTTCATTTTATTTTTAACCAGCAATGCAGAATGATCATTCTATTTGAATCCACGACCCGTCTCTCATGTAATATTGAAGAAATGTTATATATGGAGAGAAATGTTACGGATCCTACTATGGGCAACATCGAAGCTTATCTTATGGAGCGCTTTCAAAAGTTTTTAAATAAGTCAACAATCTTTTTTATTTAAGGAAAAAAAATGTTTTATTTTGATTTGATAAAAAAAATTTAAGGGTATATTTGATTATCATAGAGTTATCAATTTTCTTTCTCTTTGGATTAAGGGCCCTTCCACTAGTCACGACAAGGTCCCTCGTGTTAACGAGGTGTAAATTAGGGATGTGCACGAACTGACAGAGAATAGACGGAGAGGACGTAACGGGTGGCAATTTAATGCCCATGTTCTACGCTCAACGAGTTTCGAACCTCCACCTGCCGTTGGAGTTAATCAAACGTCACGTTAATTTTACCAGCTCGCCTATACCCCTGGGGGCATCAATTTTCTTTCTCATTCACATGGTTGGTAGTGGATGTAAATCTTTTAATGCTAAAGATCTATTTATTTGATAAATGAAAGGTTTAATTGTCCCTTCGGGATACCTCAACAAGTGAAGTGATGAGGACACAGGCCATAGATTTTGAGTACGAATCCCATCAGCACCCTTTTGCATAAGCAAAATGTCGAGATGCATGTAAAATTGATCTTAACAATTGCTAAAAAATAAAAATAAAACATTTAATTAAAATTAAATAAAAACATTCAATTCAATTATAGATGCGGGAGAGTATTGAATAGTCTCACGTAAAGTCATTTTCTATTTTTAGTGTGTTTTGACAAATTTTGAAGACAAAATCATATTTGTTAAAATTTTATTTTGATTTATTTATATCAAAATAAAATTTTAACAAATATGATTTTGTCTCACTTGCTATGTTATTATAATAATGCACCAATTGTATCATTCAATGTCGTTCACTGGTTTTGTTTACTCGGTCTATACGTTAATAATTTTAGAAGAAAAAAAAAAGAAAATTAAAAAGGTATATGTGACTTCTGACAGTCCAAGGTGCTCCCTGAATCAATTTTTTTATAAAAAAAAAAAAAAAAAAAAGGGTATAAATTTTTAAAATAACATTCTAATAATATACAAGTAAATAAATTATATTATACATGATATATTATATAACAAGCCACAAGCTACCATATGAGTGCTTTGCTCTTTTCTATTTCTTGTGTCTGAAAAAAATATTAAATTATAGAAACCTTGTGCGGTTTGAAGACCTTTAGCTAAAAATGTGACATTATTCATGATGCAGAAAGCGAACCCTTTTCCTCAAAAACTTGCTTTCCAATATACTTAAACTTCACACTCTTATATATGTTTATTTATTTTTAGTTAATAGTATCCAGATCAAGTTCTCACACATATCTCATTTTGTTAGGAATTCCAACTCATCAATGTTAGAGTTTGCGAGAAAGATCAAGTCGAACTTACGATTTTCAAACCAGGGCTTCACAATAATAATCACATTTGGGTCTGATATGATATGGGTTATTAACAAAATGATAAGATGTGAGCATTTTTATGGACCTCGGTTTACCCTAGGCTGAACTTTTTGAAAACATTGGTAGTTTAAGAAAAAAAACTATGTAATTAAATGTTTTTTTAAAAAAATCTTAATCAAATCACATAGGAAATTAGAATATAGGCAACACGTCAGATTCAATGTTTAAAAAATAATAAATACTCCATCCTTCATTAGTCGTTGTTTTGTAAAAATTAATGTAACCCTTTTTTTTTTTCCCTAAAATGCTCTCTCATCATCCTTTCAAAAATTTGAAGGTTTTGAACACTATTTTACTATAAAAAAATGTCATCAAATACCTAAATTAACTAACAACAATGATTTTTAATCAATAACTAGAAAATGACCTATATTCAGTACCGGAGGGAGTACCATATTATCAAATTTCATAAAATGATTTTGGTTTTATTGTGAATCCTTCCCACTAACAGTATAAAGAAATATTAAATATATTAATGAAAATGCTATAAAGTACATTTTGTATAAATCTTTATGGCCAAATATACCGTCAATTCTAGTAAGTATATTCTATAGCATTTTTCGTACTTTTAATTCAATAAAATAATTTATATACATAAATATATATATATATATATAGGATTTTTATTATGTGCACTAACCGTGTGCACTTGAAGGAAAAATAGTAGAAATCTTCTGCGATGTTGTGTTTTTTTAATCTATAAATAGAAAGTTGCGACACCGTGAGGTAAACAGATTGAAAAAACACGACGTCGTAGAAGATTTTCCCTATTTTTCCTTCAGGTGCACATGAGGAGTTTGGTGCACATAATAAAAAATCTATATATATAAATATATATATATATATACATGTATATTTGTTTACGAGGAATAGATATGGAGCAGTTAAATATTCAAAACTATCAAATCCTAATCTGCAGATTGACATGAAAATATTCAAAATCCCCGAGAGATGAATGATACTATCTACTACTCCATAAATAAATAAATATTTATTTATTTACAAATATACAAGTGGGAACGGCATCAAAATTCCTTCAACTAGAAGAGTCTCCACAGGGCTCAATCTCCTTTAAAAGCTGAACGGATCGCCCATCTTTATCTCGTCTGCAACCCGCATTTCCTTTACCACTATATATTCGGAAGCATTGGCGTGTGCCTTCCACACTTCTCCATATCTAAAATTCCCTTCATTTCCTTCAGCCCCTTTACTTTCACTTCTTCACTTCTTAGTTTGTAATTTCTGCTTACTGATAAGAGGGAAAAAAAAATGGCTGCCAAGGTGACCCAAGTTTCAGTAACGGCCTACTCGGGAGGACTTGAAATGGGGGAGTCCAAGAAACCCCAGCTGCCGGAAGTACCAGATGCTGATGCTCAGATCTCGTTCAGAAATGACCTTGGAAAGATCACGGAGGATATCGAAGCACAGCGCATGCGGCCGGAGGAGGAGGTTCTCGACGTTGAAGTTGTTGATTATTCCAAGAGGGCACAGTGGCTCCGAGCTGCAGTGTTAGGAGCAAATGACGGTTTACTCTCCACTTCGTCGCTCATGATGGGTGTCGGAGCTGTACGGAAAGACGATAAGACCATGATTATAACCGGTGTTGCCGGGATGGTGGCCGGTGCTTGTAGTATGGCTTTGGGGGAATTTGTCTCTGTTTATTCTCAGTACGATATTGAATTGGCTCAACTGAAGAGAGAATTGAAGGGAGATAAGATTACAAAAATTGAGTATGAGTCTAAGAAAAAGGCTCTGCCGAGCCCAATTCAGGCAGCTGCGGCATCTGCTTTCGCTTTTACCTTTGGGGCCCTGGTGCCTCTGCTGGCGGCGGCTTTTATAGAAAGCTACCATTTCCGGTTGGGGATGGTGGTGGCCACCGTGAGCGTTGCACTTATGGTGTTCGGAGGACTCGGTGCTCATCTGGGAAAGGCCCCTATGTTGAAATCTTCGGCGAGGGTGGTGGTCGGAGGGTGGCTGGCCATGGCGATCACCTTTGGATTAACGAAGTTAATTGGAAAAGCTGCAATTTAGTTAATTAATTCTCACTTCTCGGTGAAGACTGAAGATTGAAGATTGATTATCAATATATATTACTATAATTATTATTATTATTGCATGTCTGCTTTATAATATTTTCTTCAGTTTAATTAATTTATAGTAGTTGAAAGCGTGCATGGCCTGAATATACATGTGTATACCTCTCTGTTTTTTTCCTTTTGATATAATATTATCCATAACTTGAATTTTACCCATTCCGCCTATAATGGAATGTTCATATTTATATTTTAAATTATTAGAAAATGGAAGTAAAGGTGCTTCTTATATTATTTGGTTATAGATATACGATAAGAGAAGTAAAATAAGTACCTCCACTCTCCACGTCAAAATTTTCATTGCTATATATTATATATTACTTTTTTTAATAAATCTCTACTTTGTTTTTTTAATAAAAAAAATGAAATATTATTTATATAGATATGTAAACAGATAGTAAATTGAACAAATTTTACTCCCCTTCTCTTTCACTATTCAGCTTTGCATATCAAACAAAATCTAAAAATTAAAATGAAAAATCCAATTACAAATCAAGAGAAAAACATGATTTTTATGCTAATAATGGAAAATAACGGAGCCTCCCTCCCCATTGGAGAGATATCTTTCACCTTCTGAGATGCCTATTTAGGCAACAGGTGCTTAACAAAATTTCAGATATATTGTTATGATTTTTTTAACGTGTCTCAACATTCCACCTATTGGGATATCCACAGAGACTAAGGTACCATTACGATTATTCACAATAATTGAATTTGTTGAACACTTACAATTCATGTAGAGTGTACCAATACACTTTTGATCTACTTTCTCCACCACTAAATATAAGTTACCAATCATTATTTTACAAAAATTAAAGAAACTCTTCTTTTCTTCTAAAATATCTTTCAATCATATTTTCAAAAATCTAAACGTCATTTTATAAATATATCAATAGAGCAGAGTAATATAAGAAAAAAAAACTTTCAAATATCTAATTAATTCAATAAATGAAGAAAGTATATCACTTACCTTAATAATTTCAGAGACCCATGGTATACACAACGGAAATTATTTAAATAAGCGGGATGGGTTCTATGTTGTATTCACTTGTGTATATAATACGAGTAATTTATTATATAATCATATATTTTCAATAAAATTGAACATCTTTTATTTTAAATGAAAAAATATATATATATATTATGGAGGAGTGGTCTCACGTTGGCCATTATTTATTTAAGTATTTTTAAGATACCAACATCCATATTTGTCGGATCGGATCGGATCCAATCTCATTAGGTGTGTATACAGAAGAAGTACCGGACAATTCTTTTGGATCCAGAATGATCAACCTTTTGAGAATCAATTATTCCCTCCATATGGAATCAATATTTAATTTTGATTTCCATGTATTTAAAAAAAAAAACTGGACCTAATTTATTTTAACACTGCAATAACATTTTTATTAATTTATGAAATGTAATGTTTAATTTTGAGAATAATTTAATTTGAAATCCACGTGATTTGATGGGAGTGACTGATGAGACGAGCGTGGGCATCCCGACAAGAAATTCCGTGCGCATTTATTTTATTTACACGCACCCAACAAGCAAACCATGTAACCATGATTTGTTTTTTTGTTTTGTTTTTTTAAAAAGGTAAATCAATTTTTATGTATTTAATGTTTTGTTAATTTAGAAAGGTATATTTGAACTTGGGATTTATGGTATTCAAGCTGCAATCATAATCGAATCCAATTAGTCAAAAAAAAAAAAAAAAATCGAGCTTGAAATGTATATATCTATCTTAGAGTTAAAATTTTTGAATTTGAGTTAAAGTCAATTTTGCATAGTCTTGACTCAATTTAAAATATATATCTTTTCTTAACCTAATTTTTATTTTAAAAATTTATTTTATTATTTGATAATATATTAATTATCATTAAAAATATTTATATATTCTTTTTTCAAATTACTCAAAAATTATTATATAAATATTAAAGTTTGCAAGTTAAATTAAACTCGATACAAAACTCAAGATCAATTGTAACTCAATTCAAATTTATAGAGATTTAAACTCTACTCGTTTATAACCATACACTCAACATTATTTTTAATAATGACATAGTGAGATATCTAAGGTGGTTGTAATTTTAATTTTCCTCGTTAACGGTTCATTCTCTTGCAAGCTATAATATTGATGAATGGATTTATCGACATTTGAGTTTTTTCAAAAGGATTTCATTTTTAAGTAAAATAATTGATTTGAGTGTGAAAAATATATAGCAGATGCCACGTGTTAATTACATTAAAAGAAAAATGTAAAAATCTAAGGAGTCGGAGAATTAGCGAATCACGCGTGCGGCACGTGCAAAGAAATCGTGCTTGGGGACCCGCGTTGGACTGTCAGTAGTACCATCCACTCATCCAGCGCAGGGTGGAGCCCCGAGTTACCCAGTTCTGGCTTAAGACAAACCTTTTATTATTATTATTGTTTAACGGATAAAAATTGGCATCAAATTCATGTGGCGAACACATCTGTTCAGAATATTCTTTGGGAAAACCTATTGCTTTTCGTCTGTGACTGCTTTTATAATAATAATTAATATAGTGCAATATTCAGAAAATTATTAATAATTATTGTATATAATATGAAATAATAAAATTAAAAATAAAAATATATTTATAAAAAGGTAATTTATCCTGTCATTCATCATAAGTTCAAAATAAAATTTGTCTAAAATTAAAAAATAAGAAATATCCATATATAATTTTTAAATACTTTTTAGAAAAACTTGATTAATTAAACTCATACTTTCTTAGTCACTATTTATAAGTCATTATAACTAACTTTTATTATTACTGATTATAAGTCATTATGATTAATTTATTGGATAGTTTACTGAGTTTTTTTCTTATTACCTTACCTCTATTTTCAAAATTCTCTTGCTCCCTTGAAATCTTGCATAAAGGGTATTTTAGAAAAAAATTTTTCTTAATTTTACAAATTGATGACTAATGACTTATAAATAATAATTAAGAGAGTATTGATGTTTATAAATATATAAATATATGTATATACATATATTTATTTATATCATCATCACCACTGTTTATTATGGATATTTTCAAATTATATTACATGTTAAGTTTAGTATTTTGTACCTTTTTTTTTAGTGGTGTCCAAACAATTGTTTTTTTCCTTTATAATTCTTTTAAATAATGAATCATGTAGAGTTTTATATAATATTAATTGGAAGCTAACATAATCAAATTGTTTCAATTCTTTAATATACGCTTGGTTGTAGATAAATAAGGGATTTTATAACCATTATTCTACATCATCCAATAAAATAATATATATTATGAGATTCTTTGATTTAAATGGATTCAAAGAAATTCTATATATACATTATCAATAGAAAAAAAGAAAGACTTCTAAACGATGAACGTTTTGTTTTTAATATATTTACTCTAAATATTTTCCAAAAGTTAGAATTAAGTTAAATTTAACTAATTATTTAATTGATGATTCTTATATCTTTGAAGCTCATATATGAAAATTTGACATTTTTTAATTTATGTGAAGATTATTTTCTTTTAAGTAATTTAATTAATCATATGGTTATAATTTATTATTATTATTATTATTATTATATATATATATTTATATAAAAATGCTATATAGTGCTATGAATCTTTGACGGTTAAAGTTAACGATTAAATGCTTTTGTTTTTTTAAAAATAAAATAAAATTTAATCAAGTATCTTAAGGTTTAGTTTATCCTTTTAGGGTATAATTTATAAAAAAATATTTGAAAAAATCATTTTTTATAAAAGATTTTTTTTTTTTAATAACTGATTGTTAACTTTGATCATTAGAGACTTAATTGGAATATTTTATAAGGTGTGATTCATAACACTCCATAGCATATATATATATATATATTTATATATAATCTTTGATTCATGAAAATCATTTGAATTGAAATTTTACAGATAATAAGTATAGCTTAATATCTTTTTTTTAATCTTTTTCAAGGCTTAATTTGACTTGCTCTTCCTGATTTTAATATCTATCTAGTGAGAGAGAGAAAGTAAACTACTTGAACATAATTAATGTGCAACAGGAGATTTGGAGCCCTTTAGAGGCCTATTACTCTTATATGAAAATTATAAATTAAAGTTTATGGTATATTTTTATAGAGACACACTACTCTTATATAAACTTGTTTAAATTTCAAAAACTTCAATGATGTCCTAAAAATTAAAGTTTACAGTTTGTCATTTATATATGTTTATCTAATAATTAGTAATCTACATAACAATTAGGAAAATTTAATTTTCATTATTCAATGAAATGAAACTTTTAATAATTACCCCCTAAAAAAACCTTAATTATACTTAGTTGATTTTATAATATTTGGGAAGATAAAAAACTTTTTTTTTCTTGTCCTACAAACCAGAATTCAAGGTTTGTCTTTTGTACTTAATTTGTTTAATAATATTTGGGAAGATAAAAAACGTTTTTTTTTTCTTTTCTTTCCTAGAATCCCCTTAAATAAGCTAATATTACACTATATTTTATTTATATTTAAACACTAATAATAACCTATGTTATTAATGATGTTTAATATGTAATATTAGTTATTTGTATTATATATTAATTTCAGACAATGTCAGTTCAGTTTTAGTTTTTTTTCTTTCTTTCTTTTTTTTTTTGCTGATCAGAAAATATAAACTTTAGAATTTTGACAAAAAATTACTAAAAATAAAGTTAATATCACATGGACTAATGACCCACTTATCAGATATTAAACTAATAAGAACATATACTACATTTATCTTGGTCAAAAGGCCTAGAAATGTATGAGTCTTTAAAAACATCATCTGTCAATTTTATACAAGCTTATCTTTTTTTTATCTTCATAGTCTAGCGAATGTGGACAATAGTTATTCAGATAATGATGATTTTTGTAAATATTTATATTTTGAAATATCATGAGACTCTCTTTCGTTATTATCTCTTTTTCTGAAATATTTTAACGTTTGAAAAAATAATGGATTTAGATATAACTAAACTTTATCCTAAACATCTAGAGAATAACACTTGTTAGCCTCTCGTACTATGAGCAATACTTTTGTATATTATATAGATAATAATAATAATATGCAGCTATACTATAGTGAGCATTAGTTGTCCTGTTATAGTTGGCACTGGGTAATGGTTAAAAACTTTAACGGAGAATTTAATTTCTTCTTTTAAAAAAACTTTTATAAAAAAATTATTTTTTAGATATATTTTATAAAGTAAAATCTTAAAATGATAAAACAATTCTTAGGGATATTTAATCAAATTTTAAAAATTGAAAATATATTTTTTTAGAAGATTTTTTCTTAGTTAAAGAAGGAGTTAATTCTTTTGTTAAAGTTTTTGGACGTTAATATTAGAGTAGTCATTCAAATAAAATTTTTTCTAGTAGTGTCTGAGATAGTTAGCATGCACTTTGACTGTTCTGCTAATTGCTTGAGTCGAACTCACAATCTACATTATATATTCCTCACTTAATCATACCGTGCTAATTACAATTATTTTACAAACATGCATAGCAGGAGAAACAATATACATACTACAGCACTCTATATTACTTTAAAAAATATATATTTTTATTAAAAAGTAAAAAGAGAAATTAGATGTTTTAAAACATGACCTTTGATGAGTTTGGCATTTTGATCATTAATTCTCTTTTTTCCTTTTCCATGTTGATCATCAAACAAATTATGATTGGACAGCTTAGTCCTTCTAACTGTGTTCTTAAAAAAAAAAAAATCAACAACTACTTGACCAAATTAATAGGTGAAAAATTTAATGCTGCATTTTTTAAATGGTTAGAAATGGGTATTGCTTGAAACGTTCTTGAGCTAAATGCAGGTTGCAAACTCAACTAAATTTCATTTATTGTTGAATCAGAAACCGGTAATTAGCTAAGCAAAAATTCAGTTACTACTCATTTTATGGCCATTTGATTATAGTAGTACTGAATTTGCCCTGTAAATTTAGTTAAATGGTCGTTAATTAAACTTTTCAAGATTTTTTTTTTTAAGAATACGATTAGAATGATCAATTTGTTCAATCGTAATTTATTTGATGATCAATATAACCAAAGAAAGGGGTAAAGGATCAAAATGTAAAATTGATCGAAGATTAGAGTAGACCCTAAAACACCCAATTACTCCAAAGAAAAAAGATAAAATGTAAAGATCAATTCAATGGACGATGCCAAATTTTATATGCCAAATCCTAATTAAATCACATCCGTGTTGATGTACTAATATTCCAGAATCGCACATAAATTTCATCCATGGATTCCCCTCCAAACCTATACGACACAAATCCTACACCAAATTTTTTTGTCAATCTTTTGGAGCCAAAGGAATTGGGAAACCATCTAATTATCACATATTATTATTATAGTATTCTTTTTAAAAATTCTCGATAGAAAGATAATAATTTTGATTCTATCAATTGGAAATACTGATTGATGAAGAATATTCCTAATTTCTCGAATCTTTCTTATATGTTATTTTAGTAAAATTATTAAAATAACTCAAAAAAAATATAATTCTTATTATTATTATTTCCAAAATATAGCCCAAGAAATAACTAAAAAGGACCAGGGAGCATGGCATCCACAGGAAAGCCTGGACTTATTTACTTTATTCCGTGCTTATCATTTTCTTGATTTCAACAATTGACCCCCAAAGTCTAAAACCGGGATAGCTTTGCATGGTATATAGTATGCGGTACTCCCCGTATCATCGTCACCGGTGCTGCCTGGGGAAGGTAAGAAGGTCCACAAAATTACTATTTTATCCTTTTTGCCAATTTAATTAGTGATAGCAATTTTTTGAACAAGTGAGTATATTGTTACTACGGTTTCATATTGAAAATATAATTTTTTTAAAATATGAGACATTCAATTTTAAATAATTTAAAATAGAAGTAGAGACATTCAAATTTAAACGAATGGTTTGACAGTTAAAGATTTAATCAAAGCAAAGCTCTCTAGACCTCAATAGTATTATTATTATTTAGCGATGTTTGGATTAATTTTCACGTACCTCGACATTCCACTTATTTAGATAGGTGTCGGTGAGATTCATATTTGAGACTAATGATTTTTTTTATTGCCATTCCATCTATTGGAATGTTCATGACGAAATATGTATTTATATATATATATATATATATATATATTTTTTTTTTTTTTTTCTTTTGGAGGAATATATATCTGCTTCCGAAGAGATCGACCATACTGGGTTCTCGAGGGATCGATGAGCCGTGAAATTGGTAAGGTGGGCATCTCCATCTTCTTTTTTTTTTTTTTTCTTTCTTGGAGGTTGCTTTTGGTCCCTTGAAGTTAAAACCATGCCGATCCTTTTCATATATACGTAACTTGGAAGTTATCCCATAGTACAAAATCAAGCTTATCATCATACGGTAATACTGCCGAATAATTTGATCCACTGATTCAATTGAACTGTCGAGATGTTTTACTCTATCTTTTAAATCATGAAATAAAATAATTCATATTATATATTATTCAATAAAGATTAATATCCCTAAAGTTTAGTGTATATTTTCTTAGAATTTTATTAATAAAATATATCTTCTAAAACATATATATATATATATTTATTATTGATAGTGTCATAGAAGATAGTATAAAAAATGTAATAAAAAATCCAAAATCATAAATAATATCCAATTTTGCGAGCTTGTTCATTCACTCAATATTACTCTCTTTGTTGTAAAATATATAAGTAATTTAAGATTATTTTATTTATTCCATAATACAAGTCATTTTAAAATATTATAATATATAATTGTGATTTTTTTTTTAATTTTTACCATCCATTAATATGTTTATATTTATTTAAGAATTATAATTAATTAAAGAGAGGGGAAAAAAGGGGTAGATTTTTTACCCGCATAAAAATGGAGCTAAGCGGCTAACCCATTTTAAACATTATTTTTACGGCCCCAATTTTTCCACCCTCGACGGTCCTGGGGTCATTTTTTATTATTATTATTTCTTTAAACCTAACCGGACCCTTTATTATTTTTTTTTACACTCTTAGCCCTTAATATATTCCCACCTTTGAAGATCATCAATGATTCACCATTTACCATTGTCATGCATCGAATTGAAGATCTATTAATTTTAAATACCTACTTACTACTAAGATGGCAAATCTTGATAGATACTAGAGGTCTTAATTATTTGAAGATTCAATAAGTGCAATCATGAGCGCGCGTGCACACACACATACACACACACATATATATATATATTAATGTTATGAAATACATGATTAAGTCTCTATTAGTCAAGTTAATGGTCAAAATTTAATTTAATTTTTAAAAAATTATTTTTTAAAATATATTGTATATATTATATCATAAAATGATAAACTAAATCTTAGAAATATTGGAGTAATTTTTTTATTTATTAAAAAAGACAATTGATTATTAAGTTTGACTATTAAAGATATAACAATGTATTTCATATGTATAAATATATATATATATATAGTAATGTTATAGAATACTATTGAACACATCTCATTGAATACTTTGGTTAAGCTTTTAAGGATTAAAGTTAAAGGTCAACTTTTTTTATTTTTTTTTATAAAAAAATTTTTCTAAAAAAGAATATGCTTTTTAAATATATTTTATCAATCAATTTTAAAATGATAAACTCAATCTTATGAGTACTCGATCAAATATATATATTTTTTTAAACCTAGTAACTTTGACCCGTCAAAGACTTCACTACGGTGCTTTATAGGATTTTTGTGTACGTGAACACAAGCAACCCAAAATTCATGCATTTTCATGCACTTACCCAAAAGCATATACGAACTATAAGTGGAAGGGGACCAAGGGAAGACAAAGCGAGCAGTGTAACGAATATGAAAGATGAAGCTCAGGGTAAGCTGTTGAAGTAGCCAGTACTGTAAAATTCCCCCACCCATAATCGAAGTGGAAGGGGACCAAGGGCACATATGGGAGACAAAGCAAGGCGGGTTACGAATATGCAACACGTAGCGTAGTGTCAGATGTTGAAGTAACCAGTCCCGTCCTGTCGGTCCTTGTTATATGTGCATGCTTTTCTCGTGCTTCAGTTCAACGAGTCACCCGCACCACTACGTAGGGTTGGCCAAATAACAAATTCACTTGGTATTCATCGTAAAAAAATTTTGGATTTGAGTTCGTTGATAGTAGGGACAGTACTTCCTCCTCCCCAAGCATAAAATAATAATAATAATAATAATAATAATAACGAGTCACCCACACCAGCCCGAGAAATTTATCCCTCCGCGTCGGAATCTTAGGATACTGTGGTTCAACGACCACGGTGATGAGTGGGTTTGCTCAGCATGACGAATATACCTTTTGGAGTTTTTGTTTCTTACCTTTCGTTCGTTTATAAGGGCAGGGCTGAAATATATTCGTTTGTTTATATCCGTCGTGCCAGAGTCGATTTATATGGAAATCGTATAAAGTGATATGGAGCATATAATATTCAACTGACTTTTTTTTTTTAAGAAAATAAATTTAAATTTAATCAAGAATTTCTATGTTTTAGTTTATCCTTTTAGGATTTAATTTATAAAAAATATTTGAAAAAATAATTTTTTATAGAAAATTTTATTTTTTCTTAACAACTAACCGTTATAGATTCAGTTGAAACATTCTATAAAATGTGTCTCGTAACACTCTATAGTATCACCCTATATGTGTGTGTTATTGGCGTCATAAAGAAAACAAATACTACATGAAAACCATATATTAAAAAAAAAAAAAAGAAATCAGACACTATTATTTCAACAATATGTAGAACTCGATAAGATTGTTCATTATTCAATTTAAATCAACAAAATCAAATTGAATTGGACTGGAAGAAAAACTTATGTTCAGTTTTGTAGAGATTGGTAGTACATGATCTAATGGTAGATATTTATAACTTTTCAAGTTTTATCAGTTATTATTTATTAATTAACAAGTCTTGATTTGGTGTCAAGTTGGATTCGGATAGTGATAAACAATAATATTTGAGATTTAAAAGTCTCGATTTCAACACATGACGATGTTAGGTCCTAGAAGTAGCGTGGGTAAGAGAAAAGAGTCCTAGATTTAGAACTGATAGGCTTCATTAAATTAGCAGTAATTTACCATTGGTTTACAGTTAGCGTTCACCTTCCGTTGTAGTCTAGTTGGTTAGGATACTCGGCTCTCACCCGAGAGACCCGGGTTCAAGTCCCGGCAACGGAAGTTTGTTTTTTTTTTTTTTTTTAGTGGCAAAATATCGGAAATTTGTGTTTTTTTGCAAAATATCTTATACTAGAGCCTTTGCGAAATATCTGAATTCTTTTTTTTTTTTGGCAAAATATCTTGTGCATATTAGAGCCTTTGTTGAGTTACAATTATGAGCGGAATGATGAGTTTGTTAATAATAAAACCGATTTAACAAAAAAAAAAGCAAAACAAGAAAATTAAAGTTCTTCTTGCAAAGTCAAACCTCTTGATTAAGAGTTAGATTTTATGGACATGATTCGAGTCAAATCTGAATTAGAATCATTAGGATGAGAATATTAGATGTTCAAGGGAAAAAGAAGATTTTTAGTCTTTGACTTCACAAATAGTTTGCTCTTTTAGTTGGTACTAGATAATGCTTTCTCTATTTTCAGTTTTTTTTTTTTAGATAATACTAAGGAGATAATTTTGTACCCTAACATTGTTTTCATTAGAAGAGAATTGGTTATTATACTTCTTATTATGCTCAAATTTTAATGTATTTATTTTTATTTTAAGTTTTAAATAAAGGTATTTTTAACTTAAAGTTATACAAATTTTATTTTTTATTTAATTTTTTTACATTCCACTAAATCATTAGTCACACTACCACCATATGATGGATGTGAAATAAACTTGGTAAAATGGTCAATTTATTCCCATAATTTTTTTTATTTTGATTATGTAGGCTCATATCATTTTTTTTTTAAAAATCTTTTAAGATCTCATGACTTTTTTTTTTCTTTTTGACCATACAAGTCCATATTTTTTTTTTTCATTTTTTAAGGTTATATAACTTTTTACTGGTGACCAACTAGATCTTGTAACTTTTTTATTTTGATTATGTAGGTCCATATCTTCTTTCCCCCCCTTTTTTTTTAAAATAATCTTTTAGAATTTCATAACTTTATATCATTTTTACATCTAGTTGGTCACCGATAAAAGGTTATGAGACCTTAAAATATTATTAAAAAAAAAGAAGATATGGATCTACATGATCAAAATAAAAAAAGTTATAAGATTTTAAAAGATAAAAAAAAATATACGAACCTATATGATCAAAACAAAAAAGTTATGAGATTAAATTGGTCATTTAATCAAATCAACTTATTACGGAGACAGAAATATATTTATATTAAATTTTAGTCTACTCAGGCCCTTGAAAGTAGAGTCGGGTTAGGCCATGGTACCCCGTATAATTTTTTTAAAAAAACATTTTAATAATAGTTATAATATTAATTTGTGTTTGTTTTAAAACAAAGAAAAAACTAATCATAAAAAAATAATGCACATACTATCAAATATCAAAAAAAAAAAAAAATTGCACCTAACATTTAAAATAATATAATAATACAGAATGACAATTTCAAATAACACAAAGATTACTCAGAAAATAGCTTATAGTTTTTATGTTACTTTATAATTTCAAAACATAACTATAAAAATAAATAAAATTCATCAATTAAAATAATTAAATCATTAACAAATTGTTAGAAACTATTAGAAAAAAAAAAAAAAAAATATATATATATATATTAAGCAGTGCTGAAAAAAATTAAATAGACCATGAGTTAACCTACCGAGGCCTACCAAAACAATAACCCACGTCAGCCAAGCTCGTAGAGATCTGGTTATAAAGAGATCTTTCTTTTTTTCAACACAAATTTGGCCCTTTTAGATTAAAGAGGCCCAAGAGCCCAAACCCATTTAAATATCGATTTATTCATTCTAATTAAAATATAGATGAAAGTAAAAATTTATAAGAAGACCATCAAATCATCAATCAGTATTATCATTTTTTCCCATGAGTGAAAAAACTCTATAACATTCAAATAATAATATTTCTATTGTGGTCAATATCCACAAATATGGACCTCTTAATCCATATGAAGCCGTATCGATAAAAAATTTTATATGAAATTAAATATCTCATTTTAACTTACATGATTTTAAAAAAAAGTTAATTGAGTTCATTTTAAATCCAAAAATTTCATTTTTTTAATAAAAATGTAACTAATTTAAAAAATAAGATTTTAATTTCCAAACAACTCAAATAAAAATATGAACATTTAATTCTGGATGAAGGAAGTATAATATTACTCCATCCGTTTGAAAATGATTTTCTTTATCCATTTCAAGATAAAAAAGTATAAATGAGTTATCTTTTATATTCTTCTTACGATTAATTTTCCTTTTCACCTCTTTCAAAACTAATTTATTAATTTATTATTTTTAATATTTAATTAATCAATAAGAGAATTGAAAGGAGAAAAATAAAATAATAATAATAATAATAATAAGGGAAATATTATCTATTGAAAAAGATAATTAGGTGATTTACCTTAATTTTTTTTTTAAAATAACAGTAAACAGTGCTCAATTTCTGTCTTGACATGGACCGTGTTAACGTGGGCCAAGAAGTCCAATATCTCAAAGTGTGGACCATGCCCGTCCATATCATATTTTTTCTGCTAAACAAGTGAGCTCTCTAAAAAGTGAAAAATTATGGTGGAACTCGAAGGCACTTACGACAATCAATCCCCGCATTCATCAGCACTAATCGCTTAAACCCTCCAAAAACCCACACCGAATTGCCAATGTCATCTCCTTTGAAATCTTTCCCCTCACCAGAAAATTGCGAGCCCTATAAAAACCATCAGTAATTTACACCACAAATTACAGAATACTAATAATTAAAAAAATGCCGAATTCGTTACCACCGCGTCCTCCGCCGCCACCCTCTGCCACCACCGCTGTTTGCCCATCAAAAACCCGCTTCCGGACATGCAAAAGGTCCAACCTGGGGTTGCTGAAGATGTCAAGCTCAAATTGTGAGCCCTCAAAAGATAAAAGAACTCGGGACCTCCCTAATTTATCTGATTGTCATGGCTGTGGCGTTCGGATCAATTACAGCAACCCGAAGGAGAGGCTCCATCCGCTGGAGAGCCATTGGCGAATCGTCCTCCTTTGCAGTAAATGCATAAAGCTGGTAAATTCTGGTAAATTATGCTCTTACTGTTTAAGTGATACCGTGAATTTGGTTTCTGACTGTGTTAGATGTAGTGATTGTAAACGTTTTACACACCAGAATTGCATGGTAAAATATAGTCGTTCTCCCCCGTGGTCATTTTGTAAAGAATCAGGGACAGGGTTTGTGTGTGTTGATTGTTGGGTCCCAAAATTGTTGAAAAATTCAGTTAGGGATTGTAGGAGGAAGGAGATTCCAGAGAAGTCCGGGAAGGAATTATCAGCTACCCAGTGTGATTCTATTGTTTCATTGAAGGGAAAGGATGGAGGTGAATGTTTAGAGGAGGTGGCTAAGAATGCAAATTCTGTGGTGGAAAAGAAAATTGCAGTGTCAGTTAATGGAAAGGAGAAGGGTTTAAGGAAGGCTGTGATGGTAAAGAATGCCTTGCTGGATGTGGTTACGGAGGAGTGTGGAAGTAAGAAGATTGAAGGTTTGGTTGCTGGTACAAATAATGGTAGTAGTGTTAATGAGGTGACAAGGTTTGTTGGCGATGCAGAATTGGCATTTCAATTGCATCGTGCCATGAATAGTTCTCCAAGAATATCAAAGAATACATGTTCAACAAAACTTAGCAACTCAAATCTTTTAAAATTGACATATACAAGGAGGGTCTCACCTAAATTAAATGAGTCATTCAGTGGTGAGGATGGAAAGGTTGCAGTACGCAGCGATAGCCTCACAAAAGGCAACCATGACAGCAATATTATGGATGCATTAACTTGCACAAGGATCAATGAAAGTTTTTCTGCTGTTAGTTTGCCTGGGTTAAAACAGAAACTAATAACTTATGAGCGAAATTCCAAGAAAAGGAAGAATTTGCAAGAAAATGTTGAGAATGGCTCATCCTCTTGTGTTGCTGGGAAATGTACTGCAGGTGATGGTGATAAATTAGTCACTGAACCTCCGCCTTGTCAGTTAGATGAAATGAAGCAATTCTTTCAGGTGAATGATGCTAGGACTTCCAGCATAGAAAGCTGCAACACTAACATTGTTACAGAAAACTGGATTGGCAACAGAAGACCTGAGAGTTATGCTATAAAATACAAGAGGATGACTGGTTGCAGAATGGGTGCATATGAAGACGATAAACTTAGACATGAAGAATCCAATTTGGACAGTGTTTCTTTCCAAAAAGAAACTCATGCTTCTGGATTGCCCATGGATTGCTCAGTAGTATGTAGAGAATTATCTGATAGTTCATTACGCTCCTGTGTTGTCAATGCGCAAACCTGTGCTTCTATCGGTGTTTCATCTCAAGAAAAGAGCTGAATTGTGCAGGTGAATGAAATCACTCAAACTCCCTCGATGTTCATTATTACTTTGGCTTTCTTTGAAATGTGTAGGTGAATTTTTGCATTTGTTTTTTTGTTTTTGTAATATCATTATCCATTTCACTTGACCGTCAAGTAACAGCTGATGTGGATTATCAGTTCTGTGTTTAGCCTTGTCTCAGATAGCACTATGACTGCCAATTTGTAAGTTGTGGCTCTGAATTTGTGTTCTTTCAGATTCTGGAAAGAGGTCTAGTAATGGGATCAAGTCTATATAAACCTTTTTTATGTGTAACCAGAATATCTAATTTTAAGAGAATGCTTACTATTACGTTTTATATTTTTGGATGACTTATTGCGTCCCTCAAGCACCTCTGGCATTAGTTAGAAGAGTTTTCTGGCTAGGTTTAATGAGCCTTCAGATTGACTATAAATTATAATTCTGTTACCCCCAGTTCCGTTTGTTTTGCTTACAAAAACTGATTCTTTGAGTCTGGGATAATGTTACTGCTTTCATAGTGCTGCAATTGTATTGGATGGTGATCGTTCAGAACCATGGTGGTCGCAGTTGTTTGCTTCCACTGACAACTGCGACCACTGGTTGTGTGTCTGTTTCATAATTATATGTTTCCTTTTTTAATTCACAAGTATATTTCTATTAATTTGTATCAAGAAAGGTTATACATTTTAAAGTTGCTTCAGTATTTAAGGGGAAGTTAAGAGAGATGTGCAGAAGTGTCCTTTAAGGTATTTAAAGACAAAATTTGATTTTTAAATGGGCTTTTCTCTTTCGTTTTTTTTACCTGTCTTTTGTGGGGAACTCCCTTTCTCTCTTTTGATTTTCCTTTTTGGGTGGGGTTTGTTGGACGAATATGCAACTGTGATGGCAATGGAAAAAGCTCTATAAATAATGATGAGCAAATACAGGAATAGGTTAAGAAATCATGGGAAACAATATTTTGATGTTTGAATTAGGTGGTCACAGTGCAGTTATGGTAGAATCAATGTTTATGTTTGGCTAGAAATACCTTAAGAAGAAATCTGAGTAATTGACATCCTTAACCTTTCCTTTCCATAGCCAGCTTTTCTTTAAATGCATCCTTTCTTGGTTCTTTCCATTTTCCTTTCTCCTTGGTATTTATCAGAAAAATTTATTTTCTGCATCTCAAAGTTTGATATCATCAATTTATTTTCCTTTTTTATAGATGTTGTAAGGCAACTCTAATCTGCTTCTCACTTCCTATCATATTTACATCTCTAGGAGCATTTAATTCAATAAAGTTTCTGCCTAATATAGGAAAATACTATTACTTTTTTAGTAATGATGGATAACAAAGTATAAAAATAATTTAGAGTAGATGAGTCAAAAACTATCTTTTATCTCATTAGAAGGGAAAAAAATGTTGTGATAGATGAGATAATCTATATAGGATTGTCAATTATTCAAAATTTTCTCTGGCAGTTTTTCGAGCCTCTCTAATATGAGGGCTTTTGCCCGATTTGGGTCCAATTTCAAAATGGACTCCATAAATGGGTTAAAATTTTGATTTGGTGACTTCTCCCCAATGTATTTGGTAGCCACGTTCCTTTTTTTTCAAGCAAAAATTTTCATTGCAATAACAAAATGTGTGGAAATTTTTTTATCTTTTCTTCAAAAGGATGTTGCATTTGACAAATGCACCATCCCTCATCGCATCCCTTACGCGAGCTGCTTTTGGCACAGAGAAGAGTCCACGCATTTCACCGTTGTGTTGAACCATTTTCAGATTTCTGAATCTGTCTCCACAGCTTCAGAAGCATCTTCACAGAGAACGGATTCTATGCTACAATAATGTCTTCTCTCTCATGGAAGAGATTAGGGAGTCTTGCTTTGATGAGATTGTTAAAGACAATGCATTGATGTTGCTCTGCTTTCCAGAAAATGTGGCCAAGTGCAAACTTTTATCACCGGAGAGACTATTTTGATTTCTGGATATGAGGCTATCTTCGACCTTTGGATTGAAATCGAAGTGAATAACCTTGTTTTCTTGGCAGATTACAGCAGTCCAGTTGCTGACATCGTCTCAGATTGGCTGCTGGCAGTGAAGATTCCATTGCTGGAGTCTTACTTTCCCAGTCCCAACTTTCTTTGTGCAAAAGAAAGCGGCGTGAGGGATGCTTTGAGGTCTTGTTTAAGAAAAGTGTTATAAAAAAGGCCCACACATTTCATTATTGGGTTGAAATTTTTGGCTTCAAACATGAAAGGAATGTGGCTGCCAAATGCGTTGAGGATTTGGTGCATTTGTCAAATGCATCACACCCATAGAAGCTACCAAATCAAATTTTTAACCCATTATGGAGTCCATTTTAAAATTGGACCCAGATTGGGCAAAAGCCCAATTATATGATGATATATTGAAGAAGTATTGTATCTCATGTGGTTGTTCTTAAATGGCTTCTTGGTGCATGTATATATATGCATGGTCATGTATGTGCATTTACTAAAAGGCTAATAGTTAACAATAAAAGAGTGTCATGAGCTTGAGGGATGTGTATATTTTACATTATGAATGAGTACTGCACTTAATTAGCTTAAAGATATTATTCAAGCAAGAAAATGTAATTACGGGTTATGATTCCTGGGTAGATTTTATCTTTATAAACCTATTTTTCTAGCATTATATATCTCTTTCTGAGCTTGGCTTTAGCTTTGCCAGAATCAGACAGCATTGGTTTTCATGTCTGTTGTTTATTGCATCTTTTTCTCTAGAGTCTTTATGCATCTACATTGTCTGAATATAAGGAATTCTGTCCAAAGTATGCATTGTTTCTTTCTACATTTGATATTAACTTATTTTCTTTGTGTTACTGTACTTTTTAAAAATTTTTTTTTTCCTGAGTTTGACATATTGAGCTGATGAGACTAATGGTAATGTGTAATGTTGCAGGAAAGCTAGGACATGATATTTGTTAAAACAATCGTGGAAGAGAAGAAAATACATGGGAGTTGCAAGTCAGCTTCTAAAACTCAATTCTTTGGTTTTGTATACCATGATTAACTGCAGCATAGCCTGGTAGAAAAGAAAGTGACATGATAGAGTTGGAAACCTCTGTGACAAGTTGTGTGTATGCGGATCATAGGAGAAGAGATCAATACCCTGTGAAGTCATCTTCTGCGTTGTGATTTGAAGGATTAGCCTGTGGCTTTTCTGTGGATTCCATACTGAGACTAGTTAAATATTGTAAATCTTGATTATATCTTTTGAATGTACAGTTGATTTGATTTAAATTTTCTGGACTTCCTTTCTAAATCACTGTACATTGGGAAAGTTCTATCCATTATACCATCTCACTTCCTTCTTAGATCGTGTCTGCTTTTCGCTGACTTTCTTACTGTTGAAGGTTAATGGCATTATCAGTGGCTTGGTTTAACCAAAGAAAGGCTATTTGGAAAACAGAGTTCATTGTGGACCAAATTTGGGTGCCACGCAGACTGAGGGCCGTTATAGGACAGTTGCAAATATGAATAAATGTTTGAAACTGTTATTTCAGCTGTTTTATTGCAACTGGATTCCGCAGATTTGTAGACAAACTATTAGGTCTCCCAGGCTATCAAGAAATTAAAGGCAATCCTTACTCAATGAGGAGCACTACTCGGCTGTGCCTCTCTGCTTCAGTGGAGAACTAACGAAGAGTTGGATATGGGAAATCAAACACACGCAGCCTTAATTATTATTTAAGTGGTAAGAAGCTTCTATCTCTTTATGTGTGGATTCCACACTCCTTCAAATTTACTAATGATTTTTCTTCCAACTTTTGTGTGGAGAGCACACTCCCTTCAGTTTCATATATTATCCTTTTCTTCCGCCAAGATTTGTGTTTGTGATGCTTAAATGCTATTCCACTCAGATGGCCATTGATTAAGAGGTATGTAAAACCTTTTCCCTTGGTCCTAAAAGCATCTACCAATAAAATACAGATGAATGCATATACTTTCAGTTCTTTATTAGATACTTGATAGATATTGGGAAAGATAACTATAAACTTATTGCAAGGGTCTTTCTACTTTATCTACTATAGAAATGCAGTTTAAAGCACATACCTCCGATTCTTTGTTTAGGCAATAGATATTGGGAAAGGTATAATTTACACCATTTACCTAAGAGATTACCTTGAAAGTTCAGATATTTTCCACGTTGTTTTACCTCTATTGATAGGAGATACTCCTCACAAAAATCTTCTTGTGGTGCTCTAAATTTCATCCCACTGAGAACTTGTTATTGGAATGTTAATATTATTGCTTATGTTCATGGAAGAAATTAGAATCAGGACGTTCATGTTCCCATGCATTAAAAGCTAAAATCTTCCTTGAACGAAAGAGGCAAATTATTAACATTCCATGTTCGCATTCATACCGCTTTTGTTGAACACATTAGGATCAAATATTCCCAGACATTCAGGTGCGGGATTCTTTTGTGGGCATGTTAGCATTGTAATTCTTTCACTAGGATTCTATCTCCTGAATGACTTGTGTCCCTATATCAAGCTTACAGTTCTTATTATAATTACATCTTTTTATTCTTGGGTTCGCTGGGAGGGCTGGGGGGAGATTGGTTGGGGCAAAGTAGCTATGTACGAGTATGTTAGTGGGGTTTGTAAAATAATAGAATGCATAAAGTATTCCCATTAGAAGGCGTGTGCCGTCCACACTATCTTCTATTTTTTTTTCTTTTCCACTATGTAGTATTGTTGCATGGCGTCATCACATTGCATGTATTTTGAGAGCTTTCACTCTATAAATTCATGGCAAGAATGTCTCCTCAACCTCAAGACGCAAGTTCAGAACAATTGGAGTCAATCATTTTACTTCCTGCTCTCTCGATTATTCTGTCATTTTCTCCTTCATGGATTCCACAAACTCTGCCCATGTTTCACTTCCTATTGATAATGCTGCTGCTGCTGTAAGAAACCAATTGCAGGCCCATCAAGAAGAGGAGTTTGACTACTCTCAGAGGTCACAGTGGCTTAGAGCTGCTGTGTTGGGAGCCAATGATGGATTGGTTTCTGTAGCATCTTTGATGATGGGCATAGGAGCTGTTAAAAAAGATGTCAAAGCTATGATCCTGACTGGTTTTGCAGGTTTAGTTGCAGGTGCTTGCAGCATGGCAATAGGTGAGTTTGTCTCTGTCTACTCTCAACTCGATATAGAAGTAGCACAAATGAAGAGGGAAACAGGAAAGAAAGACAATGAAGAAGAATTGCCGAATCCAGTGAAGGCAGCCTTAGCATCGTGTCTTGCATTTACACTGGGAGCCATCGTGCCATTACTCTCGGCAGCATTTATCGGAGACCACAAGGTAAGGATGGGAGTTGTGATTGCTGCAGTGAGCTTAGCTCTGTTGGCATTCGGAGGAGCCGGAGCTGTGCTCGGTGGTGCTCCGGTGTTCAAGTCGTGTGCCCGGGTGCTGGTTGGAGGATGGATGGCCATGGCTATTACCTTTGGGTTAGCCAAGGCAATTAGCACTGGTGGTGGATTGGAAATGTGATCATTTATTATGGTCTTAAGTTCTTGTTTGTTTATTTCCTCCTTTTGCATTGTGACTTAGGTTTCTGGAATCTTTGATTTCAATAAACTTGTGGTCAGTTGATGTTAATGTTACTCTCTATGTGGAATGCAAACCTTTCCATTTGCTGGTGTTCTTGGTTGCTGAATTTTTTTTTCTTCTTTTAATGGATAACTGAAATGGGCCATAAGAGCTCACACTCCCTCTATCCATGAAAATTACTTGTGGTCAGTTGATGTTAATGTTACTCTCTATGTGGAATGCAAACCTTTCCATTTGCTGGTGTTCTTGGTTGCTGAATTTTTTTTTCTTCTTTTAATGGATAACTGAAATGGGCCATAAGAGCTCACACTCCCTCTATCCATGAAAATTTTAATTAATTTAAAAAATAAAATATTCATTTTCAAATAATTCAATGCAACCATTCAATTTCAGATTGAAAGAATATATACTATTCATATTAAATATTTGGAAAAATTATTTTTTATATTAAAGTTAAAATAATAACAAAAAGAGAAAACCAAGAAATTCGAAACAACTCAGAAGTTGTGGCTTATAGCAAAGATTCTTTATTTATTTTTCCCCATAACCTCCATGAACATTCCATGGAGGTATTAATATAAGATTTCAAATATTTATTTGTTGGCAAATAATGAAAGATAAAAATTCAAGTCGACATGTGATTGTTACATGTCAATGATTAAAATCAAATTGATAGTTGAAAAAATTGAAAGTTTAACCTAATGTAATAAATATACAAATAATTAATATCAATGTATTCAAATAAGATATACTACCATTTAAGATGAATTGAATCTCCATTTTAACTAAAAATTCGAACATAACATCAATTATTTTGTAAATTTTTTACTAATTGTAAAAATGAGACATTAATTCCGATCAACTATGCAGACATAAAAACATTCAATTTCAAATAATAACATTTGTTTTTCTTGATAAACTTCCATAATTTTAATGAGTATAAATACATACATACATATATATATATATATATAAATATGTATATGTGTGTGTGTGCGCGCTCATAAATGTGTGTGCATATATAGAGATATTCTAATATTGAACAATATTATTAGAATTATGCATTCATATTAGGAAAAAAAAAAAAAAATCCACGACACATGAACAGCTGACCCTAGAAAGTAAAGAATAGAGAATGACTAATCAAAGACTATTTCTTATACCTTTTTACCTATTGCACAATTGGTTTCAACGTTGGCAGGAGAGTGCAATGCAATCACTCCAGTAATTCATCAACAAAGGGGCCAAGAATAAGTCAATGAACTTGCAAATAAAATGCGTGCACAATAACTCAAGCCAGACGAAGACTCAGTTTTACCAAGGAAACAAAACAAACCAAACCAAGGAGGATCAAGCATGCAGCTGCTTTAAATTCTTGACAGCAACCAGAAAGCATCATAGCAGCAACCAACATAACAATATGGCTTCGGAAAACAATCCCCCTACTCCAACAAAATAAGGGGGGAAAAACAACAATGCTCCCTGTTCCACCAAACTCTACAGGGAGAAGAACACAATGGGGAGAAAGAAAAAAGGAAGAACAAGTAATGAAGGAAAACAAATGCAGAAGTCACAGCATAAGAAACCAGGACAGTCACATAACTCGGGAGAGCCACTGGTAAACAGAGGGGTAGTAGAGAGGTGGATCCAATCTTTGTGGCTGGAAAGAACAGATACCAAGATTCATGAACTGAACTATGCACAGAACTGCAACCAAGAAGCATGACCTCAGGTCTAGATCACACTATCAAAAACCAGGACCATGATAGGAAAGACAAGAGTTCTTCCCAAGAAAAGCAACATCAAAGGGCCCCAACAAATTTATGGACAGCAGTTGCTGAACTCCCCAAGAGTACCTAAACAAGAACTGCCACAAATCTAAACTGGATGTAGCTCTTCCTTTATGATGAGCAACTTCCAAATGGCTTGTTGCCGTCCAAATATGCTTTCTCAAATTTACTATGTTAAAAACTACCCAATTAGCAAAGAGGCCAATGTGTTTCCCAAAGGCCAATTACAGCCAAGTAGCCTGCCAAAATGTTAAGAACATTAATAGTGTAAAGACTAAAAAGAGCTCACTCTAAAAGCCATGTAAAATTCAAAACAGTATCAAGGGAAAGCAAACATATTACCCGGTTACTCCTTTTATTCGTTTAAAATCTTTCTTTACCAGAACCAAATAGGACATACAGCTTCTAACACACCTCAATTGATAGGCACACCTGAAGGTGGGGACCACATTTTTCTATTCATCCTCATTCTCAAGATAGAACCTCAGACACATCTAACCGAATGCAGACTTTGGGATGTGCAATTGCCAATGAAAGAAATATTTATGTCCAGCAGCAAATAAGGGCAGTATGCAACAAAGCAGACAACCAGCAGCAATAATAGCATTCAAAGGTAACAGATCACCGTCAGACCAAAATTCGAACATTTTACGGACACAAAATAGTAGATTATTAGATCCAAGTTTCACGAATTCAAAACACTGATCCACTTTGCAAAATGGGAAGAACACAAATATTCAGTTGAACTCGAAATTGTCTGCGTCCACCACTAGCTGCATCACCATCAACTGCAAAGAAACAAACACAAGTCTATAAGTAAGAATAAAGTTAGCACAGGCCTAACAGTACAGAACACATTATCAGAAAACCATGTGAAACCTAATTATAATTTGGCTTACCCATCTATAGCAGTCAGATCCTAACTGGATCGGAATCCTCCACCTTGACGATCATATGGTCCAGAACGATCACGACTATATCTATCACCTCCCCCATGACCACCATCTCTGTTGCGTCCACTAGGGCGATCTCCATTCCTTTCAGGTCCATAGCGATCGCCGCCTCTACCGCCACCGCCACTACCATATCTATCATCCCTGACACCATACCTACCACCTCTACCACCTTCAGAAGGGCATTCCCTAGCAAAGTGTCCTGGCTTGCCACATTTGAAACACTCTCCACCTCCAGAGCCACGACCACCACCACCACCACCATAATCACGACGATCACGATCACGATCCCTACCTCGATCACGATCACGATCACGAGGACGTTCACGAGGCCGATCACTATCACGATCTCCACCTTGGTTAGGTTGTGCTTTGTCAACTGTAATGGATCGGCCATCTAAGTCCATGCCATTCATTGCCTCAATGGCTTCTTCCATTGCTGCCTTTTCATCAAATGTGACAAAACCAAATCCTCGAGATCGTCCGGAGAACTTGTCAACCACCACCTACTCCAAAGAACATATTTGACATCAGAAATTTTTACTATAAGAAAGGTCCAACAGAGAGCAACTAATAGTCATATCAATTCTGTTGTAGGCAATTAGTAATTGACAAAAAGGATACTGAGAAAACTCAACCTGCAGATTGCCCTCTTTGCTTCAAAGTAGCAGGGAAGAAAAATATAGGAAGGGGGAAAAAAGACTGAAGTCCATTTGTCATAGCAAAGACAATACCCTTGAATCCACAAGCTAAATCCAGAGAAGGGGTAATGGAGCAGATTTAGATTACACATCAAACACCCTCTACAGGTTGGCTTTTAGGATAATAAACAAAACATTGATCAGCATCCAAAGAAGGATAACCAAACACAGGAGTAACTCTAGTCACATTATTTAACATGACAATCTAAGATGACATTGTCAACAATATTACTTTTAAAACAGGACAATTACATGGTCAAGCCCTTTTCTTCCCTTTATTCTTCTGGTGGCCATTAGAAGTAAGACATACATTGCCAAAATCTAAGACAATCTTATTTGATACACAATGACACAGATCGATTTCATCATACCAATTAACATGATGTGAATATATGATCAATTGCATTATTCCAATTTCTTTTGGATCAAGAGTTCATAGATAATCATGTTCATAACAACTCAATTTCCACAAAAGTATACCAAAAGAAACATACATACCTTAGCATCAATAAGATGGCCAAACTTCTCAAATGCATCTTTTAAACCTCGATCAGACGTTGACCATGACAGGTTCCCAATAAAACAGCGGTACTCAACATCATCCGACATATTTTGAACAGCTTTTCTTTGCGGAAAATAGGAATAAAGGAAACAAAATCAAGATAAATATAGAATTTGTTTCATTCAAAAGTTAGAATTTGCTGTACGTCATAAGAACAACTTGAGTTATCATGGGTCTTATCACAGTGCCAATAGAGTGAAAATCCAATGGTGTCATATAAAAGCATCTCCTTAACAGTACTAAATTATCTCTGTCTACATGCAATTGTTATAGGTTTCCGTGTCTGTTTTCCCACTGGACTTAATTTAGGGAACTTTGAAGTACAAAATAAATGCTATTGTCACAATGAGCAGGGGTATTAATTCTTGTGTGAAAAAAAAGAGTAATTGAACTAAAATCAATTTCCTTTTAAAAGAAGATACTCCAAATAGTCCTAACATTAGTAACATGACTCCAGGATCACTCCATGTATTAACTGTAAATTTGTGACAAAACGCCCAAACAAATAACAGGAAAACGAATTCTCTGTAGGAGAGGTAATTCACAAATCTCTATGATGGTAAGAATCCAAAAATAACCTAAAGATAAAAAAATAGATAAACAATCCACAGATCAATTCCCAATAACAGCATAACACCCTCCTTCCTGAGATACCATCACCATCTCCTATCTTTTGTTCCCCAACAATCATTAGTTATTATATTTCTTTTAAAGAGAAAAAAAAAAATTCAAGTGGAAAGGCCGCGTGAAGAACAGAGAACAGCACCCCAAATTTAAGGACAAAACACTGCTACGATCCTTGCAATTTGAAGCTAATTCCAAACATCCCTTTAATTCATCAAACAAACCAAGAAATAAAAAAGAAAGGAGTATCTCAACCAATTAAACCCTAAAGTTAAAGCTTTCTTATCCTACCAAATCGAGAGAACCCAATAACCGGGAGAAAAAGAACACAAATTATAATACAACCCACAAAACATCAGTTAGAACCCCAACATTAAACTCCAAAAATCGTTTTAACATCAATAACAACATCAAGACGCCGCCTTTCACTAGTCTAAGCACAAAATCAAGAAAGTTTTCTAATTAGATTATCAAGCTGCCAGAAAAAGAAAGAAAGAAAACATAGATCTGGTAAGATTTTCCAAAACTTAAATCTTTTACACAGAAACAAACCCAATAATTAGAGAGTAAAGGTGTATAGTAGCAGCACTTACCCTATATCGTAGAAGCTTTTGGATTTGCTTTGCTCTGAAGCATGCACCGAAAAAACCCTTGAGAATTCTCACTATTTATTCTGTACACTTATCCATTGATGTTCCAGTGCGGTGAGATCTATGCTAAGCCAATCAATTGTAATTGGTCTTAATCAGTTGACTTGGTCTGCAGATTAATCCTATCTGTTAATAGGTAATATTGACAGACGGTTAATCAGGGCCGTCTATTGAAAATTTTGGTGGGTCCCACATGTTTTTAGTGTATTTGATTTCTGTCTTCCTTAAATTATAAAAGTTGTTTTTTAAAATCTTAATCCTAACCTATATATTTCTGCTTTATTAAGATTTGTTAGAGAATATTTTTTAAAAAAAGGTTACAAAAAGAAATAAAAATACATTGTAATAATAATTTTTCAAGAAAATACACAAAATAATTTTTTTAAAAAAATTTAAAATTCATTTTACATAGCTAATAATAATTTTTCAAGAAAATACACAAAATAATTTTTTTTTATAAATTTAAAATTCATTTTACATAGCTTTATAGAGCCATATATATATATAGGAATTTGCTTTATTTTTTTTTTAAAATTAAATCTAAAGAGTTTAGAGAATTCAAAATATAATTTACTTAAATATTAGTTATATTATTATCGAATATAACAGTTTGTTTTTAATTAAATGATGATAATATTCAAATTAATTCAAATTTTATTCTAATAAACAATATTAACCATTTTTTACGTTGCATCCATCGGAATGCGACCTGATTAACGACAAGTCGCTGATGAAAGCCAATGTCGGCCGACCGTGGAGGTTTTAGCCTTTTGACGGTCTAGGTTTTGGACTTCTCAGTCACTTTCTGATACCACCGCCATTGTCCGTCGTGGTATTCTGGTTGCCGGTGGTGCAACCATTGAAGGGCTCTTTCTCTAGAGGAGCCAATATTTTTGCCTTATTGAGTTTCGTTTCAATAACTAACTTACGCTCCTAGTTTCTTGATATCCCGAGCTGAAAGAAAATCTTTAAAAAAGAACGGCACAAGAATGTGGTTTCTGTGTGCTTTCTACCATAGGTTATTGGACTATAGAAAACCAGAGGTCGAATCTCTAGCAGACCTGTTTGGTGCTTTCGATAAAGAGGCAGACCCGGAAAGCAAATCACTGGAATGGAGGTTACCAGAGAACCATCACCCTGATTCTCCTTTCCATTTCGTTAATCTACCTTCCGAAGAAATTGCCCGTCAAATTGCCAATCGGAGTAAGTCTTCACTTCAATCATTCATATTCATTTTACTTTGGAAGATATCTGAGCTTGATTGATATATTTTTATTTCACCATACTTTGGTTCTTGTATTTGCATTTGAAGTTCAGCTCAACTTTTTATTAGTGTCATATGTCTTAGAAATGATCGTGTGTCAAAAACTTTTTTTGCAATATTTATATCTATTCTTAGTTTCTCCCCTGGAGTCAGTTATATGTAGCTGTTGTTAGCTTTTAGCATGAGAAATGAGCAGAAGTGGTATTAATTTTAATGGTAAGTTGTTGTGCAAACTCTATAAACCTTCTGGATCTGATCATTTGTGGTAATCTAATGATTTCATTTGAATATTGTGGGTTCTTGGAATTAATGTCAAAAAGATACTAAATAGAGAGCCCCTTTGTCATCAATGTTGCATGTAAATGAATTATCCATCTCTAATAGTAATTGCTTCTCTACCCTTAGAGGGAGAATAGAGAAGTTTCCAACTTTTGCACATTTTTGTTTATGAGAAATAACGACAGGGAGATATGGAGTTTCAGCCTATTATCTATCTATTAAAATTTCAAATTTAGAGCTTTGTAGGAAAGATATTTCGTGCTTTACATATTTGCATCACTCTCTCTTTTCATATTTGGTGGACTCTGCTTATAATTTAGTCGAAGAGGTAGGTTCTTTCTATCATTTTGCACTGAAGTAAAGAGGTATAACATGCCGGTGTCTTGTTCATGTAGGCATTCTAGTGAAAGGGATGTATGAACTCTGGGGAGAGGGAAGCAGCTCTGAGGAACTGGAAGAGGCGATTAAAGGTTATCCAGATGAGAGGAAGTTGCCATACCTTACATCGGAAAGTACATTCAAGATCACTGTAGACAGTTTTGGGAAAGTTATTAGCTTTCAGGAGCAAACGGAGAAGATTCGAAGCATCTCTTATATACCTTTTAAGGTCCAATTTTCTCCACTTTCACTGATTATACTCTAAATACCAGTTGTTTCTCAAAATTTTCTGCAAAAGCAATTTTTTTAAGGCTTCTGAAGATTATATTGACAGATCTTGCTTGGTTTAATCCCATGTCAAAAAGAATTTGCTAGCAGTAAGTCTCTGTTATAGCTGATACTTGCTTCTGCTGCATATATTGTTCATCATTGGTTGCTGCATCCTGGCAAGACATGATTGTTCATTTCAGAATGTAACTGACAGTAAGAAAAACTGATGTCTTTATCTGCTTTATGGACTAAACTTCAAGAATACAAACTACTTTCAAGTTGTTTTGGTTGAGGGGAGGGGGATTTGTCTTTCTCTTTGTGTTCATTTTATACTGAAGAACATGTGGTAAGACAATCTTTTTTCTATGATTAATGTAAATTATGTACAAACTTTTGGCCTATTTATCTTTATTGGTGTTTTTGATGCCATTAAATTTATTTCTTATTATAGTGTGTGAAATTTGCATATATGCTTTCAGTTTCCTTGAATTTTGGTTTGAAGAGTTGTTAAATATTTTAACATTTCCATCTATTGTCCTCGCTTTGTCATTTGAAATTATATTGGTATTGTTCTTAAATTGGAACATGTAACTTGAACACTCTTTATCAACTTCTTGTTGCTTTCCTAGGATTTCGAAAGATTCAATTAGCTGCTGCTGATTTCTTTTTCATTCTATAGAACCTTGTGCAGAGAGGGTTTTCCAAATTTTTTTTTATTTTCTGTGTTCCAGTTTCAAATCGATTTTTGTTGCAGAGGTAAAGATATTATCCAGGTTTAGACAATGTGAATAAGTTCTTGGGTATCTTTGTTCTTTGTGGTTGCTAACTCAGTTTGTTGTCTTAGGGTCGAGTCAATCTGAAAGATCCTGATCACAAGTTTTGGCTTCTGGAAACTGACAATTATGGGTTCAACAATGGGCTTCCTCCGATTGTCCAAAGAAGGATATTTTTTGGGCGCGAAGTTGGTTCTGCTGACAGGAAAATCTTGCCAACCTATCAGTTAAAGAGCCGCACTTATCTTGGCCCGACAGCCATGGATGCTGAAATGGCTTTCCTGATGGCCAATCAAGCACAGGCCAAACCAGGGAAACTTGTATACGATCCTTTTGTGGGAACTGGAAGTATCCTAGTTGCTGCAGCTCATTTTGGAGCAATGACAATGGTTTGTAAATTTCCCTTTATGCTAAAACTCTTTTTATTATACTTTTCTTAAACTTCTTTGTCGGGATTCTTACAACAATGATGGGATCCCTTTTTTTTTTTGGGTGTTCAATCTAGCTAATATGAATTTTCCAGGGTGGAGATATTGATATACGTGTAGTGCGTGATGGTCGTGGTCCTGATTGTAATGTCTGGAGTAATTTCAAGCAGGTTAGATGCAACAATTATGTTTTTGTGCGACTAGTAGATCTTTTTCCCCCTTTGGGTAAATAAGAATATGTTTTGCTATCTTTATCATTTAATTCCTTTTCATGTTTATTTTTTCCATGTTTTCTGCAGTATGGATTACCCGCACCAATTTCACTCTTAAGGGCAGACAATAACCTTCCTCCTTGGCGGCCTGGATTAAAAGAGGTACTTTGTTTTTTGGTGGTGTGTGTGTTTGCGGGGCGGAGGCAAAGTTCTGTCTACAGCATTATTATTCTGTCCCTGATGTATCTTTGCTGTTCTGATAGCTTCTTGGTCTTTGCAATGTGAAATTCCTGATTCAGTTACGTTGTTACCAAGCTACCGTCTCAGTGGATGGCATTTATTTGGATCAGGAGTTCTACTCTTACAGAGATATTCTACCTGTTTCTTTCTATCATTTTACTCACATGAAAAGAGACCTGGACTCATTTCATGGTTCAGAGATCTTTGCTCCATTCTGGTTACCATAATGGTGTTAAATTTTGAAAAGCCATCTTAATCCCTAAGGGTTCAGATATTCTATTTATATATAATAGAATGTAATTACAATAATAACTGTCTATTACAGTATAACTAATTAAAAAGTAAAACACAAAGGAAACCTGACTAAATACATAATTATAAAATAATCATAATAAATATACTATACTAAATACATTAACAAATGGTTATGGATCATGTCCACCATCGGATGAAAGGAAGCATAATTCCCTCGGAATTTTGATCTGTATTCTAAAGGCCCCCTACACTTCAGCTTTTAACTTATTGTACATTGAAAGCTTGAGATTATTTAGATTTTCTTCATTGTCCTTTGGTAGTAAACTATTTGATGATCTCAAAGAAGTGGAAAAAAAAATGGATAGCATACCTTGACATCAACTAAAAAACACCATGATCCAATCAATGATTATAGCTATACAAGGTTATGCAGTTCCCTAAACAATCCCATAAAACAAAGAATGGTGATGATTGCCGAATGTATTTTGCACTTTATGACAATTGGAAGCTGAACTTTGAACTAGAGTGCATTTACTGAAGTTTATAATCCATACCCATATAGTGAGTAAACAGCCCTTTTTCTTTCCACAGCATAAATGGTAGTGAAGGCAAAATACTTGATTTGAGCCTACCTCAATAAGGTCTAATTTGTCTCTTGGCCTCTAAATTTTAGCATTTTGCTAAACTTGGTTGCTGTTTAGTCATTCTACCCTTGAAGAATAAATTCCTGCTCAAATGGCTGATCTTGCCATCTTTGTTCTGTGCTTTATTTTTGAAGACTCATTCCATCGGTTGTTGATCTTTGCATGTGCTCTTTGTTTCTGAGCTTTCATTGTGCCTATTTTAGGTTTTTGATGCTATAATATGTGATCCTCCTTATGGGGTTCGAGCTGGAGGGCGTAAATCTGGTGGTAGGAAGCTTTTGAAAGGCATTATAGGTCCTTATACTGTTCCTGACGACAAGAGGACAGACCACATTCCATCAACTGCACCTTACAGCTTGGTAGAGTGTGTCAATGATTTGCTTGACCTTGCCGCTAAGATGCTTGTGATGGGGGGAAGACTTGTCTACTTCTACCCAGTTTTGAGAGAGGATGTTACCATTGATACCAATTTTCCAGAGCATCCATGTTTCAAGTTGATTGCAACCTGTGAACAGATTTTAAGCTTAAGATACAGCCGGGTTTTACTAACCATGGTCAAGATTGGTTCATACACAGAAGACATTGCAGTAGCTGCCCGGATAAAACATTTGGAGTTCAGGGAAAACCATCTGAAATGGTTACAAGAGGGTAACCTTCATTCAGCAGTTTTTAGTCCAGCTGACATCCAACTCAATGGAGCTGGTGATACAAAACTCGGCAGGGAATCGAAGCCAAAATATAGAGGCAAGTATGTTTAGCTATAGATTTTAACAGCTATTTTGACAGGGATTGGCTTAGTTTGAGCTACTAATTTAGCAGCCTTTTGAATTGTGTTCTTAGTTAAAATATTTGATAATATTGCCATATTTAGTGTTGTTAAGGGGTGATTGATTGCCTTTCTTGTCAGTGAAACTACTGCTAATCTTTGCCTGAGTCCTGTTCTCAGTGTAAGCTCAAGAATGCTTATGATCAATTCTTTTTGTTCTTTGAATATAAATGAAAGAACAATGCTGTTATATACTATCAGTTTTGCAGAACCTTTTCTTTTATTGTCAATACTGAATCTGAATATTTATAAAGCTTGGAAAGTGACAAAATTACCTATCGATTAAAAAAAAAATTTTTTAATTTTACTTAAAATGGTAGTTTTGGACGACATCATCCTGACACCCGACTCAACATCCTACACCGCATGGCATTATTCAATGGCTACACTGAAGAAAATATGGGCAGTATCCCTACCAGCATTCCTATATCCATTCCCTGATCTGATCACCCATACTATGCTGAAGTCCTCATGTTCCTTAGCCATCATCTAGAATTTCACAGGATTGACCGCCATGGTCACGGAAGTTATGTCTTTGCCCTTCCAGACAGCTCCGATGATTCCAGCGGTTCCGACGGACCACTTCCACATGAACTGTCGGACTACGACACTGATTGATTGATGTGACACCTTGCCTGCCACTCCACTGTTCCTCCAGCACGCCCTGTCGGTTGTAATTATACCTTGTCTGCCACTCCACTGTTCCTCCAACACGCCCTGTCGGCTGCAATGATATTAATGTACTGTTTATTTTATTCTGCTTTCTGTTGTAGGCCCCAGGAATATATTCTGTCGGCCACCCACGTGTTTCGTTCTTATCTCTTGTACTGTTTACTTCTCTTACTTTGAAGTCCGGATTTGAAGTCTGTCTTCACTTGTTCTCTATATAAGCCCTGCCATTCTGATGTTTACAGGCAGAAGAGGCTCAAGTTAAAATTTAAGAGTTTTCTCTTAGAGTCTTAGTAAGAGTCCAGTCTTGTTTGAGAGTCTTGGCTTGTTCTTAGTATATTGAAGGTAAGAACTTGAAGAGAAAGACCTCTCAAGGTCTATGTCTTCTTGAAAAGCTAGAGGCTACTGGTTTCTCTTGGTTGCCTACAAACTTCACGTATGAAGTCAAGCCTATGTTTTTAATAAATGAATGGTTTTCTGTACTTTATTGGATGTTTACTTATCCTTGAGGCATTGATCTTGATCCTGGTTGTAAGTGGTATCAGAGCCATAGTGCTTTCTTTCTCTGTTTTTGGAAAACTTCATCGTACGGATTAGTATGCTATTGCAGTGACTGTGATTAGTATGCTCTTACTCTGTGATTGCCACACTGTGGATCCTTCACTCGAGTAATCAGAAAACTCAATCTAACTTAGCAGAAAACCTACTTTGTTGGTTTTATTAAAAAATTAAGATTTTGAACTTTGGTTTCAAGAGATCTGCCAGTTGCCCCATAGCCGTGGATAGGCGTTTTTTGCAAACATAGGAGTGCGAACCCTTGGTTTAATCTTTTAGTTGGTCAATATGACATCTTCCAATTCCAGTTCTTCTGTTATGACTATACCAGAATCACAGTATCTTCCCAAGATTCCTCATGTCTATGAACTCGATTACCTTCCTGATGAGGAAAAATATTCAGTGTCCAAGTATCCTCTTGTTAATCCTTACACCGTTTATCAGAAAACCCGATCTCCTTTTGGTCATAAACTCAAACAAGTCCTTGGTCGGTCTACCCCTCACCAAGTCCGTGACATGGTTCAAGCCTCTTTTCATCTTATCATCTCTTAGCCACCATTGTTGAGCAATATGTAACCTTTCGGTTCCCTGAGAACTTTCCTAAAAAATGGCGACAACAAGGTTTTACCCATATTCATTTTGGTGCTATAAAACTTGCCCTCACCTTACACACTCGAAAAGGTCTCCCAATGGTTTCCCGGATAGCTCTTCTTGACGTCCGGTTTCATAAATATGAACATGCCGTCATCGGCACTGTTTAAACCACCTTGAACGCAGGAACCATCTTTGTTACCCTTTTTCCGAATTTCACCATGTGCCTTGAAGATCCATCCTTACAAGAAACTCTAAAGGTTCAAATCTAGATCTCAGGTCCTGAACTTGAAAATACTCTAATGGCCACCTTACACCACCATATGGCTTATAGAGTCCAAACTCATTCCATTGACCTCCCTTTACCTTCCCATTTACAGAATGGTGAATCCTTATTCCTTTCTGTGGATACCCCAAACACTCCTCACTGTACTTTCATACCCAGGCAAATCTCCACTGACCAGTTAAAACAACTGCTTCCAAGTTCTTGGGTTACCAGCTATGAACATCATGTTTCTTCCACTAAACCAGTTTGTCCATTACAATGCATAAATCCCCTTATGGAAGAACAGTCTGATGGTACGGTTAAAATCACTTTTCCATCCCAGTCGGAATCCACCACCATCTTTCCCACTGAACTTTCTATAATGGAACCTTTCGACCAGTTACCCATTCCTATTCTTGCTTGGCAGCAAAACGAAACTCCCATTTATGAACAACAATCTCTTGATGGACATAAATGCCGCGATCTGTTAGCTACTAGCTATAGCTTTTAGTTCAACTGGTATCAGAGCCTACGTTAAGTCTCTGCCGTTCCTACCCACCCGGTATAGCTTTTAACTCAGCTGTCAGTCGAAAATAGTTTAGAGATCTATAACGTTTTTTTAAAAAATAACAATAAGGATCTAACATGAAAGATGGAAAAAGTTTGGGGGATGAAAATTGAATAGTTACCATATTTATATAGGAGTAAAAAAAAAAGACACTCCTTTTATCCTCATTCAACCATAGAATAACCTAGGGGTGATGAATTTTTCCAATTAACGATTCTATGTATAATTAAAGACGGATAAAAATTAGATTTAATACATATTCTCGATTTAATAATTTTTTCAAACCTTTTAATGGAATTTAACTAGTACATACTCTTTAAAAATTGAATATTCACTTTTTCAAGACATATATATATATATATATATATATATATATATATGGATTTGCTAAGG
>JAOXNR010000029.1:5481692-5507080 GCA_028571225.1 Parsonsia alboflavescens | reverse complement strand
GCTACCCACTTGTTTGGTTGCATGTGCACTGTAGCAAATTTCCGTTACGGTAACGGCCGGAGCGCGCATTAAGGCGCCCTCCGGAGCGCACCTTAGCAAAACCGTATATATATATATATATATTTATTTATTTATTTATTTATTAAAAAAAATCCTTATATTAAGTTATCTATATCTGCATCCACAAATGTGGTCAAATGATTCGGAAGAATAACTTGCATATTGTAGATTGTGGTTTCGACTCGATTTTATTGTATACTCTAACCTTGATGAATTGCAGATCCTCGCAGATAGTTGAGATGCTAGAGAACTGATCCGAACATCATTATAAAAAAAAAAAGTTATTTATATCTCACGAACCTCTTATTTTTCAAAAAAATTCCTTATTAATTGATCCAAAATAAATAAACCTTATTAATTATCAAAATAATTTGAGAATTTAACGATTACATAAAGTTTAAGTAAATAAAGTTCAAGAAATTGGAGAGCAGGAAGTCCAAAAAATAAACTCAAATAGAAGAGAACCCAAAATTAATCATAATCGCCGTTGCCGGGGATCGAATCCGGGTCTCCACGGTGACAGCATAGGATACTTACCACGATACTATACCATGTATTGCTAAAGAAATATCTCAGTATCCAAACTATTGAAAACTTCAAGATTTTAAACAGCCACCGGAAAAGACATCGCCGTTGCCGGGGATCGAACCCGGGTCTCCACGGTGACAGCGTGGGATACTGACCACTATACTACAACGACTTACGGTTGTACACTAAGTGAAAGTCATTTACTAAATTCATGAACCCATCATTTTTGCAAAAATCAAAATAATTTTCTTTTTCTTTTAAAATGTCATTTAATCATCATTTAAAAAATATGAGCATCATTTTATTATTTATTATTAAATAGGTAATATGAAAAAGAAAAACACTTTCAAATATCTAATTAAGTAATAACATTGACTTATAATTAATGATAAGAAAAATTAATTAAGATGAGGGAGGAGGGAATAGTAGGAAATCAAGAACTTGAATTAATCTAATAAAAATAAGCATTATACTTCACTTTAGGAATGAATAAGAATATTGTTTATGCCTTTAGTCTCTTGTAATAATTGTTGAAAGATTTCAATACCTAACTTATCAAGAAATTAATGCCCGAGTTTGCAAGGAGTTTTTGTATTGGACCATGGACATTTGTTGTCCATAAAATATCAATTTCTTTTCTTTATGCTCCACAATTTAATTCAATGAATTACCAAATTAATATGCCATAAAAGAAATATAGTATATACAACTCCCTTCTTCCAAATTTGATTTAAATGTCTCATGTTTTATTTTAAATTATCTGAAATTAAATATCATATTTTTAAAAATAAACAAATTAAATATATAATTTTATTAATCATCTCTTCAATTTAAGGATTTTCATCTATTAATTAAAGATTTCATTAATAATTATATTAATGACAAGTATAGAATAGTAATTTTAATAAAATTAAATTCATTTCTTAATTTTTTTTAAAAATCAAAATGGTAGATTGAATTCCGAACGAAGAAATACTAATTCAACACCTTACATCAATCATTTTGTTCAAGTAAATTTATCAAAATACTAATTACTTCTTTTGACTTAAATTTGAATGCTCACTTTTCAATTAATTTAAAATTTAAAAAGTTATCTTTAATCCTAATGAAAATTACCATCACCATTGACACAATTACTAACATTTTTTTCCCTTTTTTTTTTTTTGACAAGTTATGTCTGAACCAAACTCAAGCATGCACCTCAACTATTCTGCTGAAACTGAACACACCCTGAAAGGATTCAAATTGAGAATCAAACTCATAACCTGCATAATACGGGTCTCACCTCTAAATTACTCGACACACCTTAGCGCACACAATTACTAACATTCCCTAATGGGTGCAAGTAAATAAAGCCTACACAACATCCATTAACATAATCCAATTCAAACAAGTTGCCCAAGTAAATTGTGCTCCAAATTTATAGCCCCTTTGTTCGAGAATAGAATATTTCTATTTATATTTTAGCTTGTTCAAAATTAAATGTTTCATTTATAAATATAAATAAACTTTTAATAGTATAATAAGTTTGATTAATAATTTCCTATATTTAAGGAATTATGCAGATTTTCATCCTTAATTACAATAATAAAGAAGATAAATTAATAACTTTATGAACTCAAAATCACTCGGCCAAATATTTGGATGGAGGAAGTATCCTCATAATTTAGATAGCATGACAATTGTACCCTTTGTTTATTAAGATCGTAAAAGCACTTGAATGGCCCAATTCTGCAACCTGAGAGTCTATTATTCCATCACCAATTCAAGTAATATTCCCATACGAGCTGTCAAAAAAGCTGTCATCGAATGACCCAAATCTGGCTAGAAAATTGAAATTTCACCAGATTTTGCTCTCTGACAACCTCGTAACGTTCCTTTTTTTTCCCTTATGGGAACCATAAAAACTGAGCAGCAATTCCCTGGTCGTACTTACGTTATTGGTCTACTTGAGTGGGTAGTAGGTCTCTTAGATCTTCAAAGTCTCACAATTTAAAATAGTAATCCCACCCAACCAAAATTTAAAATATCCTTCAAATTGAATATCTTATTCTCTTAATTATGATTACGTTTAGAATGAATTAAATTAAACTATTTTAATAAAATTAGTTAAAGTTTGATGAGTATCGTATCAATGGATGATGGATACTTAATCCATTTTTATAATCATACGTATGTCCAACGTAACGTGGAAAGAGATATCAAGTACCATCCCTCTCTAGTCCCATGGGCATGGCTGACAAAGTAGATTGGAAGAGCAAGACAACAAAATGCATGCAAATGAGATACAACTGACACCTTGCACAACCTAAGCCTTAATTGCTGGCAGCTCAATCTTAAATGGCTTCAAGCGATGCAAAGATTCCATAATTAATATTATATATAGTAGCTATTTCTCTTTAACTTCTGCCTTATCTCTCCATACCTTAGCTAATAGCTAGTACTTCTTCTCTTCTACCGGACAATTAGTAGTAACATTTCAGAACAATCTCTGTCTACTTAAATTTTTAAAGGGATTTTAAATTAAAGAACTGGGATTCTGCAAATGGTACTGGTTTTAGTTTTGCCTCTGTTTTTTAGTTATTTAATTGGGTTTTCTTTGGGACAGGGAGGAGATGAGTTGAGAGTTGGTTTCTATGCAAATACTTGCCCAGATGCAGAGAATATCGTTGGTTCTGTTGTTCGTGAAGCTGCTGCTTCTGCTGAAAATACAGCTCCTGTCTTGCTCAGGCTTCATTTCCATGACTGCTTTGTGGAGGTCCCTCTGAATTTAAATTTGAAAATCCCTTCTTGAATGCAGTATATAATTTTGTTCTTCTTGAACAGGGCTGCGATGGATCAATACTAATTAACACCGGCTCTGCAGCAGATGAGAAAACTGCATTTGGGCATCAGGGAGTGGGCGGTTTTGATTTGATTGAAAATGCCAAGGCCCAGCTGGAATCTGCCTGTCCCGGAGTGGTTTCTTGTGCCGATATTGTGGCCTTGGCTGCCAGAGAAGCTGTTGTTCTGGTACTTCATTATATGCATTATTTTCAATTCTTCCTAAAAATTTGCAAAGATTTCTTGAATTAGTTTGAGGAATATGGTTCCTTTTTCTTATTGGTTTGGGGGAAACAGGCAAATGGACCATCTTACCAGGTGGAAACGGGAAGAAGAGATGGGATGGTTTCAGAAGTATCAAAGGCTGATGGGATGCCTGATGTGGATGATTCGGTTCAGGTTCTCAAACAAAAGTTTCAAGAGAAAGGTTTCACCGCCAAAGACCTTGTGGTTCTTAGCGGTACGTGTTTTTGTGAATGCGTTCTCATCAAGTTTTCTCTCTCTCTCTCGTGATACATGCAGTTCTTGTGGTAGCTTTATTTTGGTAGACGACGAGAGTTGTGAACAGAGCCTGATCATCATTTATGTCACGGGGCTTAACTTTCCCTTCTTCATCTCCTCCATTAAAATTGAAGGGCAAAAGTTCCCTTTCCCCAGGCATGGACGAAGAGCCATGATGGGGCCTTGACCCTTGGTTGAATAGGTTAGAACCTATTGGGAGCGAACTCAGGCTTTAGGCCTTGAAAAGTTCCAAGAAAAGTTGCCTTCCAAGATTTGAATTGCAAGTTCCCATAAATTTTCTACAGTTTCTTTCTTTGTGTAGATTGGAATTTTGTGTTATGAACAAGAAATTTTCCATAACACATCTTCTGCATTTACAGATACCCATGAAAAGTATTACATTAATTAACGATCATATCTAGTTGGAAGTCTCAATCAAGGAAACTAATGGGCTGCTACTTCAATTCTTCATTTCCTTTTCAAAAGGGATTACTGATAATAATTAGATCCATGTGATGTAAACACCCAATTCTTGGACCATCAAGAAACATTTAGTTGCAAGAATTCAAATCTTGACTAGACTTCCCTCCAAACACATGGTTGAACCCTTCCCCCCACAGCCTCTTAAATGCAAGAAAAGAACACATCCTTTTCTTTTCTTGTTCTGTCAAATTTTGAAGTGGGATTGTGATAAAATGCTGTTTTTTTTTTCCAGCTGCACATACAATTGGGACAACAGCATGTTTCTTCATGACCAAGAGGCTCTACAACTTCACCCCAGATGGGCTTTCTGATCCCTCCATAAGCACAGATTTTCTTCCAGAACTAAAATCAACTTGCCCACAAGGTGGGGATGTGAATGTGAGGTTGGCCATGGACAGAGGCAGTGAGAGGAATTTCGATAACCAAATTCTGCAGAACATAAGGAGTGGGTTTGCAGTGCTGCAATCTGATGCTCAGTTATATGGAGATGCAGAGACCAGAAGCGTCGTGGATTCTTACTTTGGGGATTTGGCTCCCTTCTTTGGACCAACCTTTGAGGCAGATTTTGCCAATGCGATGGTGAAATTGGGGAGAATTGGGGTGAAAACCGGGGCTGATGGAACCGTTAGGCGTGTTTGCAGCTCTTTTGCTTGATCCATTTTGTACCATTATTATTCGTTTGGTACCCCAATTTGCTTTTATTATTAGTCCACTCCACACCACACACATGGAAAATAGTGAAATGTACATACTTTTCTTTCATCTAAAATTAGATGACTATTAAAATACTCCCTTCATAGTAAATTAAATATCTATATTTTTCGATTGATTTATTTGAAATTAAATATCTTATAGAATAAAATGAATAAATTCATGATCATATCATGTTTTATTAACAATATCTTATATTTAATAATAATTTACATTTATTTGATAATGTTTTTTCCATCCCCTTTGTCCAAAAGGGATCATTTCCCACGTCTCCATTTCATTTTTCCAAATTATAAATGTTAATTTCTTTGTAAAATTTTAATTAATTTTAAAAATAAAATATTTAATTTTGAACGATTAAAAATAAAAAAATGAAACATTCAATATCCATAACATAAAGCTTCATTAATAAATAAATAATACAACTATATACAAAGAGCTATATCCAAGTATACACCATACTATTGGAAGTTTTTAGGACACTAACTAAAATTATGAAAAATAAAAATTATAAAAATTTCATGAAAATGAGTACTCATTAATCATTAGCATGATCCGCCTTTTATAATTTTTTTTTTAATCAAAATAAATTTACTTTTAAAAATTAAGAATGGAGTTGATGGTGTGCATCTATTAAAATTTATTTTGAAGACGAAAGACTTGAATTATTTCAAAGAATATATTTTTAAAAAAGCACAAATTATTATACCGCAAATGGAATTTTTTTTTTCGAAAAAAGAAAAAAAATAAATAGAAAAAATGTTAGGACAAGTCTGTTTGGTCCATTGAATATTGACAGGGAGTCCGTTTAATTTTCCTAAAATGGAGGGAAGATGAAGAAGGAAGAAAGAGGGAATGCTCTGATAAAGAAAAAGGGATAAGGAAAAGTGAGAGAAAACTGACAGGGAGGAAGTAGGGAAACGAGAGAAAGCTCCTCAGTTAGTTTTTTCTCTTCTTTTTCCTCTTTTCCCTTAATGCAATATCCACACATATTATTATTATAACAAATAATATATATTTATTCATCAATTTTTTTCAATCAAGAGGGAGATTATTTCTGCTTGAAAAGCATTCTAACACAATTTTTTTCTTTTTTTGAAACATTTATTTTCTTTCTCCCTTATAAAGAGTACCGCCCCAGAAGCTCCACCGGGTGTTTTTTCCCAGAACGGGTAAATTTTTCGTTTTATTGATCATTTTACAGATTGTGTTATTATCCATACGTTTGGACCTGAGGTTTAAAATTTGTATTAAATCCAACATCCCATCTCATGCATGCATGTATTTTCTGCTAAAAAATCTTGACAAGTGCGTTGATGTATAAATTCAATCTGTTATATCTGATTTAAATTTTTAAAGCATGTGAAAATTTAAAAGTCTTCCCGTTTGACTCTATCTCTATTGTTATTGTATTTATTGTTCATGTATCGGACTTGATATTGACAATTTGTATTTTTCGTTCCACTTATAAAAAAAAAGCATGATAAATGTATAAATTCAACATTTCTCCATCGATTTAAGTTCTAAGAGCACGTGAAAAATCTAATGTCCCATCTCATGCATGCATGTGTGTTTCTGTTTTCTGCTAAAAATATCATGAGATTTGGGCTAATTTCAGGTAAAAAATTATGGGTCCAAGCAAGTTGAGGAAAGCCATTGGGGCGGTCAAAGATCAGACGAGCATAAGCTTGGCTAAAGTTGGCAGCAGTGCTTCATTATCTGAGCTTGATGTGGCCATTGTTAAGGCAACCCGGCACGAAGAGTACCCTGCAGAGGAGAGGTATATCAGAGAAATATTAAGCTTAACCAGCTATTCCCGCGGCTTCGTCAGTGCCTGCGTTTGCACCATTTCAAGGCGCCTCAGCAAGACCAAGAATTGGGTAGTTGCTCTCAAGTCATTGATGTTGATTCAGAGGTTGCTCAGTGAAGGTGATCCAGCTTACGAACAGGAGATTTTCTTCGCCACGAGACGTGGAACGAGGCTTCTGAATATGTCCGATTTTCGGGATACGTCGAGATCGGATTCCTGGGATTACTCTGCATTTGTTCGTACCCATGCTCTGTACCTTGATGAACAACTGGAATTCCGGATGCAGAGCCGGAGAGGAAGGCGCAGTACTTTTGCATTTGAGGATGATGAAGAAAAAGTAGGCCCTGGTGCCATTGTTCCGAGAGGAACCCCCGTCAAGGAAATGAGTACCGAACAAATATTTTCTAGGGTTCATCATCTGGTTCATCTTCTTGAACGATTCTTGGCATGTCGCCCAACAGGTTTGTTAAACTATAAATTCAACGCCCTCTCAATCAAGTCATTTCTTGCTCTGTATCAGAAATAGCGAAATTCTTCAAATTCTCATTTGATATATTTGGAACAGGTCCTGCAAAGCACAACAGGATCGTGATTGTGGCTCTCTATCCAATTGTGAAAGAAAGTTTCCAGCTGTATTATGACATCACAGAAATCTTAGGGATCTTCATTGATCGGTTCATGGAGCTCGACGTCCCTGACTCCGTGAAGGTTTTCGAGATTTTCTGTCGGGTTTCGAAGCAGTACGAGGAGCTCGACATGTTCTACAGTTGGACTAAGAGCATGGCGATCGTCCGATCCTCTGAATACCCCGACGTCGAGAAGATTCCGCAGAAGAAACTCGACGTTATGGACGACTTCATCAGAGAAAAGTCGCTAATCTCACAGGAAAGGTTGAACCAGATGGCCGAGCCACCGCAGCTTGAACTTGAAAGGGTAGAGAGGGAGACCCTAGTGGAAGAGGATATGAACGCGATTAAAGCATTACCAGCCCCGGAAGTCGTTTCCGAGGAACCACCGGAAGAAGAGCCCAAAGAAGAGGAGAAACCGGAGGAGGAAGAGGAGAAAGAGGAGCCAAAGAAGATCCAAGATATCGGCGATTTGTTGAACTTAGGTGAAGATGCTCCAACAACAGAAGAACAAGCAGATAAATTTGCCCTAGCCCTGTTTGATTGTAATTCATCAACAAATGCTAATCCCACCAGTACTTCAGCATGGGAATCCTTCGGTGATTCAGGAGACTGGGAATTAGCACTGGTACAATCCGCCAGCCATTTGACAAACCAGCAGCCATCACTTCCGGGAGGTTTCGATCAGCTTCTGCTAGATGGGATGTATCAACAAGGGACAACACAGCAGGCAGTGGCTTCATCTGGTCTTGTAGCAACAGGAAGTGCCAGTAGCATGGCATTCGGATCGGCCGGAAGGCCAGCAATGTTAGCATTGCCGGCACCTTCTGGTGCAGAAGGAGCTCAAACAGCGCGGGGTCCGGACCCTTTTGCAGCCTCTCTCTCGGTAGCGCCCCCACCATATGTTCAGATGTCAGAGATGGAGAAGAAGCAGAGACTACTAGTGCAAGAGCAGGTAATGTGGCAGCAATATGAGAAAGATGGAAGGCAAGGGAATGTAGGATTAACAAATGCACAACAAAATCCATATCCATATTACTCAGGAGGTTATACACACACTTACTAAGGGAAAAATAGATAATGGGATTGGTAATTTTTCGTTTTTGTGAGGGCTGAGCAAAGCCATTTCTTGATGTACTCGGGAGAAAAAATGACATTCAGCCAAAAAAAAAAAAAGGAGAGGCAATTTAGGAAGTGATACAATCCAATACAATCGTCTTCCGAAAGGTCACATGTATGTCCAATCATTTACTCATCAAACAGAGAGAAAAAAGATTATATGTAGACAGGCCTAGAAATGAAATGCTGTAAAGATACTTCGTATGTTTTCAACATCAGTAGCAAATTTTGATTACATTTTGTACTATTTCTCCAGTAATTAAGCACTTCATAATGCCTGCTTCTGGCATAGAAACAGTACATAAAAGTACATGTAGCTAACGTTAGAAGTGACAAACGTTCACTAGTCTGAGTATTACACAATTTACAGTTCCTCCCCAGGCTGAATTACTGCATTTTACATGACAGTTTTCCTAAGCCCTTAAGTGGAGCTTTTCCACGTTCGGCAACCCAATACCGGAGTGTTTCTTAGTGGAGACACCCAATTGCATACCGACGGAAACTAAGGTCTCAAGTGATCTCTCACTATTTACCAAGAGGTCATCATCAATCTTAATAGTGCCCTGAAGCATGCAGAGATAATCTAGCATCAGGAACCAAATAAGTAGATAGAATTATGTGTAAAAGCCTAGTATATCTTCATTTCTTAATTAACTTGGTTTTGATATAAACAAACCTAAATTTTGAGTAACTTTAAAGGCGTCAAGTAAATAAGGGATTCCATTCCATAAGTAGAAAACCTTATCCATCCAGTAAAAAGGTACATAGGGTGCTGAAAGCTAACCTTTTCGAAAACGCAAATTACTGTACTTCCACCAAATGAGAAATATCCAAACTGCATATAATCAGTTAAGGTAGCAAGGCAATCAGAAACAAAATGTTTAAAACTCAATGTCAAATGACAACTGGAAATGCTTGACACAATGACATAAGTCCTACCTCATCTCCTTTCCGCGCAAATTCTCCCTGCTTCTTGGAGAAAGTAATGCTGCCAACCATTGTGGCTCCGATTGCAACAAATGCCACCTATAATTAAGTTTTAGAAAAGCTTCCTTCAAGGTATAACAATCAAGGTAAAAGTTACCAACAAAACAGTTATTGCAGTTTTCATTTATTAGGTTATCAGCATTGTTCACATGATTAAAAGATAGGGACTCTGAGCAGCCAGCGACTCCTTAATGGTAGAAAGCTAAACATTACCGTGGATGATGTAGTGGGACCAGCAATCTTTTTACAGCCCGAGAGAAGATTAAGGTTGAACTTTTTCTATGCTTTATGAATTCACAAATAATGAAAAAAGGACCTGTCCAGATAGTGGACTCTGCTAAATGTCAAGAATGGACAGGATTATACCAAATAACTAGGCACTAAAATCATCCAATTGACTCTGTTCCCCAACAAATCAAGAACCAACCTATTTCGCTAATGGACAAGAGCATCCAAAAAGCAAAGAATTATGCTGCCAGAAAAGCTATTTTGTCAAAGCAAAGACCAAAGGAGAGAAATAAATGATTCTATTAACGAACTACATGTGGACTGTAAATCTAAAAAAGGAGAGGATAGAACTATAAATTTATCTTATGAAAAGAATGAAAAAGAATAATCACATTTAAATTGTTGCACAACCCACCTTTCCAAAATGTTCTGTTGAAATTATGGACACGACCCGCTTATTCTCTGTGAATACATTACAATACTTGCTATTCACGGCTATCGGATTTACCTTCAGCATGTAAAAGACAAAACATTAGTGCATGTGATTGACCATAACAGAAGATCCACATCTTCCGAACAAATATACAATTACCGTATATAAGCAGCCAGGTATATTTATAAACTTTTCAATGGTTCCAGAAACTGGCAGATGGAAACGATGATAATCCTGCAGTAATTGGAAATATTCATCAGAATGCAAATTATATTTTGCATGATGAGAAGATTAAACTTCCGCGGGAAGTACCTGTGGTGCCAGCCTGAATATCACTAGAGTTCCATCAATAAAGTTTTTGGAGCATGCTTCATCCCCCAAAAGACCTTGAATAGAAAATTTCCGTCCCTAAGGTAAAAAAGAAATTGTACAGAATAAGATACTATAAATAACAAAAATATGGTAATGAAACAAAACCCTCATGAAAACAAGACCAGAAATGCATAGATCTTTCGGATATTTAGAAGCAAATAGTCTCAATTTTCTCTAGAACTTCCAGATAGAAGGTTAAAACTTGAAGCGTGAGATTTGATGTAGAGATGTTCAAATAAGTCAGCTGAGCCATCCATGCAACAAAATACTTAAGAGTTCAGATTTTCTTAAGCACTAATCATGATGCAACTTAGGGAAACAAAAGGAACAAGGTACCAATCGTTTGAGGTGAAGAGAACATTGAGAAAATCCCAAGGTTTAAGATGGGTTTTTGAATAAGTAGATAACCAAGTGACCTTATTCTTATTGGTACTTTTAAATTTAGTAGGATTTTAATCCTTACAACATGGCAAAGACCATGAGTTGAATGAACAACCCTTTCATTACAATTCACTCTACTCACGAAAGGTTCAAGATTTATATAAGTATAGATAGGACAATTTTGATCCTTTGCTTGAAGTATTTTCCAGAGGCAATTAGGATTTACCTTAATCCAGAACCTTAGACTAGCTTCAACTGTTTTAAATGCCGTCAGACGACAATCAGCAGCACATACAGCAACATCATCACAATCCATGCTGGCAATTGGTCGTGCGCCAGGTTTCAACTCTCTTATAAAAAATTCATTGAAAGTCTGCATGGAGAAGATATTAATGCCACATGGCAATAAAATAATAGTGGACTTTTCTAAAGTGAGAATGAGTTCAGATGGGAAATTTGACTTTGCCAACACATGCCGGTATCCCAGCTCAATAGCAAAAGGTCAGACAAGCTGCAGAAAAATCTCGTTTAGAGTGGACTCTTCCTGGCAATAAAATAATAGTGAACTCCATCTACAAATTTTGAGCTTTCCCTAAGATTTAAGTCACTTTTCTCTTCCTGGAGAGTGATATGATTTTGGAAGGGTAAAACGAGGGTTGAATCAGAAGTTCATGCATGACACAAGAATTTTGGTTCTGAAGTTAAATGTGCAATGATGATATCAGGGACCTTATGACATTAAGATAATGAGAAATGGGGCAACGTTACATGAATTGATTTTCCAACGAAAAGAGGCTTAAAATGGAGCATTTCTTGTTAGTTGAAGTGCAAGAAGAAATTCTTGTTCATTTGACTGTCAAGTACGGGAAATAATAGTATAAGGCACTTAAAGAAGTCATGCCATAAACATAAGAAGAGAATCAAATAAATGAAACAGAAAATCAGGCAGGGGAAAGCTTTTATTATGGGCTGAGAAAAGTTCTGCCCACGGACAAAGAGTTAGAAAATGGGGGAAGAATGTGGATACCCAATAACAGAGGGAAGAAAAAAACATTGCTATGAGAACCACAGAATTAGAAAAAAACTCATTCTTACTTCTTAAGAACATATGATTGTCAATGGGAATCCCCATATGTACATGATGGAGATAACTCCAGAAAAAATCCTTGTCTTTGAATTGAGAATTATTTGGTCTAGTAGCTCCAATAGGTTGATAATGAAGTACTGATACAAAGATACCGCAATTCATTCTTTCAATAACTAAAATAATAGTTCAGTGACTAGCAGCAATTAGAAATGATGCAGAACATTTAAAATCAATTTAGGTTCTTAATCGGTTTCTTATCCTCGTTCCTTTTATGTATGCGTGTTTGGGGGGGGGGGGGGTGGCTTGTGGTTTATTGCAGAAGATGAGTAGTAGCAAAACAAGAGAGTAACTAGAAGTTGATTCTTCCTAAACCATGCAGTACCTTAAAATGCTCCAAAGGGTACTTGGCTTCATCCAAATTAATTTGATCCTGTAACAAAATGGTTTGACAGAATCAGAAATAACAGTAAGAAGGATACTCCAGGAAATCTGATTTCTGCAAATACAGACAAGGCAAAAATAAATAATTCTCATTCGGGCACCAAACTAGGAAGAAGCACTAGATAATTAATAAGAGAATATTGAAAGCAACCAAAGAAGTTCATATGTCTGTGTATGTGTTCATATTTTCTACTTTTCTTTGTCAAGTGACTTGAGTAAACTGGATAACTTTTTGCATTATGAACTTTCAATCACTTACCATCAATAAACTGGATTACAATAAGTTGAAGATGCCTTGTACCAATCAAATTCACGATATCTTGAAAGCCATAACATGCAAAATGAATGAGCAAGGAATTCATAGAATTTTTAGGGTTGTGCAAAAGCATCAGAGACTGGAAAAAGTGACTTTCACATCTAGTCAAAATAGCTGGCAGTATCAATCTCCAAATTTCAACTAGATAATGGAGTTAAATTCAAATAAAAGGAAGGATTATCATGCCTTGAAAAATTCAATGAACTTAGGTATATCTTTTGCAGATTCAACTGACTCCATTTTCTTTCCCTGCTTTTCTGAGATGCTCTGCAAAATTTCTTTCGCCCCTACAAACAGATGAGTAGAACACTGGTTATTAAAATAGAAGCGAAAATACCAAAAAGAATGTTTGTGCTCTTTCCAAATTTTCAACCTTATGAAACCATGTTGAAATTTTCACAGATGCTAAGCTTCTAAAACCAGTAGACTGTTTTGTCAGAGGGATTACCATTGAATCTGACATCTAACATGTCCATGGGTAGAGTTAAGAATGCATGGTAGAAAGATATGAAAGATAATAATCACATATAACTAGGCATTATTTATTCATGAAGACTGATTTTCTAAAAGGTACCTTGATCCATAAGGCCAAGCCCAACTTTGGACCGATAAATAGCTCTCATTGACAAAACAATCTTGCTGTCAATTAACTCCTCCACTAATCTCTTTTTCCTTCTATCAAAAACCTAACCATCATAAATAAACAAATATTTACGCATTAAAGAAAATGACTTGAATGAAATCATCAAAACATGGTCTAATCACAAATTCACAGACAACAAAATTTGGGATACACAAGTGAATCCACCCTAGAGCTGCATGATAATAGTCCTTCGATGAACTATGAGTTACAAAAACTTGTATTCTCGAGACTTTAAAGTTTTCATTGATAAGGCGTTCTCATTGACACAAAAATTGAATTATGTCAAAAGTAATGGGAAGCAGCAATTTGCCTATTACTGTTGATTTTACATCTAAAGTGACTGAAATGACTCCAAACTGGAGACACTGAGAAACATAAACAAAAGTTGCTTTTAGAATAGGATTCAAGTGCATAATGGTGTTTGACCTATCAACAACAGAAAAAACTATATCGAAATGTACTGCTACAAGGTGTGCTTTCATTCAGCCCCAATACTAAGAATTCTGATGAAGCCTAGAAGGGTAGAATATGACAACAACTAATTTCACCTCATAATGAAGTTATAACTTGTGTCACAAGAGTTGCTCCAACATTATGTCCATTATCTTCCATGTTAACCAGCATCATGAGCTTGTATGCTGAAATGGTGACTCCACAATCATGACTATCTTTAGTTTAAGTATGAAAATTTGGTTATTTCTAACATTTCGGTGGTGGATTCCATTCGATCCATCAATTTCACCAAATAAAATATGAGAACCTAGTTAGGTCATTATGCACAAAAAATATGGAAGCAACACCATATGAAACTTAACCGGAAATTTTCCCCAATAAGATACAGCATTTCCATGCCCCCGTGCCAAGGGGGTGTGGAGAAGGGGGCCAGACAACTTCTGTAAAATATTGCTTTAGGTTGATTTAAAGAAAAAAAAATTCTAATTTGGATGCAAGTTAATCAAACCTATGAACCCCACAGAAAAGTAATACATTTGTTAGGAGGAGTCCTCTCTTTACAAAATGCTTAACCTTGAAATCCCAGATTACAAGACATGATTCAGAGTGACAAGAATTGACTGAAAGCAAGGAAAAAAGAAAAAGATAACACAAAGCCTGAAAGACACAAGAAAGTTTCAGTCCCACCACCTTACTTTCAAGCACACAGTTTACCTAATTACCATACATTATTGTCAAATGACAGAGAGGAAGGGAGGGTACCAGAATATGTGAAGCACTTGATCCAGACCTTAAACCTATGTCATAGGATGAGAAATGGGCCCATTCCGTTAGTTTGAACATCCACCTATGAAATAGTAATCATCTAGAAGTTACCTTTTGAATCAAAAACTAGACCAACTTTAAGAAGTAATTGTTATCTGGTGTCGAGAAACAAAAGACAATTCAGAAAACTGTTACCCATTTGCAGCCTGCTTATCTGTCAAGAATCCTCCAGTCATAACCTGATTTCCAGTCCCTTCATCAAAACAGAGCGTCAGATGAATCATGGTGTTCAGTTTATCTGAAACTTCAAGCATCTCGCCACAAACAGGGCAGAAATTGATAAGTGGTTCCCTGCAAAGAGGGTCATAACATCCATATGAGAATCCTCAGAAAAGGCAATCAGGAAACCAGCTTGATTATGACTCAACCGCATCAACTTCCATGGAATAAAGCATTGAAACGTGATAAACTCATGCTTCCCAAGCAGGAAGCAAAACCATATTGCTTCGAGAAAGCTAATCAGAACAAGCAAACGGGACTGACTTTAAAAAGATGGTGAATTGTCGTTGAAATTACTGAAATAAAGCAACACAATTGTAACACACCAACCATTAGGCACCTTCTGGGAATTATGAGCTTGAGGGCTTGAGTGCAATTCAAGATAAACTCAAGGTCTCATATGCAATATATTGAGAGCTTAAATTGGATAGTTGAGAATATGGACGTTACAGAAAATTTAATGATTTCACCTTACTCACAAGTATAAATGGTCAAAGAGTGTAACTTTTAACCACAAAATAGTTCTGGCAAAACATCAAAACCATGGGGTATGAAAGGTTTATCCTTGAAAATGTATTGTAGCTTACTTTTCTTGTTGAAGAGCTAGGAGCACTGCCAGTTCATCCATACTGACAACACCATCCCCATTCTCGTCAGCAGCTTTGAAAAGCTCCTCTTTCTAGAAGGAAAAAGAATGAAAAATAAATGAAAATAACAATTTACATGGCCCAATATTAGTTCATAACAAAGACAACTGAAACAGCCTACTCAAATTGATAGAACATCATCTCAAAGTAGTTCCAGAATGAAGATACAAACCTTATTAGCTGCTAGTTGATTGCCAAAAGCATCAATTAAATCAGAGAACTCATTGAGTGAAAGTTTTCCATCTTCATCATAGTCCTGGATAAATACAAAAGGTTTAGTTTCATAGGAAGGTCAGAGGTGTAATTGTCCACTCCTTAATCATATAAATCAGGTTTAGTTGCATAAAAAGAGTCCACTTCTTGTAACATTATCAAAACAGTTGCTGGTTGAATCATATTGTTCCTTTTTTGTAACTAATTTTGAGAAATGACCAGGAGAGTCTTGCAGATGGTTCCTCTGTTCTTTTCCTCTATCAGAGACAACCATCTTGTTTCAACCAGTAATTTCATTCACAATTTTTTCAGCTTTTTGGTGACAAAGTATTTTTCTTTTTTCAAATCACTGAAAGTAAAAGTACAAGAATGGAACATGGCTGCAGATCATCACATACCACTATCGACAAGATACGCCTAGCAAAGTTCTTTTCTGTTTCAATAGGGTCCTGTCAAGTAAACTAAATGCTGAGTCATTGCAGTCATATGTCATACTAATACGCACTGAAAGAGAATCCAAAAACTGCAGACCTCAATACAACAAGAAAGTGTCAGAGTGCCAACAACAGCTTTAGATGATAGATCTAACAACTCAAATGTCCCAATATCAGAATCACTATCCTGCAAACACACATTCAATTCAGGAAGATGGAAAATATTACATAGACAAATAGAGAAAAAAAATAAGGAAGAATACTATTTCAATTTAGTCTTAGAATCAAGAAGAAACATTGGAGACTCCAAAGTTAAGACACTTAAGAACCAGTTCAGGAATCCAAACATTTGTGCATAAACATTAAATCCTGAATGCGATATTCATTACACAAAAACAGATAATGAAAATCAAAGTCATGAAAATGTTCTAAGGCTGTCAAGATTTTCATAAAGATTATTGTCTTGTATTTTTCTGGGTAATAATGGCATGATGCCAAACCATTTGTTGAAGGAAACTTTGGGACGAGTGTTAATAAAAGCTAAGAGTAATCTTACCATTCATGTCCTTGAACGAGGTGTTCTGTAATGGACAAGCAAGCCATCTCTTATACAAAATGTCATATTATGTATCATTCATTAATCGACTACTCAATCAATTGCAAAATATAAGTTGTTTTAGTGTTAAAAATTTGTAACAAAATATAAGTTTTTCGGGGGAATTTAACATGTTTTTACCGTCTTTTTCCACTATTATCCCTAGTCATCTTTGTTATCCGAATTTCCTAGTTGATTTGACTAGAGGTTTTTTTGATACTTACTAAACGATGCATTATTTTTTTATAGTCTTCAATCTGTGTAAAAAAACTTTTAAGTGACTTATATTATGAAAGGAGACAATAACACTTTTCTTTATTTTCTTGTTCTTTTTATTTGAGGAACGGAAGATGAAAACAAGACTAAAATATTTAAGAAACCATATAGACTTTCATCTGATTTTCTTGGTTAGAGGTAGACAAAGTAAAGAAAGGGTAAGTCAAGAAAACTTGGAATTCGATCAAATAACGGATCCATAATATCACTTGTTGCTGAGTTATTACACCAAAATGGCTTTAATAACATAATATAAAATTTGGAAAGAAGACTGAGCTAACATTTAAAAAATTTCTCTATTTTTGGATAAATCTCTGCTATATGGAAATTTATAATTTGTGTGCTATTTTAGAGTTGCATTTGGTGCAGAGTCAAGAAAAGCCCAATATTGTAAAGTGAGTAAACAAAGATTCAGGAAAAAACCTATGAGACAGTTTTCTAGGAAATTCCACGGCAGGAGGTTTTATGTCAGATAACACTGATTCCTTTCAGCATTTCCACCCAAATAACAATTCTAACGACAATTAAGTCAAATTAAAAATGACCAGCTAGATAAAGAAATAAAAACTAAACAAGGAACCAAACCATTATTATTTAATGAATGCATATAATTTTATTGAAAATACGAATCCTTAAATTTTCACAATAGAATATCCCTGCCTTGTATATAGATAGATAAACAATCATAGAAGTTAAACGACCCATCAACTAATGTATATATCCATATTTACAGTATTTCCTGACTCCAAAATTCTGATGAGAAAATGTGCACCGCTGAAGTTAAAAAGTCAAACCATAGCACTGTAAAATGAATATGATATCTCACCTGGATAAGAAATTCAAGCAGATCAATCTCACAATAGCCGATGAGATTGTTCCTGGACAGTCTATTTGTCTGCATCGCAATTTAATCAGAGGCCAAAGGTACAGAAAAATCAATTACAATTTAAAGACAAAATATATAATGTACCCTGATAATGATTATTATAAATCTATCTAAAAATGCATAAAGCAGTACACTCAGAGGTTATGGAAAAGAAAATTGGAAACAAGAACAAGCACAATCTTTATCAAAGCTTATTGAAGAATATCAATACTGAAGATGCTTGCTTCTTGGCAAATTTATTTATAAAAAAAAATTTAAAAAAAAAAACCTTTTCTGATGACTAAAATTCTGACAAGACAAAACCAGAAAGAAAGTTTCATGAAAACAGAAATTTAGAGAGACAAAAGAAGAACTTACAAGTTCATTAAGTTTACTATTAAGATATGTAGAAAATAATCATGATGCTAACACTAGCACCAAGATTAATAGTCAAGATGAAGTAATGGACAAGAAATTTCTAGAATTGGAACCTTCTGCACACCTCAAATACAGATATTCTTGTTAAATGAGCCCCACTTTTATCCAGAAGAAGCTTTTTCTCCTGTAAAGAAGAAGTCGAGTATCATTATCAAATTAATATTGGGCACTACAATTTCACTCAAAGACCAACAACCACTGCAGAAGATTTTATTGACCATAACCTATAGGTTTGAATGCTGGATGAACATGTGAATATGTATAAGCAAAATAAAAATTATACAGGAAAAAAGTTATCTAAGAAATTATATATTACGGTATTTATTAGCACAACAATCAATCCTACTCTCTCTATGTCTCTGTCTGCATGTGTGCTAGGAAATAATTCGCTGATAGCACCATACAGAATAAAATAAAAGTTAAGCAACAAAATGCATTTCAGAAACAGTATCCTCTTCATGAGCACATCTCAAGAAAATGTAATAATTGTTCGCACAAATGATGGACTTCGCTTAGCATTTGAACACAGTAAATATCTGTTCACATATTCCCACAGAAATTCATACTCCCTTTACAGATACTCTAGAGAAAGTAAAATGGTTATTGCATCACATGACTTATCTAACACCTCTTAATTTCTTCCTTAAAGATACCATTCAAAACCTTAAAAAACAAAGTGGAATATTGAAATATTCATGGTACAAATTGGGTTTAAAGTTTGCACTGTCAGCAAGGGGGTTTATTTTACAAAAGCCTTCTGCACAAGTGGCTGATGTTAAAATACAATAGAAAGCTCAAGGAATATGTCTTAGATGCACAGGGAAATGTGAACTTCACAGGAAATTCAAAGTGCATACATAATACTGCGGTACTTACAGAATTCCAGGCAGGCTTGTCCGTCCTGTGCTATCAATGAAGTTATAAATATAGTCAATACTTGCAAATGACAGAAACGTTTCCGAAACAAGAACTTAATATATAAATATAGTCAATACTTGGAAATGACCATACATTTCGTAAACAAGAACTTAATATCAAGAACTTTCCCTTCAAAATCTCAAAAATTAATTACTCTAAGACAGACACCTTACCGAAAGATAACATCCTCTTATCATCATCAAGGTTACATTTGAGGCACCAAATATGTTACAGTGAAAATGACAGTTGAATAATTTTAACCCAATGTCTTCTATGACCTTTGTTTGCAATGAACTGTGACAATGGCATTAGTCTGAAATTTGTTTCTCCAACGAGGAAAGCCACGGATTTCGAACAGAATAATTTAGGCTTATTTTTTATTTCTGTCAATTCTTTCCAGTGATGCTAGTAGGGAAGAAAAGGAAAAAGAAGAACACAGAATTTATTCTATTCATACCAAATATTTAGCCGTTTTCCAAACAATATCAAACTTGTGGAATGAGGTTATGATTCCAGATAAATCACAACAATTCCAGAAGTCCACTTACATAAAAGTCTTATTTAATTATGCCAAGCAGAGAATCCTTGGATACATGTTAGATGAGCCTGTATGACATTTCCATTATCATATATCTTGGGCGATACTGTTCATCCATATTTGTCATGCTACTGTAGTCATACTCATATATACATGAACAAAACAAAATCAAGCATACAGGGAATCAGGAAAACAAAGAAAAATGGAAAAAAAAAAGGGGTTGGCAAAACCGAACTGGTACTTACTGATCAGAAACATGAGTTCTAAAAGTCTGTTCGCCAAGAGAAACACAAGCCAGCCATTTGTCTTTGAATTTCATCTCCGCCTAAAACCCAGAAGAAGAATTAACGAAATTTACGTATAAAACCCACAATAATTCAAAAAGAGAACAAAAATCAAAAGGGCAAAGATACACTACACTGATGATCGTGATAAGGGCTATGCCGGCAAAATCCTCTTCTTTAAGAAGCTTGGAAGGCGAACCACCGCCCTGACGGCTTTTACGACGATGGAAATGGGGACGGTGGAGATGAAGCTTCTTCTTTAGCCTCTCGCGACGAGAAGATTTTGCATCTTCAGATGAATCATCTGGGGAAGACATTGCATCTTTGGAATTTCCATGTCCCATTCTCTTCCAACTCCACTCCTTCTCTCAGTTGGGCTTCGGACAGGAATTACTAACTCAAAACTGCACGACAAGACAAATTTCAAGTTTGAACAGACAATTTAATTGAGGAAACAAAAGTTGTCAGAATTTTGGAAAAAGGTTTTGGGATGGAAAAGAATCACTTTGAATATCAGTCAGTCTACTCTTTAATCATGGCTTTGGTATGAATCGGATACTTTCGATTTTGACCTGCGTTTCTTTCTTCCGTTATTTTTATTTTATTTTCACTTTTCGTTGTAAGGCGTACTGGTTCTTTTGTGGGTCCGGTTGGAGCCTCCTGTGGCTGTGCTTCCACTACATCATATATTCCTCTTTGTGTTCTTTTACGTTTTCTTCCGCTGGGGATCCGAAGAAAAATAATATTCCCACGTCATTAAATATAAATTATTTTAATTAATTTTTTATTATTAATTATAAATTATTATTATTAATTAATTATATATTTTAATATATTTTTTTATATTATTTTTCTAATAATATATAATGTAATAGCATTCATATTTTTTAATGAATAATTATAATGCATTTTAGAAGGAAAAAAGAATTACTTTAATTTTTTAAAAAGGATCGCTAATGATTTATATTTAGTAATAGATGAAGTAATAATAACCCACTTTGTGTCTCGATCTAAATTGTTGGTAAACCTTTAAACATGGCTTAGCTTCCTACCTAAAAGGATGGGTTAGGGTTGAAAATAATTACTCCCCTCATTTGAAATTGATTATTTTTATTTTTATTTTTACTTGCCTTGAAATGAATGTTTGTGAATAAATTGATATTGTTAATTTTGAAAATAAATTAAATTAACCTTTTTTTTAATTTATGTAAGTTAAAATGAAATATTCAATTTAAAAATCTTTTTATAACGGGCTATGTGGACTTGGTCCATGTAGGTTAGAGCAGGGGTGAGCTTGGATCGAACTAAAAAATTAACTCCATTTTTTGTTTTTTAAAATTAGTCTTTAACAAATTTTCAATTTCTCTTCAAAAAATTTTTAAAAATTTTGTTAATGATTTAGTTATCTAAATTTATGAGCTTTTATTTATTTTTATAGTTATGTTTTAAAAATTGGAAAGTAAAAACGATAATGTATTATTTGAAATTTTCATTCTGTGTTATTTTGTTTTGATCAGTCAATAATTTATTGCAAGACTTTAGTTAATATTTGAAAGGAATTTTACTAAAAACAATATATATTATTAGATATGAAACAAAAACCAAAATCATCATCGACTAAATTGGTTAGGGTCCTTTGCTTCAAATGTTGGGGATAAGATTTGAATTCGATTATAGGTAATATATATATATATATATATATATATATATATATATTTATTTATTTATATAAGAATTTTAAGTTCACGATCAATGGCACAAAAAGTAAGGGGTTGGAGGACAAAAAATATTAAAAAGATGTGAAGGACAACAAATAATAATTTACCTTATCAAAAATTTCAAATATCCTTCTTTGACCGGGAAAAAAAACTTCCTAAAACATATTTTCTAGTTATTTAGATCAATTGTGTAAAAATAAAAAAACAGATGGAGGACTAAAAAAACTAAAATAAATCGATATGAATCAAAGTCACAAAAAAATTAATAAAGGATTAAAAAAAAAAAAAGAAATGTTTTAGACTAAACTTGTAAAAACAAAAAAGGTAGAAGATCAAAAGTACCAATCTTTTAATTATAAATCATTTATTAACATCAAAGCCACATGTCAATTTTTCATAGCAACACTTGACGGGTTCGACACCCTTCTTTAATAAATGATATATATATAATAATATATAGTTAGATTAAAAAATTTAGTGAATATAAAAGGTTTTTATTTATCTACACTCACTAATTTTGCTTTCTTGAATTATAACCATGGTTGTAAATTTTGTAAAAAGTTTTAAAACAATTTTTTATGTTAAATGAAATAAAGAAATAAATAAAAATGATTAAATTCCATTCAAATACTCCTTTTCATTTTTACTTAAAAGTGAAATGCTCCTTTTGTTCTTATTTAAAAGTCATTTGAAGTTACCATTTTTTTTTAATTATAATAAGTCATTATTGATAATTCATGAGTTATTTTATTTATTTTTATAACATTACTCATTCTCTTTGTTAAAATATTTTATTTTCTTTCTTTCTTTACGTTCTTTTCCATTTAGATACCTTAGAGAAAAAAAAACCTTATCTTAATATTAACAAAATCATGAGGAGGGAGAGTACTTAAATTAGACATTATAGCTAGTTTGGGAGATTTTATGGAGAGATATAAAAAGAGAATGTTTAAATTGAGAGAGAAAAGAAGGTGAGGTATTTTGTGAATAATGATTTTGGGAGTAGATAAAAAGAAGAAAAGAGACCTTTTTTTCCATTTGGGACTAGAAAAGAAAATAAGAGAAAAGAAATTGTAATTTTACCTAAATAGTCCTTCTCATTTAAAGTCTTCTTCCTTCCTCCCTCCGTTTCCGTTTGTTTCAAACACCAAAACTGTCATGAAGAGAACCACTAAACTAGTGAGATTGTATCCCGAACGATCAATGGAAACCAAGGAACTGCATTGAAGGATTTCCAGTGGAATGCTTGATTCGAATCCATTCTCATTGAGTTTCAATACTGATAAGCTTGCCAGAAAGCTTGTAGTTTTCAGGATACTACAATAGATTGTTCCCAAAAAAATCCAAGCTCTCAAGCATACCAAAATTACCAATGTTATTGGAAAGGCTTCCTGAGATTTGATTGGATGAGAGATCAAGGTTCTTGAGTGAACCCAAAATCCACGAATCAGACTGCAAGGCAATGTTTTTATTTTTGCTTAGATCTAAAGACTGAATCTTTGTAAGTTTACCAATGATGGTATTTGGAATTGGACTAGATAAACCCAAAGAAGAAGCAAGCAACTTGACAATGTTTTCTTCACCGGCACATACAACACCAACCCACAAACAAAAAAGGTGCAATAAAGTTGTAAATTCTGGAAGAGTTCAATCCCATTTTTTGCAAAGAAAAAAAAATCCGAGATGAAGAATCCATCCGTGTTGGGCTGCTGACAAACAAAAGGTCTAAACAATAGTGTGAAAACAAGAAAAGAATCTAAAAATCCAAAAGCCATTGAGGTTAATTATCAAGTACAAAACTAAGACTAAGAGAAAAACGAATGACTAAGAAACAGAAAAATCTTCCTTTCTTCTGAACACCTTCAATACAACAATACTACTATCATAAATGGCTTTTGCAACACCAGTAAAATCATGACCATCGTGCCTCAAACCCCTTGCAAAGTGGTTCTGAAATTTCAAGAAATATAATACTAGGCTAAAAAGACCAGCCACTTGAAATGTAATCACGATTCTCTTCTTTTAGATTGTGAAAGATTTGATAGATTATTCAATTTTGATAATCTGGAAACAAAAGGAAACAGAGGGAGGAAAGAAGAGACTTTACATGATGTTAAAATGTGGAATATTCTGATGTGGACAATTATATACATATGGAGAAAAACTATTGACTTACTGTATCAAATCACTAAAATGACATGGTGCACCAGTTATATTGAATTTTTTTCTCCTTGCTTTGTGATGTGGACATCCAAATCCACCCAACTCAAGGACGGATGCGAATCCTCCACCTCGGGATGCAGGCCGACCCGATTGTTTCGAAATGGGTTGAAACTTGATTGGGCTATTGGAGACGGCCCAACGAGCAATATTCATAGCTTTGTTGTGATCTATGATGTTTTTTGGCCTTCCCAGTCCATTTTGATAGGTTTTCAGGTACTTTTTATGTTCTTTGGATTTAATTATATTTTAGAAATATTTATGTAATTTTGTTATTTTTTTGTTATCATTTCTGAATCGGATCAGGATTCTTTGATTTAAATACGATTATGATTCTTTTAATTAATTCCGATTAGATTTAGGTTATAAATATTTCGTTTTGTCTTAATTTTAAAAAAAGCTTTGTTTTTCGACATTGTTCCAGGAATCGAATTCCTTCTCTTTTACTTTTGGTTTTGAATTGCAATTTAAGTTAGGTTAAAATTGTGAGTGATCATGCTAAACATCCCCTATTTATTTTACCTATTCAGTTATTATCTGATAATTACGGACAATCCAAAAATCATCGTGCATCACTTTGCTTCCAAATCATCACAATTTTGGAATAATAGTCTTTCTATCTTACAAGAGATAACATTATCCCATATCTTTCTTTCCTCTCCAATATAAACTCCCAAACAAAACAAACTCCACATCACTACTCTTCGTTTCTTTCCATTTCTCTCATTCTGAACTAGGTGTTAGTTCAACTAACATTATACGGATAAACGAATCCAGATATTTTATTATATATTTTTATTAATAAAAATATTATTTGTAACCTTTAATTATTATTTTTTAATATTTTTTATTTTAGAAATGCTATTATGGGCACAGTAACTCAAATTATATTATTCTCTTATTAAATCTCTAATGATTAATTATCATTACTGAATAGAATTTTTTTTAAAAAAATAAAAGATAGTTAATTATCAAAGACTTCACAAAAACATGATATAATTTGAATTTCGATATCCATTATAACATTTTTCGATTTTATATACTAAAACTTTTTTTTAAAAAAAACTTATTTTTAGGGTCAGGTATTAAATTTGTAGGTAATCAGGATTGACGTGTGACCAATGTTTTCAGAATCGGACCGGTCATTGAACCGGAAAAGTTACTGGTTCAAGGTTTAATGGTTGGACCGGTATTGA
>JAOXNR010000029.1:5431466-5473250 GCA_028571225.1 Parsonsia alboflavescens | reverse complement strand
TTCGCCGGTTGAACCGGCCGGTTCTTCCCGGTTTGATAAAATACCACCGGTTTTTTACAAAAATGGTTTTTTCTCTTGAATCGGACCGGTCAACTGGCCGGTTCCGGGTTTGACCGGTTGGACCGGCCGGTCCGGTCCGGTCCACAAAACATTGCGTGTGACGACAGATCCTAAGCCGGGAAAAACCTTGTGGTTTGAGGTAATAAGGTAACTTGACCCGAAAAACCCACCCTCGCCTGGGTTTTAGCCCCACACTAGCTAACCAACTCGCTCCCAGCCCCTGCTCCAGCCGGGGACGAGGATGTATCGCATGGCGTATCTCCCTAAAACCTCATCTCTCTTCTTCTCCCTCCTTTCCAAAAACGCTTCAATTTTTTATTCTTGCAAAACCCACTTTGGTTGTAATCTAAAGCCCAGGATTAAGGTTGAATTTGATTGTACAGATTCTTTTTCCATGGATAAAGTCACCCATTTTTGTACCACTACAGCCCTTTTACATGATTCATCATCTTTGGAAAAAGGGGTATCCAATAAATCTTTGAAAAGGGCTCGCCGGGAAGCTCCGGAGAGCGTGCTTCGTCACAAGCTTGATCAATGCTCTAAGCGAAGTGAACTAACGGAGGCCCTTCGGCTTTATGATGAGGCCAGGATGCATAATGTGCAGCTTAATGTTCATCATTATAATAATTTGCTTTACTTGTGTTCAGTTGGGTATAGGAGTGGCGGTGTGGATGGTGGGTTTGAAGGTAATGCGGAAATTGGTTTGGAAAGGGGTCCTGAGATTTTTAAGCAGATGAGTTTGGATAAAGTGACTCCAAATGAGGCGACTTTCACTAATGCTGCTAGATTAGTAGCTGCTAAAGAAGACCCAGAAATGGCTTTTGAATTGGTGAAGCAAATGAAAATTTCTGGGATTATTCCCAAGTTGAGGTCTTATGGACCGGCACTATTTGGCTTTTGTAAGAAAATAATGGCTGGGAAGGCATATGAAGTTGATGCCCACATGATAGAAAATGGTGTTTTAGCTGAGGAACCAGAGCTTTTGGCTCTCCTGAAGCTTAGTTCTGAGGCGAAAAGGCCTGAGAAAGTTTATGAAATGCTGCACAGGATGAGGGCTACACTGAGGCAGGTGTCTGAGGAAACTGCGCAGGTTGTGGAAGATTGGTTTTCGTCTAAGAGTGCTGCAGAGGTTGGAAAGGAGCATTGGGATTTACAGAAGGTGAAGGAAGGGGTTATAAATGGAGGGGGTGGCTGGCATGGACAAGGGTGGTTGGGAAAGGGGAAGTGGAGAGTGGTGAGGACTGAAATGGATCAGAGTGGAACATGTCGTTCTTGTAGCGAAAAGCTTGTCTCTATTGATATAGATCCCAAGGAAACAAAGAATTTTGCTAAATCCTTATCTAAACTTGCCTGCGAGAGAGAAGTTAGGACTGATTTTGTGCAGTTCCAAGTATGATTTTTCTTCATAACGGAATTGTTTACTCTTGTATTCACATAAGGACTTTTAACATATACGTTTGTGAACTAATTGGGTTATTGACTTTGTTCAAGAATTCCATTAAGGATCTCAAATGCATTTTCCTTGTGACATTATGCTCTGTATTAGTGCTACTGATTAACTTCAAATTTTAGCTATGCAGCATGTCGAAGGTGCATGGTGGTGAATGGTTTGTCCTTTTTATGATACAGATATTGGTATCTCAACTGACGGCAAATCTGATTTTAGAATTGAGCATGATTTTTGGTGACATCTACATTTATAATTATGAGAGATAAGTTAGAGTAGTGTCAACTTTTCCTAGATATGTTAAAGCATCTAAATGTTTTTGACTTATGCTCCGACATTTTTTGATAATTTGCATAAACATATAAAGAAAAAATCTTTTCCAAATTTACATTTTATTATTCTAAAGAAGTTTCATCAAAATTCCGCAGATTGTCATGTTTGTGCTGGGCAGTAGGTTATAATTAGTCTCCACTCTCCAGTGCTCCTTTGGTACATGCTTTAATTTTAGGTTAGTTATATCGATTTCAGGGCCTTGGTGTTGACTTCATTCCTTCTCTTTTGACAATCCACTGAATTAAATTCTGTTGGTCTATGTCATCAATTTATTTATATTTTAATAATAAAGAGATGCATAATCATATTTACTCCTTGTTAAATTATAGTTGATTATTGCTATGATTAGATATTATGTTCATGTGACAAATGGATGTGCCTGGTTGCCATTTCTTTTAACTTTTTGAGCAGTGATTGCATGTATGTGTTGTTAGTTAGCTGAAGAAAATAAAAAATGGAATGTAAAAGGTTATTCAGATGACCAATCTATTGTTTCTGTGATTCAGGCATTTATTTGAAAAAAGAGTTTTCCAGACTAACTTTGAGATGCCCAATTTAGGAATGGCTCAGGATGCACGGTCCATTTGATGCTGTTGTGGATGGTGCGAATGTGAGCATACTTAATCAAAAGATATTTTGCTTCCAGCAGGTAATGATACTCCTTCTCAAGCCAATTTAATGATGTACCAGGCTACAGCAAAAGGGGGGGACAATTGTTTGTGAATGATTCATCTTGACTTATTCAAGAAAAGTTTAGCATGAGGGGGGAAAGAGATTATTATATCTCCCAATACAAAAATGCACCAGATTAACATTTTTGTGCTCATTTCATCATTTTTTTTTTTGTAGCTGAAATCTGTAGTCAATCAATTGCAACAAATGAGCCCATCAAAGAGATTGCCACTTGTTATCTTGCATAGGAGTCGTGTGTCAAGTGGTCCTGCTCTACACCCTAATAACAAAAAATTGTTGGAGAGCTGGAAAAAAGCTGGTGCACTTTATGTTACTCCTCCTGGATCGAACGATGATTGGTAATATTTATTATTTAAGCTATATTGCTAACACCAATTCCATGTTTGCCGATATTGTATGAACCCATGATACATCACTAGATACACCTTGCATGGTGAAGAATCAACTCTACATTTCGTGAATCAATCAGTGATCATGGATGGAGTAAAATAAGATCCTTTATAGTGTCATTTAAGATGTACTATAACCGATTCTTGGAAACTATTTCAATTGGTGAATTGTGTAAATAGAGCAATTTGCTGTGCTTTTAACATTGAGATTATTGCTTCAGTAATTTGTAAATCTCTTATGTGAAGAATCTGATGATTGTATAATAACAAATGTTAGTCAGGACTCGGGTCCAGTACTTTTGTTGTACCCCAGTTAATTTTTCATTGTCCTGCTGTGATTGCTGAAAATTTTTGTTGTAGAATTTTCTTCAAAGTAGTACGTGTCTGGTACCATACAGGTTGGGATTGTTAAAAAAATTCTTTTGTGGTTGGTTGGATTAGCAGTAAAACTATGCATCAACTGGAGCCCAGTTTTCTTCCATTCTCGTGAGACAAAATATGGTTTCTAATCCACTGTTGTAGTCATTTCCATGCAGGTATTGGTTATTTGCTGCTGTTAGTTCTAAATGCCTGCTGGTAACAAATGATGAAATGAGGGACCATTTATTCCAATTGTTAGGGACCAGCTTTTTCCCAAGATGGAAAGAAAAACATCAGGTATTGAAGATAGTTTTGCTTGACCTATTTAGCTTCTGCATATTAAGCATGTTTCCAAATACTGCCTTGTACTTGTGTTGGTCGTCTTTGTACAATCTTGAACCTGCCTCCATGTTGCTTCCCAGTCTTGTTGGGTTTTAGGAGGGATATTAAACTTTTAGTTTCTTCGTGGGTTTCTTCAAAAAAATGTCTCTGGTACTTTTAGATGTTCTTTAATCTCTTTAACAAAACAAGTGTGGGAAAGGGTGCTGATTAGTTTCTTTGTTGTACACATTTCATTGAGTTGAATTCATTGCTGGAACCTTTTATGGGAGTATGAAAGAAATGAACTTTAAATAGCCAGAATTTTCTTTTAGTTTCAGAGAGGACAGTCAGCATCAGATTGGAATCTATTAGAAAGATAATATGCATATGGATGATGTCACCTTGTTCCAAGTTTACAATTCTTGTATCTCCTGCAATAACTGCGTCTGGCATTTCCTTTTCAAAGAGATTTTTTTTTTTATTACCTTAGGATTACATTGTTCCGGTGGTTATTTTTGTGTCAATTGATGTTTGGTTTGAACATGAAGAGTGTGTGCATATATAACCCGATTACAATTATTCATTATGTTTCATATTGTTAATTGTCAGGTTCGGCTGACTCCTGCAAAACCCGGACTTAATCTCCACATGCCTCCGCCTTATTCAATCATTATTCAGGTGAAAATTGATACCCACATAAGCTATTTCATAGATGAAGTTGAAACTCTTCTCTTCTCATGTTTGAACAATCAGATTATTCATTCTCATGGATGCTTCTGAATGTGAATATATGTTATTGCAGGAGTCAGAACAAGGTAATTGGCATGTACCAACTGTGAATGGAGATGACCTTGAGGCCCCAAGGCAATGGCTTTGTGCCACCAGACGCTCAAGCAGGAGCTTGCATTCTCTCTTTTAGATTTAGTGAATCAAGCAAAGCTTGCGGAATTTCATTTCCTCTCTTATCTGTTGTATTTTCAGTGTTCAAAAATTTCTACAATTTGGAAGTATATATATTAAATCTAGTTTCATACGAAGACACAACAGTTGGATTACTCTTTTTTTTTTTTTTTGGCTTTTTTTTTTTTTTTACTATTATCCTCACGTTAGTAAGATTAATTTGAATTCAATGCAAGAGAGAGTCGAATCCATAACTTCTTTTAGGCAGGAACAAGCCACTTGTCACTTGCATGTCAATTTCCGGTATATATTAGGTTAAAGAAGGAATATAACCATATAGGGCATTTTGTGGACAGGCTGCTCAATGTAATTTCTGAACATGAAATTTGCTTTTATGGGTAACAGTCTTGAGTTCCTGATAGAGTAATAGAATAAAGATAAATAATATGATTAAATATGGTTCATAAATTATTTTGGTTTTTTTAAGTTTGATTCATTATGTTTTTTTATCGTCTTTGATCATTCACAAATTTCAATATAATAATTTTGATTGATATTGTTTTATTTATTTATTTTTTTGGTTGTCAAACTTTATTTTTATTTATTTATTTATTTATTTTTGCAAATTTGGATATTTTCACAAAAAAACATGTGAATGATAAGGTATTTTTGACACTTCAAATTTTTTTCTTCTATGCATTAGAGGATGAGTATGACTCATTAGTGTGTAGGAAAATTTTTTTTAAAGTATCTAAAATATCTTTATTATTTTCGTTAAAAAATAGTTTAAAATATATTTTTGATGAAAATGATCAAACTTGACAGAAAAAAAGTTTGATGATAAAAGAGATGATAAAATAATATGAATCAAAGTTATTATATTGAAATAAAGTTGGATTAAAAGTGCCAATAATTCTAAAGAATATTGAGTGAATTTTCAACTTTGAAGGACTATTCTTTAGTTTAAAAATATTTATTTCAGTCAATTATTTTTTAAAAAGAATTCAATATAAATAATATTTTAATATAATAACAATTTATATTAAAATTTTAATTTAAATATCCTGAAGCATTTAATTCAAGATAAGTGGGGCGTATTGTACGATAGTTGCTGGAGAAATTGGAACGCAACAATCAGATGCGGTCATATTTGACAGCCCAGTCACGCATCCGACTATGTGACTTAGCTAAACAACCAGTTTGCTCAAGTACGAAGAGTTCCTGGAATTTCCATCCCACATTTTGGCTTCCGCCAATTCCGGTGCAGGGGACGGAGTCGAAGTCGAGTCCACTATCTTCACTGTTAAAGGCACTAATGCCATAAGCAGAGCAGGCCACCTTGAGGTATAGATCATTGTGCACATCAACTGTTTGAGAAAATTCTTCCGAGTCTCGCGTACGGAGTGGATTCACAGTCTCAGTTCTTTGATTACTTGTTCTTGCAGCAGATGGATGAACTGTTTAAGAATAAATTGTTTGCAACACATGCCGTAGCGGCTTCTGCGTCCGTGGCATTCGGCACTGCTCTCACTTATCCGCTGGATACTCTCAAAGTCCTTATTCAGGTTTGAAGTTCAATGGCAGAATTTCCTTTTCCTATATTCTTACTGTTTTTGCATGGCTATATGCATATGTGACAAGTATCATTGTCATCTAGAATGGCTAAGCGTTGTTGACTGGCACTCCTTTTAAGTAGTCTGCTGGCTATCAATCATCTTTGAGTATCTAATTAAAAATTCTGTTATCCACTTCTCCCCTTTGAGTTTTCATTTTGGGTAATATAGAGATGATTAGACGTAAGTAGCATAATTCTAAATGAAGCAGCCTTGAAAATGCTGGTTCTAGGTTGATTGATACCTTTTGGGTTGCTTTTTTACAGGTTGGATCAAGTTCAAATAAACTATTGACTCCAGTTCAGGTTTTTGATAGAGTTCGAAAGTTGTCTGGGATTTCAGGTAAATGCTTCTGGTTGATTTTCTCATAGAAGTATATCTGCCTGAGAGGTTGCATAAGATTCATGTTGCCAATAGTTTGTAGCATCCAGACATCCTGGATTTACTTTTTCCTAGTTTTTGCATATTGGATGATACTTAATCACTACCTTTCTTTTGTTTTCGAGAGACATTACAAGGAGAAGGTTTCTAAGAAAACTACCAAATTGAGAAAGTGCAGCATGAGGCTATAGGGATTACTACTTCTGAAGATAACTTCAAATGATCTATTCTGGCACTGCTCCTTTTTGTTGCACTAGAATGTTGTCTAATATGTCTTTTTTCCCTTTTCTACTTATGTTAATGTTAGTATTATCAAGTAGACTATTGACTGTTTATGTTGATTTGGCCTTTTTGTTTAACTAACAATGTAGGTTTATACAGTGGTATTGGGTGGCTGATACCAAGTAATATATTTTGTGTGGGAACTCGCTTTGGCATCTATGAGATATTGACAGCATTCTATAAAGGTAGCCTGTCCATGTTACAATTGTCTATTATCTTTTCAAATTTCTCTTTCTTTCTTTTAGGAAAATTTTGTGTTCTCTCAAGTATTTTTCCATTTGGAACATGTTCAGGAAATTTGACTCCTCAGACAGGCTTTCTGGATCAATTTCTTGTGAGCTGTATATGTATCGTAATTTGCATTTGTATTTTTGTATATTGTCATGGTTTATTCCAAGTGAGACAAGTCAAAACAGAATAAAAGGGCATAGAATAAATTATCAACCTCTCTTTCTCTTTAATTTTCACCATGTTTATTTAGTGGAAGTAAAGAAAATGAAGTAAAACATTCCTGCATTTCAGTAATGACTATAGGTCAACTCAGAAGAAAATTTCTTGATAAGATTGCATGTAAGAGGTATTGATGTTTCAGAGATGAAAAATAGAGAATCTCTTGATCTGTTCAATATAAAGAAATGGATAGTTGCCAGAGTTGGGTCACCCATTGACACAGCAAGTGAATACAGATTTTCATTTGGCCTCAGATATCTCCATTCCAAGTTTCAAGTTTGATGTACATAAGGTATCATGCCAAAGAATGTGAAAAAGTTCTCTACAGCATTTGGCCAGTGCACCAGAAATGGATATATTATTTAATCGCCTTCTTATTCTGAACTTTGGTTTTGACCTATCTAAACAATTTCTTTTCACAATTCTAGTCCCCATGTGAAATTAGATTGATGTAATAAATCCATTTGATTTTATCCAAGTTATGCTAGCACAATGTCCCAAGAAACCAAACTATTGTTCTGAATGATTGGCTGCGGTTATGTGTAAGTGTTAAAAATGGCAAAAGTTGCAGGGAAAATTTTGTGCTGATAGGACTATAATTAGATGTCTTTGTCTACGGCACATTAGTCTTTTTCTCCTGCTTACACATCTCTTTGCAGATGGTAGAACTGACAACTACGTATATGTCTCTGAGGCTCTAATGGCTGGAGTGGCTGCTGGTGCTGTTGAATCACTTATAAGCTCTCCATTTGAGATTATTAAACTACGTGCCCAGGTGACTTCTGCTTCTCGCATATCAAGCTCAACATCAATTGTTGAGAAGACTGCTGCTTCTCCTTTGATTGCAAGATTACTAAGTGGATATTCTCCAGAAACAAGAGCAGTGAACAACTCTATTGGTCTTTTATCAACACTGACGACCAAACATCCCAAGATGGTTGATGCCTTGAAAGAACATCCATGGATGATGACAGGGACTGGGAGACCACCGCCTGTTTCTGATGTCAGAAGGCTTGCAGACATAGTATCTTTGGAGGGATCAGGTGCTCTGTGGAGAGGTTTGAGATCTGGGGTAGCACGAGATTCTGTTTTTGGTGGAATATTCTTTGGTACCTGGCAGTTTTTGCACCGGGCAATGCTTGAATGGAAAGCAGTCAGTATTGAGCCTCCACCAAGGTCTGTTGGTTTTCCAAAATCCTGTTTTTTTCTTATGTTCCTTCTGGTTAATATCTTTTCATGGAGACTCCTTCACTTTTAGGTTTGGAAGTTATCTTGTGAAATTCTGATTAACTGTAAATTAACTAGATTGGAGGCTTGGTCACTAGTAAAGCTTTATCATATGCTGCAGCAGTGTGCATGTTAATGTTCAGAAAGGCAAAGTTTATATCGCAAGTTAATTTCTTTTAATAGATGCAGTAATGAGCATATTATTCTTTAGAAAGGCAAAATTTCAACCACTAAGGTAGTTTCTTTTGGTAATATCTGGCGTCTTCATTGACATTATTCTTTCAGAAATTCACTCTGTAATTTTAGCTTCAATGTGTTTTAGAAGAACCATTACCAGAAATAGGTGGAATACCTTTTAAATCAGTTATAATATAAGAAAAATAACAAGGAAAGAAAGAGCAAGAGAAGGAAAGCTTACTTTGGGATTGGGAAACCAATTCTATCCGTTCTGTGTTACTTTAGCACTAGTTCTTGTACATTAGCAATCATTTTCTATCTGGGGATATCTTACTGGTATTTCTGCTTATGTTGACTCAATTGGTAATTACAATGATGAATGATACCCCTAAAATTTGTCTGAAATGCTGAGAAAATACAGATATAGAGCTATGCTCTATAGTTTTATCTTATAGTAACCAGTTATCGTTTACATATGGTGCAATTATTTGTTTGTTTATATATTTTAGGTCAGATGAAGAAATTGGTCCGTTTTCACCTTTAGCGATCAGTCTTGCTGCTGGATTTTCTGGCTCCATTGCTGCAGCTGCTTCTCATTCTTTTGACACCGCCAAAAGTCGTTCTCAATGTGTTGTGCTTCCAAAGGTATTCCATTTTACTATAAAACAGCAAACTATTACGAGCTTAAATATTAATCTTAGTCTGATGGTGGGGTAAGTTTGCTGGCTCTATGTTTATATTTCTGTTATCTTTTGTGCTTGTTCCCTCAACAAAGTTGTTTTGATTGGTTATTTTTTCTTTCTATAGAGATTTATTTTGGTAAAGTACGTAAGTGGAAGAATATGCAAAGTTACACCTCAAGTCATTGCATTTGTCAGTTGGAGGTTAAGTCTACTGTGGCCAGAATCAGATTTGTAAACCAACGAAGGATCAACCAAGAAAACTTATACTGCAGAATAAATTTTGTCAATGTTAAAATTTGAAACTCTTAAGAAAACAACATGCAACTGCTACCTACTAGAGCCATACTCAGATTCCATCATTCAAATGTCTCTTAGCTTTCAAAAGCAAGAATGAATTGACGGCTTCTTTTCCTTTTTCTATGCTTTTTGTTTGTGTAGAGAGTTGGAGAGATCTTAAACCTTTTCTTTTTGAGATTATATAGTTGCTTTGAGAAAATATTCCAAAGCTTCCCCCTGTTCTCTTTAGTTTGGACAAATATGCATTCTGGGTGTTTTGAGTCTGACTCCGACCTAAGCCAAGCATATAGAATTCTATAACATCCATGTCTCCTTTGCATTCAGATGATGTAGAAGGAATTAGACTATTGTGTTCCTTAATCTTAATAAACCTCTCTTGCATTTGTGGGGTTCTTACTTGGAAATTAAGGATGGATTATGGATATGTTAGTCACACTTCTAGTTGATTTGGTGCAGTATATATCAATGGAGAAGGAATTAGACTATTGTGTTCCTTAATCTTAATAAACCTCTCTTGCATTTGTGGGGTTCTTACTTGGAAATTAAGGATGGATTATGGATATGTTAGTCACACTTCTAGTTGATTTGGTGCAGTATATATCAATGGAGAGGAAGATTCTTAAGTGGACACGGCCTGGGAAGAGATTCGAGAGACTCACAGGGATTCACCCTTCAGATCGAAATCTACTCTTTCGAGGGATCTGGTTGCAAATGGCCCGATGTGGAATTGCATCATTTGTAATAGTAGGAAGTTATTACTGGACAATTGACCACTTGGTAACATAATGAAATATTGATAATTCATCGAGCATAATCTAGAGTAAACTTAATTTTATTCTGAACAGAGTTATGTTGCAAGAATGTTAAAGTTTTTTTTTTACGTGCACTAGGTCTAAGTTGACAAAGAAGTAAGGTATGAAGTTTTGATTGGTCTACCAGGGGCCAAAGTTTCTTAGGAAACCTCCGTAGGACTACTTCCTCAGTAGACAAAATAAGTTATTTACACGAGGAAATTTGTGTTATTATGGAAAGACAAACCACCTTACCTTTTCATTTTCATTTTTCCGGAGCATGTTTATTTATATTATAGTTGTAAAAGAATATTAATTTTTTGATTCTTGAGGAATTTCTACATGTTTGTTTGATACAAGATTTGTAGATCAAATAATTATTTGTTCAACGTCAAATAATTACTTGTATAACAAATTTCGGGTACATTCTACGGCATTAATTTGATCAGCCTATCTATTATGAAGTGCGTGGACAAAATGATTGAATATTCTTGTATCTTATTTTACTTATTTTGGTGACAATATGGAATACTGAACCCATAGAATGATGATAATGTTATAGAGAACAATGTACCATACTGGGCATAATCAGGGTGTTAAAAAGGGGAAAGAAAACAACATAATATTATTGGGACCCCGAGTATTTGCTTGAACTATATGTCAAAATTTAGACTACAAGTGGTATCTCCACTTGTGCAGTTCTCTCTCATGAATACCTATTTCATCTTGGTCTATTCATTGTACTTTTCATCAGCAGAAATGTTTGTTGACTTGTGCGCCTTTGCTTTGACCTTTGATATGGGTATAAGGATTAGTTTAATTAGCTTTGCCCAAAAGTTACATACATCTTGCACAAACAATGATACTTTATTATAGACTACTACAATACATTCTCTCTCTCTCTCTCTCTCTCTCTCGTGCCAATATAGGTATAAAATCATCATTCCTAGATGAGCAACTACGAAGAAGTGGGGGGTGGGGGTAGACTTTGTGTTTGCCAATGCATATATCACCTTGGCTTCCTCTCTTGACCTCATTTCTCTGTGTCCTTATCAATGGGAACCGTAAAACTTTAAGAACAAGTTGAGATTGGCCCATAAGAAGCATGTCTTGTGCAATCATAATTGCTTTCAATTTGATTTGGCATATCCAAGCAAAGTCCCTAGTCATATACATAAACCCATGAACCTTACCACAAGAGAGAGACTTGCCTTTGCTCACAATTTAAAATTTTTCCAATGTATGCTCTTACATATACACATTAGTCTCTCTCTCTCTCTCTCTGCTTGCATGTGCTCTTGTTTGCAAATGCAGTATCTATGGGTGGGATGATTAATAGTGCTTACGAGTAAATTAAGCAATCAAATAGTTTTCTTATGTAGTATACCATTGATATTATCCCCAATCAAATGTAGTAGTAACCAATAAAGGGTCTATCTATTCTAGGCTTGGACACCACAGACCTGGTACTTTCGTACTCCAAAGGTAGTTATTTTATATCTGTCTCTATCTTGTTGTGTACTTGATCTTATACACTTGAATATGTGGAATTTTATATCCCTACAATATTGTGCATATAATTTAGTTTTACATGTGAATAGATATCTTCGAACGTTCATCTCAACCCTAGTAGGATACATGTGCTATAAAGTATAGGATATTAAATCTAATGAGGTGAATTTGAAGTCTTGGATTAGACAAAAGGTGGATACCTAATAAGCATGCTTGTGGAGTGTGGAGATATTTTTTGCTATTTGAGTAGTATATATATATGGAGATGGGTTTAGTTTAATGTTCTTGTTAGAGGAATAAAGAAAAGAAATCAGATCTAGAGGTGGTAGCTGGGCAACCAATTAGGTTGGTTTCTAAATTTACACGTTCAAATGAAATGCCTTACAACATTGGCAACAGTGTGCATGTTGTTTATACAAATTCCATCTGCAAAGTAACTTACCAGAAAAGTAATACTATCAATAAGTTTTGATTTGGTCCTTGAGAAACTATGAGGATTGTGGAAGTTAAAAAGTACAGGTGTTTCCCTAATCTGTACTGCACGGCACCCTAAGGAAGGGAAGCATACAGATGATGACGATGGATGTGGAAGGTAAAAGTACCTCAAAAAACTTAATGGATGAGAAAAATCAATAGTTGAGCTGTTTCAGATGTAGAATTTTGGAGTTGAAGATGGTAAAAACAAAACATTGGTTGAGATATTTGGGAGTCTTTTCTATCATTTTTAATGAGTGGTAGCTTCCTACTTCTCCTTTTGCAGAGAAGTAGGGAAGGAATAAAAGAAAGATAAACATCGATCAATCTGTCTTCGAACACAGATCAATTGATAAAGAACGGATTGATTAACGTAGATTCAAATCGTGTTGGATTAGACTTTTGTGTTGAGTTTTAAAAATACTGAGGTTGAAAAGTTAAATCCAAGAACTGCGTACGAAAGAATGATATCTCTATAAAAACATCAATTCAATCCAACGTAAAACTCGGGACCTACTCTTTCAACTTGTTGAAAATAAGCCATGAGTGACTTATGTTACAACTTCATTGTCCCGTATCTGAGGAGATAATATTAGCATTGGTTATTGCTAATTTCAAAAATTCAAACCTAATTGAAAGCTGTCTCTGACTTTTAGAGGGATTCTGTTGAACTCAACAGGCTTTTCATATTCATGTTTCACATGGTTTGATTGCAGTTTTCCAAGCAGAATATGCTCATCACACCACTCCCTATGTTCCTGACATAGGTATCCTCAATTCTTAGGATGAACGGAAGACAGAGTACAAAAGGAGAGGTACAAAAGTATGACTCATAACTGAAATCTGTAGCCAAAATTGTACATATATGATTGAGAAATACTACCTAAAAAATGTGTCATTTCTTGCAGATTTTCCCACTGATTCCTTTAGCTGCTCCTACGTTATTTGTCTTCATGATTCATTATTTAATTAGAAATGCAGCAAGGTGGGATAGTAGAGAAGGATAGGGAAAGAGAATCTGTTCTTGCATAAGTCCTAACTAGTTTTGTTTGAAATTAGTATTGATCATCTCATTACTATTTACTCAAGAAAACTTTCAATTAGGTTCATAATTTTAAATTTTTTATTTTAAAAATAATTAACGTTAAAGGTTACATGGGAGAAAGAAAGAATCTGAACTAGAGAAATTAGTTAAGGTTGGATTTCCATCTGGAAGAAGTAATTAATGGAAGTAATTATGTTGCCTAGTTTCCCACAAATGTTGTCTCAAAGTAGTTTTGACTAAAGGTAGGTTTTCAAGCACTTGTTAAAAAGGGTGTTATAAAGGTAGGAAAAAAGGGTTAATCTGTGGTACAAAAGCCTAAACTTTGTCGAAAATTTTTGCTTTTAAGGTCAACTTATTTACTGTCAGAGGAAACTTTCAGACAAAGAAAAATACTTGATTCTTCCTCCACTAATATAAAAGGAAAAAAGCCAACCTCTTTTTTTTCTTTGTTGCAAACAAATTTGTGGTCAAAATAGATGGCAAATTCATTCGCATGTTAATTAGTCATATCAATTCACATTTGAAGTCCCTATACATATATAATCACTGCTTACCCATGAAGGTAATTAGGTAATATTATTATTGTATATATATATATTTTCTTAGTCAATTTAGTCACTCTCATGTTTACTATAGTTTATGATATGTTTTACCATTTTTCTAAGGTAAAAGAAGAAAGAAAAACTGGCTAGACGGAAACCCATTTGAGAGAAAAGGAAATTTTGATTTTTTATTTTTGCTGGGGTGGGCGGGGTGTTGGGCATGTAGGGGGTGCTTGCATCAGGAATGACTCAATGCTTGTCTAAGCAGGCACCGATAAGAAAACGGGGAAAATGGTTCCTTAGCTTTGCAACACAAGACAACTACCAAATACCCATCATGGTAGAGAAAAGCGAAAAAAGGCTACTCAGCAGTAGATGTAGGAGTAGTCGTAGTAGGCCAAGAATTTGAAATACAACAACAAGAAATCAAATGTGCACCCCTCCCCCCCCTACGCACCAAGCAAAAAGTTCACAGTGCTTCATGGGCTCCACAGACATCCCTATTTTGATTCAAACCCTACTCCCCCGATCCCCGTCCTCCACCCCCTTCCCCCTTCCTCTACATCCCAAAATCCAATTATCCCTGCACGTGAGAATCTCCCAAACATAAGCATGAAATCAGAATCATCAAGTGTACAGAATTCTGAAGCAACAGAGATTTTGGTGGCTTTATACAATCCCCCCCCGCCCCATATTGAGCCATCAGTTTTCTCTATTTTGATTCTCTTCTTATCTTTTTTATTTCACTGCATGTGGTTGGCTTTGCACGGATTTTCTTTCATCTTTTATTCCACTTGTCAATATTTGGCAACAGCCATGTCGATTGACACATTTCACACACACACATACTATATATAAATATATACATATATCTATAATTCTAAATAAAACATAACAAAAAGAGAAGACTAATTATAAAAACTTCCATTGCCATATATATTGCCATCGCCCTTAATATAACTTTTGATAATACAACATAATCTTCTTTTGCTTCACTAGTAATAATTATAAAAAAAGAAAAGGAAGTTCATATTGCTGGGGGAAATTGATTTCTACATATTTGATGTCTTGGTGGTGGCTGTAGGGTTAGGCAATCTAACTAGCTATATAGGCTCTCTCTAGTTTGGCAAACTAATTTCATCCAAATCATCGAGTGATAAGAAAACTTCATCCAAGCATGAAAGCTCTGTTCCATCGTCATCCTCATCGTCACATGAGCTCCTCTCGTACACTCGACACACTACCCATTTACTAAAGTCCTGTCACCCAACCAAGAAAAAAAATAAAATAAATAAATAAATAATTATACCATACGAAGGGAACCTGAAATAGTCGTGTATACTTCAAACAAAATTTATACGTACTATTTTTGAATGTCGTTTCTTGGATGACCTACTACTGCAGCTGGAAGAAGAAGAAGAAGAAGAAGAAGGGGTATCGAGGGAGAGACTAAATTCTTGCATTGTCCAGTTGGTTTTGTTGGAACCATCTTCATCATCATGAGAAGGTTCGCCAACGTAAAATACGTAATACTTCTTCATGCCAACTTTAAGTCCAGAAGTCATCGAGAAGATTGGTTCATCCACTCCCATTGGCTTCCAGTACCCGTTCCCTGTGATTCTGCTTTGCGTTCTCCGGCTGTAGAAGTACCACTTATTCCCTTCTGCCATTGCCTTACCTGCAAAAATAATAATTATATATATATAGCTCTAATTTTTCATTTCTTGAAAAAAAAAGGAGAAGGAAATATACCATCCAAGTCCCATGGATCATAAGGATATAGATCAAGATCCGGGATGACGTCCGGGTGGCAAGGTAAGAGGGCGGCCTTCCTGTGGAGGAAGTGAACCACCAGTTCTTCATCTGTGGGATAGAATCGGAATCCCGGTGGGAGTCTCACATTGTTGTCACCCATATGATCACGAGTTTCTTAATTTCTATATATATATTTATATTATTATATAATTTATATATATATGAATGAACTCTTTCTATATATGTATAGATGAAACAAAGAAGGGATATATATACGTAAGGGAATATATGTGGTGAAACGGAGATACTGAAGGGGGGAAGTTTGAAGTTGTGTATGGGAGAAGAGAAGTGATATTTATAGTTGAGAAATGGGGCTGTGAGAGAAGATGGGATATAGATATGGATGAGTAACGTGAAATAGAAGGTGGGTGTTTCTTTTTCTCTTTCTTTTAAATGGATCGCCTGAATGGGGAGATAGAGAAGAGATGGGTGGTGGTTTCCACTTCCTCAAGGCGGCGGCGGGCGGCGGCGGCTAAGGCTGTAGGGAAGCTTGATGGACACTTTCCAAGTAAGTGAGTTTTGTGTGCTGGAGGGACCGGCGTAGTCGTGTCTCAGTTTCAGGGCCTTCTTTAATTAAACAATGATATTCGATGTGGTATAGGCTATATAGGGATGACTATATATGTATATATAGCCTTACTTCTTCTGTTTATACATACCCCTACATTTTTTTGCCAAAAAAAAAAAAAAAAACTTCATTATTCTTGAATGTCTATTTTTATTTAAAATTAAATATTTTATTTTTTAAATTATTTTAAAAAATTAATAAAATAATATTAAAAGATGAATTAAATCAATTTTCATTAAAATTTATATAAATTAAAATGAAACATAAAAGAATAGTTATTACTTAATATAATAAAATAAATTATTAGACATCTATTTTAGTCCAACATTAATAAAAGTTGTACATATGTGTTTCTCATCTTTTTGTCAATCAATCTATTATCAAGATAGTAATATTCTACTACTTAATTTCATGTTAGATCTAATACTTTACTTGAACAGTAGAGTATATATTTATATATATACATATATTTATATATACTCTACTTTATATATTAATGGATTTTATATATAGATAGGGAATTTATATAAATAAATAAATATATATAAGTATATTATTGTGGGGCATCATCATCACACTTCATGCTTATATCATCAAGCTCGTGCCATCCACGTGCCCAGGATGTCATCTTTGCTTAAATTGTAGACCATAGGATTAAGGTACTGACCCACTCCATTGGGAGTGGCCTTAAAATAAAAAACCACTTATTATCATCATTTAAGTTGTTCTTCAAATAATTAGAATCTTAATATTTTCCTTCTCATCATAATCTCTCTCTTTTTATATAAATATGTTGTCCAAACGATGTCATTTTGATTAGCACATTTTATTTTTTTTAATTTTTTTAGAATCAAAACAACGTCATTTCAATATCATCACACGGTGTGAATACTCACACAATAGAAAGTGTGTGTACATATATATATATATATATGTATGTATATAGATATCCAAAGTAAATTAATGATGTTGATAAAATACAATGAACTGCTTAAAGTAGTAATTAGACATGGATTCAACTAAATTTTGGCCCCATTTACTTTAGTTTTTTTAAAAAAAAAATTCTATTTTTTCCAATCGAAGTCTCCTTTGTCTTTATAGGAACCACTTATTTTGGATGAACTTGGCCAATTGAGGTGGTTTTACTCCATTTGAGAGCTAAAAAAATTACTCCATCCATTATTTGAAGTTAACTCTATTTATAAATTTATCACGTGACATAATAAAATTTGAATAATAATCATATCGTCCATTTCCATCTGGTATTATCAGCCTCATTTCTTGAAATGAATAGATTTTCAATATAAATTCTCGTTAACAAAATCATTAATTTAAAGATTTATCTCTACTTGTTCAAAGTTGTCACTGATTAAATTAAGAAAATCCCTTCGGGCACATCCACGGTCTCCAGCCGGTAGAGTAACGAATGCACAAACCATATGTCTCGATTTTGAATATCATCAATACCCTTATAAGTTGGACTATGTGCACATCTAAAGAATAGCGATTGTGGGCTAAAAAAAAATATTAAAAAGGCTAGATAAACTAATAGCTTTATGAAATTTAAATACATTCATTAATTTTAGATCAAGTCAAAATAGAAGATTTGATTTAATGGGATTAACCCCCCCTTTTTTTTCTTCATAATGATCTGCTGCACTATCTATAGTTGCAATTCCATTCTTATTGATATTATCATCAAGAAGTGATGCTCAAACAGAGAATAAATAAATAAAGTGGAAAAGAAAAGGAATGAATTGGTGGAAATTGAAGATTCCCAAATAATAAAAATGGACAAAAAAAATCTCGTGATCTAATCAATTACCAGTGCCCCCATCCCCCCTTTCTTATGTATAAATTGTTCAAACATGGCACTATCATTGACATAGGTGAAAACCCTGTGCCCAATTCGACCTCTGGGAAATCTGGTAAACCCAACAAATTGGTGGGCGGAGAAGGAATAGGTATAATGAGGAAAAAGACTGAAATAAAGGTTTTAAGCAAAGGACAATGACAAATGACTTTGATCTTCCTGGCAATTTCAATGAGCCCTCTTAATCACCATCCCCCCCCCCCCCGCACCCCAATTGGAAAGGTACATACACAGGTGGAGAGCTTGCAGAACGCACACCCATTAAAAATGCCCTTTCTCAATCATCATACATATATAATATCCTCCTCATCCTGAGCCATATTTTTTCATTTCTTTCGGAGAGGATTAGTCATTTTTATGCAGAAAATTTTTGTATAATTTTTACTAGAAATACATCAATTCCTTGTTATTTAGAATGAAAGTTCTACAACAGTAAATGAGAAAGATCTAAATATCACATTCAGAGATAAACACCACAAAGGAGTTCCTTTCCACAATTCCTTACCCCAAAAATGATTGAAGTTAGGCTGCGGGATTTCAGCTGCCAAATCACTAGTAAAATTCAGTGCATCAGCACTCCCTACTACCACCAGATAGATATGTACTACATTACCATTTTGGAGACAGCACTGCAGAACCATTGGCTCGGCATTTTAAAAAATTACAAAGAAAGGGCTTACCATAAAATCCAACTCTACATCAACTAACATAAGGTACTTCAATCTTTTTCCAATGTTATTGGTAGGATCAATTATTGTTCTTTCTGTACCTAAGGAGGTAGGTCATATCCCAACAGCATAACCCCTACACAAAAAAAAAAAAAAAAGAAATTAAAAAATTTTGAAAAACTCCTCATAGTCATGACTAAAGTTATGGAAAAAGTAAACTCTATTAACGAATAATTAATTTTTATCAACTAAGCATCCAAACAATTTTCAAACGTCCAAATTAATACTTTCGATCCCATTCTAATGTATTTTCCAACCAAGATAGAGAGAATCACTAATTTGGTACCCATAGTTTTTCATTTTAAGAAACTAAATACCCAAATAACTTTCAAATCATAAGTTATATATGTACTTATTTGGCAAAAAAAAAAAAAAACAACGGTTACCATTCCTGAATTTAGGTATAACGTTAGATACTAAAATTACTAACACATTTTATCTTGACCGAAAATAGGTCGGAATGGGATCGGAAGTACTAAGTTGTTTGATTATTCGGTTGGCAAAAATTAACCATTCATTACTAGAGTTTACTTTGACCCTAACTTGAGACACGACTATGACGATTTTTCCTAAAATTTTTTTTAAAAAAGATTATAATAAGTTACTTATACCAAATTGTGCTTATATCATGTGTCTTTCTGAGATAAAGAAGGACAAAGAAAGGTCCATGACGGAGCCACCCTTTTAGGATGAGGTTAATGGTAATGGAGTAAAAGTGATTGGAATAAGGATGTGAGTGTTGTGTGGATATGAGATGAGTGCAAAGGCATGTAGTAGTGTCATTTCATTTGTTTGAAATCAGTTCTTTGTGGGTCTTTGAGGCTACCTTTCCATTCGAAGTGGTAAAGAAACTCATCTTTATCCAAATTTTCATGATTTTGGGTTTATCACTTTTGGCCGAACTATAGGTAACTTTTAGTCTTAAGAAAGCAAATTAATGAGATGGTACAAGTCCAATAATAATTGAAGTAAAAAGCTTAGGATAGCTAACCACAAATGAAAGAATAGCCCAGAAGAAAATGAAATGACAGAAAGCATGTAATAAGGAGCCAAAATTCATCATTGATTCTCAAGAATGGGGTCCAATTATGCCTTAATCTCTGTTCGGTGTTTGTCTTAATGACTTTAGAAATTCTCAAAAGTCAATATCCTTCAAATCTCCAGCAATTTTTGTTGCCCTTTTGGTTAGTAATTCAGATGGGTTTTCAATTGAAAGAATTTTTGCCAGGGTGGTCTAGCTTGCAGATAAGACTTATTTTAAAAAGTTTTAACTTGAGACATTAATAAAACATGTTTCTGATTAGCATCTACAGTAATAAAACACAAGATCCATAAATCATTTTCAGTAATGAAAGTAAAAGCTTAAAAGAAATAAATAATCAGATCAAGTTGCTGCATATTTCTCCAATTCCAAGCACAATTTGCAAGCAAGAGTCAGGTACAGTAAGGTATGAATTATAAAAAGAGGTATAAACATGAGTGGATAGCACTACCTTGATTTTCATCCCATTCTTTAAATCCGAGTTCCTGTCTGAGTCACTGAATTCTGTCTCTGAAGGTAGCTGAGTATCTCTGAAAATGATGCAATTGTCAAGTTGCTATTATAGAAAATGCTAATCAGTAGAAACACATTCTTGAGGGAGTGATCAACAAGCAATTTGTAGCTATAAAGCTGCATAACCGTCTAATACTCATAATAAAATTGGTAACAGGTCCAATCTTCCTGCTTTCACGACAAAGAATATTCAGGTCAATCCTAATTTGTTTATAATTCTAATACATTTTGCAGAATCTCAATTACTAAAACAAGAATAGTGTACTTCAAACTGAACATTGCTACGGAATTGGTATTACCTTCAACTTTGACATCTTTGAAGCTTTCCCCAATTAAATTGATGATGTGAAGTTGTTCCATCATTGCCAAGAGACTGTCATCTCAGAAGCAAGCAAAACCACTGCAACTCTTTTTAAAAATCATTTCTTCTTATGCTTCTCTTCTTAATTCCTCTTAGAAATGGATGTTCTTGTGAATTTTTTTAAGACACAAAAATCGAGCATGACCAAAATTTTCCCCTATAAACAATCACCTCCCGCCTCCCATGTGCATGAAGAAATAATTAGAGGTAATACAACATTATAATACCTAAAAAAACAGACAGGGCAGGAACTACAAATCAGAAAAATTCAACTAATTGTAAAACCTAAATACTGGAATGGTCCAAACCCCTGTACAAGCTGGATTTTCTTGTCTTCAATGACAGAATATTCTCAACTTCCACAGGCCTTGAAGCTTGGGCCAGAATTTTCATATTTTTATCTTATGTCATGCATGAAGTTATTGTTCAAACTGTTCAATGGAAGTCACACCCAGCCATACTCCTTGCAACAAGACCTAAAACTGCCACCTTTGAGCCTAAGTCCACTCATAACTAGTCGCATGCGGTTGTGCTTACTTCTGCAGTTTTTCCTTCTAAACTTTGTTAGTCCTGATATCAGTTTACAAAGAGAATGGCAGAATACACATAGGAAAAGTAAAGAGGAATAGGGGAAATTAAACTGACCCATTAACGGCAGGGTCACATGTACAAAGAGAATTTAAACAGCAGGAGGATAAGGTTTCCCAAATTTCAGAAAGTGAAACCAAAGAAGTAAATATTTACATTTTTTAAAAAAGAACAAAGATTGCAAAATGAATAATATTCAGAAATCAATAGGCATTTATTACAGATTGTTCATCATGTCAGCTTCAAGAACATCATGCTTTATGATCTTTCCTGTGCGTGATTGGTGCGGTTGAGTCTCCAAATGGCAACTAAGATCTTCCTTGTTTCTAATGCTAGATGCCGAATTTGGAATAATTATGGTAATGGCTAAACTTATCAACATATAAACAAACATGCTCACTAAAACAAAGTAGAGATGCCAGTAAAAATATAATCTTTCTAATTTGAAGAACAATTTATAAGGATGTACAACAGTACAAGTAGAATCCTCACATACAAAACAGATTTTACAATTTCAGTTTCTTAACTAAAATTTGGAAATCTAGTCACAAATAAAATATGAACAACATTCAGAAAGGCATTAAAAGGACCAATTACAAGAATGCCATGAACTAAACTCGTATTGAAGCCTTCTCTCTTAGCAAAGCCTCAGCTGCTCTTCTGCCAGACACTAAAGCTCCATCAAATGTAGCACTTGTCACATAATCACCACATATATACAAACCTGGCTTCACCATTGGATCCTTTACCAAATCTGTGGGAGGACATTGATTTGGTTGGGCAAACTTAACTCTATACATTCTCAAATACCTCCATGAACTGACAACTGACTCCCCAAACCACTTGGAGAGCTCCTCAAAGACCCTCTTCACCAAATCCTCATCCAATACATCATCAAACAACCCAATGAGTGAAACCGATACCAAAGCCTTTCCAGGAGGACCATATGATCGGGCCACATTGGTTGCAAAGAACATATTGTTCACAATCCCTTTCCCCGACCCATTCAGAAACAAAAGTGGTTCCTGAACTGGTACCTTATCCTGGTCAGTTGAGAAATACAAGCAAACAGTGCTTCGAACTGGTTTCTTCCTCTGAATCGGCCTTTCTAAGTTTCCCGCCAAAAGCTCTGTCGCCAGGAATTCTTCAACGGCCACTATGACTCCTAATTCACTCTTGAACACCTCACCACTCTCCATACTGACCTCAAATGAGGAATCCGACTCCGCAACAATAGATGTGGCTTTTGAGTTAAGAAGAACAGAATCCGAAGGCAATTTTCTCGCCAATTGTTCAGGGATAGCTGAAATGCCATTGGCGGGAAGCGTGTTATCACCGAGGGCGAGGTATTTGAAGATGAAATTGAACAGCCGGGAGGTCGTTTCGAGTTGTCTGTCGAAGAAAATTCCTCCAAAGAATGGTCGGAAAAACCGATCCACCATTGGATCGGAGAATCCTATCATTCTCAGTAGTTCAATGGTCCGAACCTCTTCGGCCGTCAAAATCTGATCATCCGATTGGGTTAAAACTCGAATTCTCGCTAAAGCTATAAGAAATTTATCGATGATGGTGCCGACTGGATTGGTAAGAGATAACAGAGCATCAGAGAAATGACGAAGAGGATCAGCGACAGTGTGGAAGCCGCCATCGCAGTAAACCTTAGCACCAGCGTAGAATTTCTGGAGATCGAGGGCTGAATAATCGAGCAGTTTCCGAGCTTCGGGATATGCCGTGATGAAGATTTGGAAACCGCGGTCGAGGATGAAACCGTCGACGAGGTCAGAGCGGACGCGGCCACCTACAGCGTCTTTGGCTTCCAGGAGAAGGAAAGGAACTTTCTGAGCTTGGAGCCGAGTAGCAGCAGCTAAGCCGGCAAGGCCAGCTCCGATTACAATGACGCCGGTTTTCTTGTGAGGGGGTAGTGAGGTGGAGGGGTTCTGATTGGATAATGGCCAGTCCAGGGAGATTTGTGAGGAAGCATTGGTGAGTGGTTTGAAGCGGCGGTGGCGCCAAGGGAGAGAAAGCTGAGAGAAATCGGCGGGAAGAGCGACCGTCATCTCATGGATGTGAACTTGCTTCGCTGGATCTGCCTTATCCTTTCATGAAATCCTAAGTCCTTCCATAATTGATTTTTAGCCCTTTTTGCTTCTTCTTAAAAAAAAAAAAAATTAAAAAATTAACTTCAATCTAGATTTTAGTTTAATTTTCACAAAAATATGAATAAATCAGAAATAAAAATGAAAATTTTATTCAACCAAAAAAACAAAAAATCTTAATAATCAAACTAAAACAACGAATGAAGTCTTAATCTATTTTACGTAATACATGAATAATAACACAATAATGAATAGAAAAAGAAATCAAATACACAAGAACTTCGACTCAAATATCATCTTTGATTTTCATTTGCTCTATAAGTTCAAACTTATAGTGAGGAGTTAACAAAATATTTTCCTCCTTAGGCCCTTAGTGCAATCTCCTTAGGGAAAACATTAAAAAGACAGTATTTTTGTTAGCATTAGAATGAAACAGAACAATAATCGAAATTATTTGATTCACACCCAAACTACAATACGTGCCATAAAGAAAGGTGACCTTAGCATTTATTTTTAGAAGTTGTTTAAGGATTGAAAATATAATATTATTTCAATAATTAATATTTTTCTTAAATTAAGATGCCTCTTATATTAAATAAAATTGATATTAATTCAATTGTGATTAGAAGAATATAAGTAAAAAAGTTTCATTAAATGTCCATTGGAAAATAGAAACTAACGAAAATGTTTTCAGATAAGTATAAAGTAAGTTATATTTTGAAATAAAAGTTGTTAACTAAAATGAATTATAAACAGAAGTGAAGGGAGTAATAACAGAAGGAAAAAAAAAAAACTTTACATTTGGTTTCAAAAAACAGGTCAGGATTAAAATACTTTACATTCAGAATTGTCTAGAATATTTGATTTCAATAAAAGATGAGATCAGATTTATTTTTATAAATACTTTAAATTTATAGATTTTTATAGTTAGTTATAAATTAATTTGAATCATCTCATGTTCTTTTCATTTATTTTATGTATATATATTGTTAATTTGAGAATAAATTATATTATTTTGATATATTTCAATCTATAAAATAAATATTTTTAATTATTAAATTAATCGATTCAATTATCAATCCAATTACCAGTCTAATACTGGTTGAACTATTAAACTTTGAATCAATAACTTTTCCTATTCGATAACTGGTCTAGTTATGAAAACATTGGTTTAAAGTTTAAACACTGGAGACAACAACAAGCACTTGGGGAATTCTGGTCTTTCAGGAATTTGGATAGAAGGTAATAAACTTCCTGCGCAGATAACTACTATGGCTTCAAAAAGACATTGAGTTGCGCATGGATCTGTCTGAATTTCTCTTTCAGCCGTTGTATCTGCATATCAACAAATATTTAGGATCAAACAAGAGAAGAAACTGCATTCTAGTGCACAATGCAAATCTAATAACGAGATATGTGATCTGTACCCGTTTAAGCTCAATTTCGATGCCACGCTTCTGATTCCCGAGTGAGAGTCGAAGATTAGTGATGTCGAAAACATTATCCAAATCGTCCTTGAATGCAGATTCTAAGTCCTCCCGGAGGAGTGCAGGCAGCTTGTCAACAACGGGCATAAGGAGAAAACAGTTGAACTGCAAAAACAGTAGGAAATGTTCATGACTGGGAAAGTCATAGAAGAAATTGCCCAAACAGAAGCCATAGGAAATTCTGTAGTTCTTCCTAATCATTTCCTGAAATTCATTGACCACAAAATGAAGTGTTTGGATTAGGTACGATAATCACACTTATAATTGCCTACCTTCAATTCTGCCGATGCCAAAAAGTATTCTCTTATCCCATGGAAGATCTGTTGAACCAATGCATAAACAATCCTTTCAGAAGAAGGAGCAAGCCTCCTGTTCCAAAGTGTGCTGTCTAAAAGGTCAGCAAGTCTTGTCTCCGTTGTCTGAACGCCCCCATTTAGATCAGCTCCTGAAGCCAAGTGACTTAGCTTCACATCAGACCTGGGCTTACTGTCTTGCTTATCACCACCAACTGACATAGATGATAACTCTTGGGAAAGACTGGCAGCTATATAATTACCACCCACAGTGGACTGTTCTGATCCACCAAAAGAGTCCAAGAAGTGACGTAATCCAGCACGATTCTATATATGCAATAAGTCATAAAAGAAGGATTAGGAAACAAGGACAGAGAGTAATAACTCTTCCCTAAAATGCTAAAATTCATTTCAATATCTGATCTTTCGTAGGTTTCAGCCCACATGGAATCAGAGCAAGATGTGGTGTCAAGGTTTACCAAAAACATAACGGAAATGAGAGCAAAAAAAATCCCTACTAGCAAAATAAAAACACCTAAAAGAATGAAATCAAAAGAGCTAATAGATGTTTTCTAGAATCTGTAAATATCTTCTGGTGTTCCTTATGAAAGTTTGGAGATATCAAGAGTGCTATAAGAACGTGGTCCCTGTGACATCTGATATAACTGTTCCATTTAACCTGCCTAAACTTCCTTCCTCCCAGAGAATCCAGCTAAGCAAAGTAATAGTATTGCATTTAAAAAGCACTTGTACATATATTATCCCAGGAGTTTGAAAAAACAAACATAGCCATGTAATCTGTTCAAATTCCTAAGAAATGGTAGTTCAATCAGCACAGCTGTAATATAGAGGAGGCCTAGGAGTCTGCCTTGATGACTCAACAAACCAAACGCCGTTTTACTATAGCAGTCACCCCGGGTGCTACAGAGGGATTACCAAATGGAAGGTAAGCAGAATATTATGTGATTACCAATTTCTATTCACTGAGGAAAAAAAATTGCATACCAGTTCTGAAATCCCAAAAGGTAGAGAGGGAAGGCAATAATAGCTCCAAGAATCAAGCTATCATACCTTATTGTGCAGGGACCATGTCACATAGCGAGTAGTGCTAACTAAATCCTCCATACATCTGGAAATTGTTAACGAACAGCATAAGCATTCCACGTAACTTAAATCAAGAAAACACTTTAAAATGAGAACAAACAACTTCTTCAAGCTACAAACATTCCATGTATTGGTCTTAGAAGTTTTCGATAAATAGTTAAAAAAATGATATGGCTGATTAAGTACTTATTTATTCCTTGAAGCTTGTACATGATTGACAACAAAAGCTATGAAACTTTTGAAGTTTCCTTTACGTAGAATTCAAAAGTTAAAACAGAAAAGATCTTGATCAAGTATTCTAACCTTTCACGGCATGATCTTTCAGTTGATTCTGCAAAATTGTTGAAGGCAGAAGCAACACGTCGCAAAAATACTTCATGGCCGCTAAGATATTCACCATCTTTCTGTTATAAGACATTTTTAGACATTAAATATATTAAAACGGGAAAACAAAGCATACCGCAAGCCACCAACTGACGGAGGTAATACCTGAAGAAGATAAACAGATATGGGAAGCAATCTCTTTAGAATGTGCAATAACCTGCTCCCCAACTGTATGTGGAGACGGAGAATCTTAGTTTCAGTATTTCTATCTTGGAAAAGAAAATAAACGAAAAACCAATAAGAAATAATGGTATCTCTCATATTTAAATTAAACCATACAATCAATACTTATGAAAAAATGAAATATTTTAAAAAGAAAACAACAAGAACCTTTAAGGGTCTTCACTATCAAAGGACATTATGTAGATCAACACATTGTACATGATGAATGATAAAGAAATGGAAGAAAGGGTAAGATAGTACTTAAAACGTAGGGGATTGACCTGATGGAGAAAAGGTTCAAATGTATCACGAGCCTTTGCAACAGCAATTACACAAGCTGTCCTAATTTGAAGATGGAAAAATATATTCAATATGCTATTAAAAATATAAATTTAGAATAATTAGAAATAAATTAATTTTAAAAAATCCAAACAAAACTAAACGAGCATTAACTAGAAATCCTGAGCACCTAGAGTAGTTTGTTCCATCATGAATGTCTTCAACTCCACAAGCATTTACAATTTCTTCACGGGTAATTGGAGGGCATTTAATTCCCCCAACAACAAAACGAAACTCAGCCATTGCACGATGGTACTGAGCACCTCCATAAAGACGCATCCCAGCATTCTATGAATTGCAGGAAAAATTTACCAATGAAACATTGGGAGGGACATATAAGAATCAACCTCAGTCACAGGAAATTAAATTCCAGTAGCATAAAAGCAAGAAAGGAATTAGCAAACTTCAAGCCATAAAGCAGGCCTTTGCTTTATATTTGGTCAAAGATTCAGTTTGTAAATACATTGTGAATAAGCCTGGCAGTGGAAGAGAATTGACATTACAAGGAGCAAACAAGCATGCAAAGAAGAATGTAAACATTCCTGCTCAAAATCTTAGAAAAGTGGACCATGTAAAACAAACAATTAATCTAAATAAGATTGATGTACATCGCCACAACACAATAGAAGCTTACAGGAATCAGCTTATGTGGAAACTGAAGACCATCACTACCAATAAATGCACCTCCATTCACCCTCTCATCTTGTAGCGTCTCCCCTGCAATAAGATATACCCGTGCTGATTACATAAACAAGACACTCAAATTACTATTATTGGTACTACCTCTACTAGTATAACTAGTTCTGAAAATTGGACAATTTGCTCAAGAAATCTTAAGCAAGTCAATCTAATATTTCAACAGGAAAACCATATTCCATATCCAACAATGTTTAGGCTAAGAATCTAAGAACTTACCAAATTTATCAGGTGGAGCAACCACTGTCCCTTTCAAAAGAAGTGACAACTGAGTAGCACATAGGAAACAAGTGAGAATAGTACAGGAAAAAAAGGATATATAGCATCTGAATGACAGAAAGAAGGAATAGAGATGAAAAAACATGATAACCATTCCAACTATTACGGTCTGATTGTGAAGAATCAGCCTATTAATGTTTCTACATCTGAAAGTAATGGAAACTGCATGCGCCCCCAAGACTACATGTGTTTCCTGACTGTCAGATGTATGTGGATACAATTTACAGACCTTAGTGAGGAACAGATCATGAAAAGCTCGTACTTTCTCCTTCAGTTTTACTTCATCCAAAGTGCTGGAAGAGAAAAGGAAGCAAAAACAAAGCATAGCAAGATGGTCAAAATGCTAGATATTGGCTAATAAGATAAACTGAAGAAGGAAGAACCTGCCCCCCTCACATTCATATCAAACAAACTTTTATCTGATCTCCAAACTTGCTAAAGCATCAAGAGAAGACAAGTTGCAAACCTTAGCTCCTGATTTATGTCACATAGTTTCCTTGTACTGCCACGATGCTCCTTTTCAAGGAGTGGGATGATCAAAGGCACACTGTCCATGTACCTAGAAAATAAATCTCAATAACAAGTTTCTGATTTCAACCTCAGATCCATTTCCTTTGTGTTTTCTTTTTAACAAGCTACTCATCATAAAACAGGGTATGATGATTCTACCTCTTCTGCAGCAACTCTTCCAAGAATTGTCTTAGGCTGCTGACACCAATTCTGCTCCTTTCCTGTTTGGAAAGTGATCTACCCAACTTCTCCTCAAGTGCCGCTACATCTTCCATCTCTCTTAAGGAAATAGCCTGTGATAGTTATAGTTTAAATACAACTTTGACAATTTTGGAACTATAATTAAAGAGAAAGCTTAGTAAACCAACAATTTTAATCTATTTACGACTGTTTCTTAGGTCTCATATGGGGGCAGCAGAAGAGACTCATCAAAAGTAACTGCATCATTGTTTTTCCTACCATGCAATGAAAATGCCACTACAGAAAACTTAGAGTTCTACCAATGCAATCAATTAGAGTAGAAAACGTAGCCCTGGTCATGTCAATAAGAGGGCATGAGGATCATCGAGTGCATCATACTGCCAACTTGTGTTGCGGTCAGTTTAAGAGAGGCAGGGACTGAATTAAACAACAAAAGTAGACAAGAAATATTAATACATGGTGGCAAACAACAGTAAATATATTATACAGGCATTAGACAACTGTTGTCCACAACCAGAGTTCTGAGCACAAAAAATGTTTAAAGAAGACAGAACCAACCTGTTTAAACTCATCATTTGATCTGTACACTGATTCATGTCCCAACCCCACTCTTCCAGAAGGCACAGATGTGAAGAAAGGGGAATCCCCTAACATGAATCCATCAAGTGTACTTGCAGGTGGTGAAAGGAAAACTTCCACATCTGAAGCTCGTGCAAATTGTGGTATCTTGGTATCAAGTTTTGTAGAAACGACTACAGTCCTTGAAAGTTCAGGATCAATCTATAGATGATTTTGAGATAGAGTGTGTGTGAGAGAGAACGAAATACATTGTGAAAATTATTTTTATTACCATGAAGATTTATTTCAAGAAAAAAAAAATTGTATCATCGAACATACTTGCATTACTATCCTCCTGGTAGTTGCATTGCTCCAGTCGTTGCAATCTTCAAGGCACAGAATAATAAATTCCTTATTCTGCATTTTAGCTCGCACTAAAGACTCCACGGCACGAGCTTGAGCCTGTCTTGGACATGGACTAAACATTCAACACATGATTAATGAAGCCTAAACATAAGCAGATAAGCACAAGATTGGACCTGTAAAGCACGATTCTTCCTTCCTGGGGCTGGAGCAACAAGTCCTGGAGTATCTATAATGGTGAGGTTAGGACAGTACTTATATTCCACTTTGATTATTATTTCTTTAGCAGAGAACTGACACGTCTCCTGCTCCAACCTCATGTTTTCTGCTTCAATATATGCCTGAAAATATGCATAAAACATTTGAAATTTATAACAAAGCGTCAGTGAGAGTCTTAATTCATGGCAATATGGATGTAGAATGCATACATAAACTATTGACATCAAATAAATCTGGTACTCTCCACTGCTGCCTACTAGATTTTTCAACTCGAAGTGTCTACCTCGACATTGCTACTATCCATACAATTCACCCGAACTTCACATGCAATTGCAGCAATTCTATTGCAGATACGTGCCAAACTTTAATTGATTTCTTGAAATAAATTAACAATGTTAGTAAAAACAACCAGTTCCATGAGATTGTTGTTCCCCTATTGCTCTTAGTAGCAGAATAAGTCCTTTTCATAAAAAATTTCTGATTTTGAACCTCAAACGTCAGTGAAGCAAAAGCAGATTTCAAACTCCAATTAATCCTATTAAACTCAAATTACAGATTATATTGGTGCACAGAATTGCACATGCGTACATTTGTAGACAACAAACTACCTGAATTTCCTGGAGCGACAACTGTTGAGGTACAGAAGGCTCAGAATCAGAATGCAAATGACAAAGAGGGGAATCACATTCTGGATTATACTTCATGTGAAGAGTAATCGGTCGGCGAGTCTTAGTGCCACCTCCGACGTGGTTGAACTGAAAACCCATGAGAGCCTCAACGAGAGCGCTCTTGCCGTCAGTCTGGTGGCCTACCACTAGCACCGCTGGAGCATCGAACGGCATCTGGAACTCCTGAGCCAAACTGTGTAGCTCATTGTACCCCTCGTAAAGCCTGGCCTGACTCTCCACCAATTCGGCGGCGGACGCTGGTGGTGGTGATGACGACGGCTCTTGTTGTTCTTCCGCCATTGGATCTGCTGTCTGCTGACGTTCGTTTTCGAGCGTGGATGTCCTGTGATTATCTTATTTATTTATTTATTTATTTCGGGAGACGAAATTCGAGTGATTTTTTCTAAATTCGGTTGGACGGGATATTGGGATTTGGCTAAGGTTTCCTTTTCCGACTTCATAATTAAAAATCCAGGAAGTACATTTTACAATTTAAAATTCAAAAAGTTGTCCGCCTTACTTCGCGGTTTGTTTTCTTACGTACACTCCACGTCCCGATTAAAAATCCATCCAATCCAATAAGGATCTCATCTATTTATATTCCTATTATATTAGCTAATAAAATGCATATAGTGATTTTGATAACATTACAATAAATTTTTTAACAAAAACAAAAAATGTCTCTATAAAGTATAACATTGAAAAAGAAAGATAGAAATATTTTAAATGAACAGATATTATTGAAAAAAATTGATAAAATATTTATTAAACTATCAATAATAATTTATAATTAAGAAGAAAAAAAAAAAAGGTGAACTCAAAAGACTAATAAATATGAAAAGAAGAAATACTAGTATAAGAAGATTCAATTTTTTAAATTACAAATGAAATTTAAATTATTTTACAAAGCTATTTATTAATTGATTTTTAATTTAATCTCCACAACAATCTTCAAATTAACCGAAAGTCATAGGTTCAGGACATCAAAGCTAAAATATCGCAAGACGGAGGTATATTCTCCAACTATCTAGCCGGATTAATTAGACTAAAATTAATCCAAATACTAGTTAAAAAATAAAAAATAAAAAACTAATCCAAACGAAAAACACATAAATGTTTTTTTAGGTGATTCTTAATTCTAATGCATTACTTTCCAGAGCATTTTTCGCCATTATAGTAAACCAAAGTACACTTTCTGGTCCCGGAGTCATAACATGGCAATCTTCCTACTAAACACAAAAAGGCAAGGTGGTTATAAGTGGTGACCAACTTTTCACCCTATTATGAGCTCAAATACTTCGTTTTACATCCATGGTTGTTGTAAGTCAACAATATGGCCAGTAGTAATAAATGCTACAATCAAAGCACCCTTGGCATTATGTCAAACTCTGCCTTTCTTCTCCTCTCTCTCGTCCATCACCGCAAATCAATCCCTAAATCACTCCATCATCATCACGTGACCACCGTACCGCCAAACTTAAAGAATAATCTAAATGTCCTCAATCTTTCATATTGCTGGAGTACTCAAATTTGAGACTTCAAGAATATAATTCTTTAAAAAGTTCAAGAACATATCCGACATTAGATCTAAACATTAAAATGATATGTATTGTAGTATAGTTTTCAGGGGTAACAAACAAGAGAGAGTCAAATCTGCCTAAAATATCAAATTCAAGAGAAAATACATGAGCAGCAGAGTATTACAACAAAATCCTGTTTGTATCAACATATTCCACAGGTATCTAAGTATATATGTGTTTGTAAAGTTGAATTGCTAGACCAGAAATGCTAAGTTTACTTTGTCAGTTCAGTTTTACTGCTGTCCTCTAGCCTGTACACAACTGCCTTGAGATCAATGTAACAGTGAATCAAACTTAAAAGGGTCATGGTGTTATTACCTTGTTGTCAACTGAAATCATCTGAAACATATCATAAGGGTATGCTCTTAAAGGAAGTCGAACCTATTCTGGGCAAAATTCAGTGAAAACGGGTAGCCTTTTCCTCATGGAGGGACCAAAGAGAACAGCATGTATATGGGCATCGACATCTTCCTTTGAGGGAGCTTTCTCACCACATTCTGATGGCAAGCCAATTGCAATGTTATCATCCACGGGAGACCAGTTCTTGATGGTGAGGGCAGTGTCGATCATGCTCTTGCTGCTGATGATAGAATTCTCTGGTGTGATTGGTGAAACTGCTGCTGAAGCTGTTACAGGCAAAGCATTTGCTGGGGAAGTTGGTTCAATTGATGACAGGGGTGACTTGACCTGATTATAGGCAAAACGACTCTTTGAAAGACATGTGCTTGATCCTGAACCAGTCTTGGAGAGATAGGAAATATGTGCAATTTGTGATGCTACTTTTCGTACCATTCGACTTTAGGATTAACTAAGGAAGTCAGAAACTGTTTATACCTCAGATTTATTCCTGCTCAAGGGACTTGGACCCAGCTCTTCCTTTCCATGCGCAAACTGTTTAATAGGAATAGGAAAAAAGTCATCTTCCAACGAAGAACAGCATGACTGAAGAAAGCAGTTATAATATACAGATCTATCAAGAGTTTGAAAACAGAGACTGATCAACAACTAGGTTCTTAGTTTAATATATCAAGAGTGAAACCATCAATCATTGTGAAGGATGCACACAAGCGAAGAGATGTAAGAAATCTTCAAAAGAGAAATGCAGCACAGAGATGAAGGTGGGTGATGTCCAAGGGTGCCAATCAACTGATTCTTCATTCAGCAGATAAATGCACGCTGCTGCATGATTTGTCATAACTTCACTCTAGAAGTCTTTACGGAAATGACTTACAGCTAAACTTGAGGAAAATTTTCCACTCCTTTTGGTTTACAAAACATGCATACATGACAAGAAAAACAGCAAGGATTGACTGTACCAAATGAGAACAAGTTGCTTTCCTCTTCATCAAAATTCACTTATCTCTTTGAATAAATCATAATTCAGAAGTAAAAAAAAAAAAAGGGGAAAAATCAACCATCAACTGGTATGGTAATATTAGGGCAAAACCGAGAACAGATGCGATGCCATAAAGGGCTTGGCATGCTTTGGCAAAAGGAAATAAAACCTGCAGCCTAAATGTTTTTACTTCTTTCTTGCATGATTGCATTATATCTTTTTTAACCGTCCCTTCCTTTAATTAAGAGTTCACTTGATCATTGGGAGAGCGAAAAGTTTAAGGCCAGTTAGATAATCACTGGTTTAGATTGTTGCCAAAAGCAGTTTCAAGGCAGAAGCTAAGGGAATCTGGTTCCTCATCAGACAAGCACACAAAGAATATGGCAACATTAATTTACCTACTATAATAAGTGCAAAAAAGCATGTAATTTCAAGAGCTTTATTGTTGATGAGACTTAATGCACAATGTGGAATCAATTGGTAAAATCCATATGATTATTTACTAGGAGTGTTTAATTGTCACCTGAAAGTATGTATACAAACATCATAAAAAAATCTACAACAAAAAGGCAAGTAAAGAAAGCCTGAAAGATATAATCTGGATTTCAGAGCCCCAAGACGGTTGAACAATACACCAGCTTGAGTAGGTGCAACTATCTTTGAATTTATAGATATTAAATCAATGGCAATCCCATTGTCTGCAGATCGCAGTATTAAGCAGTTTTTGGCAAAAGTAACAGACATTATTTTATAAGTTTTTTTTTTTTTTTTTTTTTTTTTTTTTTCTGTTGGTAGTGACAGAGATGTGGAAAAATGTTTTACACTTGCAAATTCGAGTCATGTAATGGCTAAACTTGCAGAGAGGAAGAGCTTACGTAGCATTTTGAACCAAAGCGGCAAGTACCAGAAGCCTCCCAATACCGGCACTTCTGCAGCTTGTAAAAACTATTGTCACTTCCGCCTGAGGTGGAACAGGACGAAGACCTCCCTGCAGAATCTGATGGCGTCGATAATAACCTCGTCCTGGCGCTGCCATGAGCTATAGGATAATTACCTTTATCAGGTCCAACTAGAATGCCGTCCATGACCACGACGCCCTCCTCCACCTTCAATGTGGCCGACCCTACCGGCGGCGGCGATTCGAAGCTCTCAATGGAAGGCAACGGAAACCGAGACAAGAAACCTCCTAAACGTCCGCCTCCTGGTCTTTCGTTTCCGCTAATGCTGCCGGAGTTCCGGTGCAGGTACGGGATCAGCGGCGAGTGCAGATTAGGATAACCAGAGCAACTGTGTGACGATGCGTATGGATCCAAGATTGGATATTTCTGTTGGTGATGGCTCATGCCTCCCCCAATAAAGCTTTGGGGATTCAGATTCGGTGGTGGTGGTGGAATGTAGGCGTTTAAGGACTTCATTTTTGGAGGTTTTGGAGGTTTTGCATTGTTCTTCATGTTCCCGTGAAGTCCTTCCATGACTGTATATATCTATGAAAATCATCACATAAAAAGATAATTACTAAAGTAACGATTTTTTAAAATGAAATTAGACCTAAATGGATAATAAGGATCAACATGCGAAGAAAATTATCAGAGTACTTAAATCAATTTCTAGTTTTTGAACAGCATAAGAACTCCCGCCAACAACTTCAAACCTGCGTAATCAGCAAAAGAGACGCTACATTGTCGAAGTATCAAATTCCGACACAGGAAAATAATAATCACCACATATGCAATCAAATTCATACAGGAATTTCATCAACACAAATGCATATTCACTTCTACAGTACTTCGGGGAACATGAAAAGCGCGAAACGAGAATTTTAAACTCTCCGATAATGTAGAAGAAATTGACAAGAAATCAGAAGCATTACTTACGAAGAAACCGCTAAATTCTTACGGATTTTCAGCAGAAAAATATCCTCCTATACAATTTTGTATCGAAATAGAAGACTGCATAGAATTGAATTGAATTGAAATTGACTGCATTTTGAACTTTTGACATAATAAAATTGCCAAAACATAGAAGAAGGAATCGGAGAACATTCGGTCAATCACCGTACTTTGAGCTGCCAGAAGGATATGGTTGCCCCGTACTGTACCGAAGGTCACCTTTCTTTATGGCACGTGTGTAGTATATATATTATGTAGGGTCTCCGAGCTTCCTCTTACGAGTACTAGCACTCAATAATCTAATCATGGATGTAAAATTTAATGAGTTCTCTTTTTGACTTATATGTATATTAAAAGAATAATTTAATTTAATTTATTGTTAAAATGTAAAGTCTTATCTAATTAAAGAAATAGTATTTTCATTTTTCAATAATTAAAAATGGAATATACACATAGGGAATACTATTTAAGATTTTTTTTTTATGAGAATTAAGAATTTAAAACAATAATTTTTTAATTTATTCATATTAATATTGAAATATGAGTAGGATTCCCCTTGATATTGAAATATAGGAAATAGTCTCAGCTATGATTATGCCAAGAAAATTATGGATCTATCAGTCACTTAGATTATTTTATGAATTGAACAAGTTCTATTAGGGTTTGCATTGATATATTATTTGATGTTTCTTTATGAATAGATTTTCATTTTTGTGTAATAACATGAATATTTGGAAGGTCGTGACTTAATGATTAAAAGGTAAGACATGTATATTGTAGATCGTTGATTCAACCCCTTTTAGCAATTAAATGAACATTTGATCAACAAATTATAATTTCAATAACCAAAAAAAGAGGCATTTCATGGAGGGGAAACCTGTGGACAATTTCAGGGAAGTATTTATTCAGATACATAAACAATACAATAATAATCATATTTAAACACAAATTTTACATTACATGAGTTCACTCAGCAATTGCAGAGTGATTATGCATTGTTCCAGTATCAGTAGATAATTTGATTACTAACACAAGAATTGCTCATGAAAATTTTTGCACAAAGAAAAATCAAAGCTCTTTGAGGGCACTCTTCAGGTTTCCACCAAGTAATGACATAAGGCCACCACCATGAACGCGTCCTTCTGGAACTGTAAAACTGACCTTATTATTTGCCTGATTGCTGCTGTCAATGCCAATCCCAGAGTTTCTTCCCTCTTCATTGTGAATACTCAATGGTCTGGTGTAAGGTGATGGGGCCTTCATCGACGAAGGAACCAGTACCTGGGGAGGTATGAGCTGTCGCCTTTTAGCCGGTTGCTCAAGAAAGTCGATAGATTCTGTAAGATTGCTCATGGCTGCTGAAGAACAACTCTTGCCAGCATTGCTTTTTACAGTAGAGGTAGAAGATACCAGTCCATGGAAGAGACCAGATCCGATCATACCCCCTTTGTTTGTCTCCTGCCCCTGAACCAAGCTGCAATGTGCTGCACAGAGCCCACTCTTCCCCCTAGCAAATTTTTCACATTTTCCACCACCCCAGTTACATCTCTTTCCTCCACCATGTGCCTTACAAAAGTCAGTGCTACCTTGAGCACTTTTTCCACAGTTTTCAAACTTACAACGTTTTCCTCCTCCGTGCCTTACACAGCAATCAGTTCGACCACGTGCACTCTTCGTGCAGCCAGGAACAGCACACCTCTTTCCACCACCATGAGCAACGCAAAAGTTTGTGCCTCCATGTACACTTTTTGGGCATATCCCACCACCATCAAAGAGGCAGCGCTTCCCACCACCGTGTCCTTTGCACAGAGGTGTACTCCCCTCAGCACCTTTTGTACAACCAGCGAATATGCATCGTTTTCCACCACCATGTGCTTTACAAAACATTGTACTACCTTGAGAACCCTTGGAACAATTTGGGAATTGACATCGGCGTCCTCCACCGTGGGATATGCACAATCCAATTTGGCCCTCTGCACTTCGGGTGCAACCTTCAATCTTACATCTCTTTCCTCCACCATGCTTGATGCAAAGACCTGATTTTCCTCTTGCTGCTTTATTGCAGCCTCCTGAAACGCTACACCGTCTTCCACCACCATGTGCTATGCAATATTCCGTCCTTCCCTCAGCACTTTTAGTGCATCCAAGTTGTTGACATCTTCTTCCTCCACCATGGGCCTTACAGTAAGCTGTCCGGCTCTCTGCACCTTTGTTGCAACCTGGCTTCTGGCATCTCTGCCCCCCTCCATGGCCAATACAAAGACCTGTAGCCCCACGTGCTCCTTTCGTACACCCAGCAAATTTGCATCTTTTAGGATTGCTGGTTCTTTGATCAAGTGATGATGTTATAGCTGTTGCAGTCCCAGAGATGGTGCTCCTTGAGTAATCAGAAACTACGGAGGGTTCAGAGCTAATCTGAGAATGATGACAATAAGATTTAGCATCATGCTCTAACAGTTTTTTCCCATGCTGCAAAGTTTTGCTACATTCCTTTCTTGGTTCAATAAAAAATGTTGTCAGGTAGCCACCTGACTTCTTAGCTGATGTAGAGCCCTCATCTACAACAGGGATCAAAACTCTGTTTCCATCAGAGGATACATGATCAGAGGGAGATGTGTTCATAGTACTCTGTGTTGAAGTTGAATATTCTACTACATTGCAAACTTCATCACTACCACCAGATAGGCTAAGTTTGAGTATGGAGTCCCCTTCAGTTGATAGCCCTTGACTTAGGATAGCCATCATTCCTTTCTTTTTCATACTTCCAGAGTATGCACATGGTGTTGGACCCAGTCCAAGCACCAGCCTGCACCCATCATCAGAAGCATTTAACTGAATAGCCTGAGCTCGATCATTGTTGTGATGGTTCCCAAATCCAGACTTTGCACTTCCTCCATAACCAAAGCAATCCAATCGCAAAGTTGTGTCACCAAAGCTGTTTTTGGTGAGCTCAACATTTGAAGGGAAAAGTGTGCCGTTTCTTACAGAATCCATTGCTGGGGTAAGCATACTACCATTAAAGAGGATGACCAACAAACAAAAGGATGCTATCTAAAGCTGACAGGAATTCAAGTAAATCAACAAACAGAAAGAAAATAAAAGAAACCCCAATAAACTACATCCACCGCTCACAAAGCCTGAGGTGTCAGACCTATCCATTGTATAGAATATCTCAACACTAAGTAACAGACAAATATCATAAAGCACGTTGGTTTCTACATCTTATCTCATGTTTTCTGAAAGAAATCCCTGAGCACAGCAGTCACATAAGGTATACCCCGTAATCCTCTTGTAGTGAAGTCCTCCAGGGTCATCTACCTGAAAATAGCAGAAAGAAAAAATCAATCCTTTACAGAATTCAAGCCTAACTGGAGCATAAGTTTACCAAATGTCATTGACAATGAGGAAACAGTCAATAGAGATCATTTGACCAAGTCATTTAGAAGTACTAAAAGAAAAGAACATGTGAAGGCTTGATGGAAATCGATTAACCAAAAGATTACTAGTATCAAAAATAATAATAAGAAGATAAAAGGTGAACTGTTACTTACTAACAATGAAATTAAATTCAAATGCCATACCATTATAACAAGATATTTGAACATATACCCACAAATTTATACCTTAACTAGTAATGAACAAGATGAATAGCATCCAAGTGACGATGTTATCAGGCTTAAATCAATTACACAAGTAATATCTGTTGATCTACTCATGATTGCATTTTCAGATGTAACTCTATGTTTGGATTCAGAATCGACAATAAATCTTTTTCCCTTGCAGTAATAATAAGTAGTTTAGGCAAACTCTATTCTCTGGGTTTGACTAAATTGCATTAAATAGTCCACTCTACTATCTACCAGAGCTACTTGAGTCACTTGTTTGATATTATACCAAAAGTATCCATTTTCTTGTAGCTAAATTGTTATTATCCTCAAACTTCCTTGTCAGATTGAAAAGGTTAATTTAATAATCATGAAAATCTCTACGAAACTGATTACAGCCAAAAAAACAGAACAAAAAAGAAAAAACTTTCAATCGTGCAAATACTACTTGCTCAGAGGTATGTAACCCCTTAAGCTTTCAATTCTGTATACCTTCTGGATATCAACTTAAATCCCTTCATTTGCGTACACTCACCAATATGAAGTCCAGAAGAATTCACATCTATATTTCATTCACAAACCAGATCAACAAGAATAGGAGAATAGAGACATGAATTCCTCATCACACTTTATGGAAGTCATCCAACATGCTAACCCGTGCAAAAAGAACAGACACATCAGCTAAATTTGTGCTTTACAGAGGATTGGAATACCAAATCGACAAATGAAGAAAGAAATTTGCAAATCAAGAAGTCCACAGCAGCTTATGAACCAATTTGCAAGTAACGAAAAGTAAACATCTCCAGGACAGGCATGCTAAAATTTATAACATTATTTTTTGAAAAGGCTTCAATAAATTGCAACCCATAAATGCTTTAACTAACCAAATCAAATTAGTTTGAGTTTATCATGAAATTTAAGATGATTAAAACCAGAAAAATTCAGCTCCTAGTATGCTTTGCACCATAAAATTTTTAGCTTCTCAAGAACCAACTGAGCACTAAGGAAATCAGTAAAACAAGAACTTCAATCTATCTATTTCCACTAATTCACCACGGGAGAAAAAAAAAATTGAAAATACAGCATCTGATTGCCAAGTGAATTTGCCCAAAAAAAAAAAGGTTCTTCAAACATAAATGAAGAGCAATTGCATCGGATATACAAAAACAGAACTCAATTTGCAGCATCCATAATCACTAACAGTCGGAACATTACACACATAGCAATCGACAAGATTGCATGGAGTTAATGTCCAAATTTGGGGAAAAATTCAAAAGAAAAAAAAAAAAAAAGGAAAAGAAGTACCCTTTTACAGAAAACATCAGAAAAGTTGCCAAATCTGTAAAGCCATTGATGAGAATCTATCCCACCACTAGTAGTTGAGAGAGAAGAAGGGGTTGGGAAATGAATAAAAAGAAGAGAAGGAGAACAACGCCAAGTTGAACTCAAACAACCGAGCGTTAAAAAAAGAAAGAAAGAGAGGAACTAATAATTAGCCACGATGCTGTAATTAATAGAGGCTAATATTGATTAGGGCCACCACTTACTTGTAATTAACAGGGCAGCCATTGTGCAGTAGTGGACGTAGATTACCAAAGATGCCCTTGCTGTCAGTAACATAACAACTGTAGTTTATGGACGGTTTTAGGCAGACGAGACGACCAATGATTTGGACATTGCATACTTTTTAGTGATAGTGACATGCAATGTGAATTGACTTTGCTGGCCCCCCTTTAATTTTTCTTTACTTTTTAAATATATAAAAAAAATACAATTCGAATTTAATGATATTGTACATGGCATAAAATGGATACATAACTTTTATTTTTTTTTTTATCGCGTGATATTTCTCTATTATATTAATAGATAAATGAATGATGTATTCTCTTTATCCCAAAATATAAATTTAAAGCTTCTTAATCCATGTGAAATGACGATTAACATCTTATAATGTAGGACGAGATAAAGGTAGTAAAAAATTCTTTTGCAATTATTGCACATCATTTCTTTATCTTCACATTAAATATGTGTTGTTGTTATAGGCTTAATCTCCGTAACTTGAACTTAGCAAATTTATTGAAGATTCATAGGAATGAAAATCTTATTCTTTGAAATGTCAAGAAAAAAGAGAAAGAGAGAGAGAAATTCAAATCCGAAAGAGAAAGTATTATTTCTCATTTTAAGAAATAAGTTTTTTTTATTTTAATAAAAATATATAAATTTAATTTTGGATTGATTATAATTTTTTATACAAATTTTTGGGAAAAACTATTTGAAGTGGGGAGTAAGGGCCTTATTTTCAAGTGAAGGTCATTCTCGGATGACTTAAGCTGTGGTAGAGAAAATTAGTGGCCGAGGTGGCGTTGTCGTGGCGCTCCCAACTCATCAAATCAGAGCATTTTGGCTTTAAAAAAAATCTGCTGACATCAGTTGAGCTGGAATAAAGTTTTCGTAAACAGTTTTATTAGTTTTTGGCTTGGCTATGGCTAAGCTGTTCCCTGGCTTCAACAGCCGCCGCTTCTCATATTCGAACCTCAATAGTTGTTTTTT
>JAOXNR010000029.1:5413296-5431366 GCA_028571225.1 Parsonsia alboflavescens | reverse complement strand
GGGGGGGGGGAAATTCAAGTAATTTTAATGAATTACTCTAACCCTAATCAATTGATATATCTATTATATCCAGTAAATGGCAGGAATTATAAAACAATATAACAAAAATATGTCAATACAGTACATGTTTGCAGACCATTGAATTCACATAACATCATTAAGATAAAATTGTTCCCCCAAAATGTACAGGATTACAGGAATAAGAGTCTTCCAGAAAAGAACGTGTTCGTCTCTCTAAATTATTACAGAACTTTTAACGGAGACTTACAAACACAATTTTGGAAAAGATAGCACAAACGGGGAAGAAGAAGATGCAGAGTTTTTTTAATGTTCTATTTTTATTTTGTATGTTTTCTGTAGATACAGAGAGTTTTTTATAGGAAAAATTTTCATGAAATGAAAAGACATAAGTTTAAAAACAATGGCTGCAACTTTTGAATTTGAAAAGAAAAAACATAACTCTTGTCTGTATAGACATACGACTTTTCATTCATTACTAAAATGGGTTCCAACAATCCCCCACATGAATAAGAAATGCAGATGTTTCCTTAGGCTTGTGTATGTATGCATGAAAATATATTGTGCAATTATTTTACGAAAATTAATTTCATCGGGTTAAGTAACTGAAACTTTGAATCTATCCTAGTGAGACTTTTCGAACTTACAGCTAATCAGTAGAACAATGCCTTTGAACCATCAACTTTAATGTAAGTCTAGACAACAAAAAAACATACAATTTTCTCTTTCCAGAATTGGTTCTCACTGTTGTGTTATTTCCGGCCATGAATATCGCCTGGTTTCATGAGTGCTTTAGATGACCGGCCTTTTCAATTCTCACAAAAGTGGCCACACTTCCACTCCCATAGGTGATTTCTAAATTCACTTTAACCAATTCAAAATCATTAAAAGTCTTAATTTAGCCTGCAAATTTTGTATTGTTGTAACGGAGATGGGTAAGAGTTTAACAGTATTTCTAACGGTCAACCATAACTTCGTTTTCCCTTTGAACCTAGATCTTGGGATCTCCAATCAGTTAGGTAGGGTTCCGCTAGAGTGACTCATCAAGGCCTTAGCCTCATTCCTCTTGAAGTTTTTTCAACTGCCTATTTAGTTAAACCTTTAGTTAACAGATCTGTAATGTTTTCTTTTGATTTCACAAAGTCTATTGTGATAATCTCACTAGAAAGTAGTTATCTAATAGTATCGTGTCTTCAGCGTATATGTCGAGACTTACAAATAATGACATTCCTTTCTCTGCCTATAGCTACTAAACTGCCACAGTGTACACAAACACCTAGTACTGGCTTAAACTAGCTAAAAATATCTTCCCAAAAATTCCGAAGCCATTCTGTTTCTTCATCGGCTTTGTCTAAAGCAATAAATTCTGCTTCCATGGTGGAACGTGCGATACACATTTGTGTGGATGATTTCCAAGATACTACTCCACCAACAAGTGTAAACACATAACCATTCGCTGATTTTGTATCTTGTGAACCGGTAATTCAATTTGCATCACTATATCCTTCAAGTACTGTAGGATATGTAGTGTAGTGCAAAGCGTATTTTTTAGCATGCTTTAAATAACCTAGTACACGGTACATAGCTTTCCAATGATTTTCATTTGGATTTGCTGTAAACCTATTGAGTTTACGTACAGCACAAGCGATGTCTGGTCTAGTGCAATTCATGACATACATTAAACTGCCTAACATACTTGCATACTTTTTTTGATTCTTTCCTTCACCAGTATTTTTGGCAAGATGTAGATTAATATATATTGGGGGTTTTACTGATGAAAGACCTAGATTATTGCGCTTGTCAAGAATCTTTTCAATATAATGAGATTGTGATGAAGCAAGCCCTTTGGATTTTAACTCCTAGGACCACATCCGAGACTCCCATATCTTTCATCTCAAATTTACTTGCGTGCATTTGTTTATTAGTCTTGACAATTTCACTACTGTTGTCCACGATAAGCATATCATCTACCTACAAACATAAAATAACAAAACTATCACGAATGTACTTAACATATACACATTTAACACATTCGTTATATTTAAAACCATTTGATAGCATAGCTTGATCGAATGACTTAACTAGACGACATACTTTCTTTTCTTGTTCAAGAACTATAAACCCTTTAAGTTGTTCCAGATAAATTTCTTCTTTCAAATCTCCATTTATAAAAAACAGTTTTAACATACATTTAATGTATTTCTAACCCATACAAATCGCTATCTCGATTAACATCCTTATAGAAATAATTCTAGTAACGGGAGAATAGATATCAAAGTAATCAAGACCTTCACGTTGCCTATAACTTTTTACTACAAGCCTTGCTTTGTATTTATCAATAGTACCGTCTGCCTTCATTTTCTTTTTGAAAATGGACTTACATTGTAAAGGTTTATTACCCAGAGGTAAATCAACCAATTTCTAAATATAATTAGATAGAATGGAATCAACTTCACTATTGATAACTTAAGTCCAAAATGGAGCTTTTGGAGAGGTCACTGCCTCGTTGTAAGTTCAAGGTTCATTTTCTAACAAATAAGTTAGAAAATCATGCCTAAAAGATGTAGATGTCCTTTGCCTTTTACATCGCCTAGGTTCATCTTTTATCGATTTACTTTTTGGTGTAGTTTCCCTAGTTCTCCTCACAAAAACTTTGCCAACTCCTGTCACCTTTGAAGTAGAAGAATTTCCCATGTACAACTTTTCTTCATCCCCCACAGGCGAGTAAGATGAGAACATCGACTTATTGGCACACACATGGCGTGTTGCTCCGGTATTGACCCACCATTCTTTGGGATTCCCAAACAAGTTACACTCAGAAATCATTACAACTAAGTTGATATCATCAACTCCACTAGCAATTTATGGCTTTTCTCCTTGCGTTAGTACAGTAACGATTGAAGTCATAGTACCAACAGGAGTTATAGATGTAGAAGCCATTTCTGTTTAAAAAAAACAGAAATATGTAAATTCTTACAAAAATGTAATAAACTGTCTTAAACAAAAATATAAGTATATTTAAGATACAATCAGAATACTGAAATAATTTAATAAAAAAGATGGCAATATTTTGAACCATAAACAGTATAAATATTAATAAACAAACAAAATACTATTATACTGTTAAATATATAGATGCTATTATATTGTTAAATATATTGCAGAATATATATATTCTAAATATTAAAAAAATAGTAATATTATATTCTATTATAATATTACAGCAAAACACAATAAACTGATTATTATTATTTATAAGTAATCACAATAAACTTATTATTGTACTTAATAATAATAATAAACGTATATCCTGTATATCAATATACAAAACATAAATGACAAAGAGAGAAAATAAATTAATAGACAGAAGCAGAATTATGATAAACTATTATGTTTATCTTGTTATCCTGTACTGGCTTGTTATCATAAAAATTAATAGTTATCTGTATATATTGTTTTTTGTCATTTATTTTCTCGTTAATCACTATGTATACATTTAATCCTTGTTAGGCTTTGATATCCAAACAATTTTGTGTTAAGATTGTTATCCCCAATAAATGACAGAAATTATAAAATAACATAACAGAAATATGCAAATACAGTACATGAACAATAGAACCTGTTTGCAGATAAATAACCCGAGCTCACTGAATTCACAAAATGTCCTAAAGATAAAATTGTTCCCCCACAATATACCGGGTTACAGGAACAAGAGCCTTTCAGGATAAAATGGGTTCGTCTCTCTAAGTTGATACAAAACTTTTAACGGAGACCTACGAACACAATTCTAAAAAAGATAGCACAAATAGAGAATAAGAAGATGCAGAATTGTTTTAATGTTCTGTTTTTATTCTATATATTTTCTGTAGATACAGAGAGTTTTTTCTAGAAAAAATTTTCATGAAATGAAAACACATTTGAAAAGAAAAAAAGTAATTCTTGAAACATAATTTTTGCCTGAATAGACACACCACTTCTCATTCATTGCTAAAATAGATTATCTCTATTTCTATTTTGATTCTTTTAAATTGAATGTCATAATATTAAAAAAAATTATATATATATTTAAATTAAAAATGTTAATAAACAATTATTTTTTAATAACTTGTCTAAATCAAATTTTAATAATTAATTTCAAACAAGGAAATAATAATAAAATTATTTTAGAATTTTCTATTTTATTTATCTCCGTGGTTAAAATTCAATGTCAGTGAATTCTTGCTTTCGTTCAAGGTCTTTTAGATTCATCTATGGATCTTTCTCTTTTTAAAAAAAAAATTATAATTATTTATTGATGAACATAATTTTTTTTATTAAATTTTATACCCAATCGTTAAATTTTACTATAGGATATCTTCATCTTAGGATAGATAAAGAAAGTTGTTTTCCTTTATTTTATTTTTTTTCTTTTACCAAACGAAAGAGGGTAAGGAGACAAGGCAAATACTACTCTCTCCGTTCAGAAATCAATGTTCTACATTTCATTTTGAGTTGTCCGGAATTAAATTTCTAATTTCCTAAACTAGTAAAAAATTTATTAAAAAAATTGATAATGCAATGGTTAATGAATTAAATCAAAATTTTTTATTGAAATATTTGCAAGTTAAATTGAGACATCTAATTTTGGACAAAGAGAATAATATTTAGCCCTATATTTCTCCATATTGAATAGGAATTATGCAATTATTAAGACATTATTATTTGTTAAAAGAAAGAATTCTACTAAATTTCAATTTTCAATCCCATTTTTTAAACATTCTTCTTCATAATTAGGCATGGCCACAATGTCAAATAAATTATTTGGTGTCTTTTGGCCCTCACATTTGGACTTCCAAAGTACTCAAGTTGTTAATAAAAACTAAATCTTACCCCATCAGCATTATATATTTCCCAAAGTAAATAAGATACAAATGCGGAGCCATTGACTTAGTTAAAGGCTCGGCTTAAAAAGAAAAGAAACGGCTTGAGTCTTAAAAATAATAATAATAAAAATAATACTCACTTCATTCAAAATTAAATATTTTATTTTTATTCACATAAATTTTAAGAAAATTAGTTAACTTACATTTAACTTTATCAAATTTTTTAAAAAATTTTCATGAGTTTAGAAAATAAAAAATATTAATATTTAATTTTAGACGAGGAGAGTAATAATATTATTTAAAAAAAAAAAAAAAAATTGATGCTAACGTGGGATGGGTCCACCCATGATGTCCGGGTGTGCGTCGGCTCACGAGTCTGCCACGCTCCCTATTTGCTCCATCGGCTGGGACGGTTTTAATTTCGTTGGAATCTAGATCTAAAAGGACACGTTTCATTTACTGATTGGAAGGTTATTTAATAATTAAGATTCCGGAATCGACATGGTTGTGTAACCTTAGATCATATTCGACGCGGCCGATAAATATATATGTTTTCATTGCGGAACGGCCACTGGATCCGCCTTTCGAATGCGTTCTACATTGTCAGTGTGCGAAAGAGAAAGGTAAGACTTGTTCATTTCCAATTAGTTTCAACTTTCTTGGCCTTATTTTTTATTTTTTAAGTAAAATTGGCTCTTCAGCCATTTAGAAGTAGACTTTCCACCCAACTTATGCTGGATTTCAATATTCTTTATAGTCAATCAAATCCCTCGTATGCATGAATTAAGTGTATCGATATTTTATTTGTCACAAATTCATATTATTTTTTAGAAAACTTCATAGCTTTTTCATTACTTGCTATTTAGAATAAATACAAGTTTAATATGAAAGATGCTTGTAAGAAATGTAATTTCAATCGAATTCATAATTGTAAATTATGGCAATTATTTTTATTTTTAGGGTTGTTTTAAACTTAGTAAATTTATATAAAAGGAAATTGATTTCACAATTATGTAAATTATTTTAACTAAATTTTTATATCATTAATTATAAGTTATTATGGTTAACTAATTAATCTTTTGAAGGTACCTTTTTAATATTACCATTTAATAATATACTCCTAAAATGATATTCAAATTTTTTAAAAGATAATTAAACAATATTTTTTTTTAAAAAAAGAATTATTTTAATTTTTATTTCGGTTTTGGTTAGTTGAAGGGCTATTGCCTATTGAATTGAAATAAATAAATAAATAATGAATGACCATGTTATGTGAAAAAATGAAACGGATGAAAGGAAGAAAGTCAAATACGAACAAATGGGTTGGCTTAAAATTCAATGCATCAGATGCTTGGGAAAAGTGTGGCCGAGGTACGATGCTGACCTGGCTTGGAAATTGAACTCAAATTTTCTTGTACGGTCACAATGGTAATCGGAAGTCCACTATGCCATTTGGAATAACTCCGATGAGTTTCTCCATTCTTTTTTTTTTTCTTTTGATTCCAAAGAGAAGAGAGAATATATTCTTCAACCCTAGTTATGGATGGTCATGGGGAAGTTATTTCGTCAATATTAAAATAAAAAATATATATTCTTTAAATGCTCTCATTGGAAGCTAATATTGAAAATGAAAAATAAAAAAAAGGGGTTTTATAATGAAAGAAAAAGTATAATAAGAAGAGATAAACATTATGAAAAACTCTTTATAATATGAAACAAGAAAGTGACAATAAATGTTTGATAATAAGTATCCGATTTCACAATATTATCGAAACACCACTTAATCAAGATTCATGGAGGGGGATGCATGAGTGATCATTAATCAAAGCATGATCATGACATTTTTTTTATTAGGGGAAAATTTCGAAGGTGAAATTCTCCTATCGAACTAGAGATTCCTTAGTCCAATAAGATATAAATTCAGAACTCAAACCTTCATCGATCAGAAGGTTTCTCTCCACATCACTTTAAACTTACCACTTCATCTATTCCCATCGAGGCAGGAATCATGACATTTCTTAAACACTAAGGGGTGGATAATATCATAATAGTGCCGAAATGGAGGCAAAAAAAAAAAAAACAAAGAAAACAAATATGAGAAGAATAAGGGCCACAAATTGCTAACTTGATCTATATGGTTACGGTAATGTGCTCCCCACCGTCCATTTCTTCAAGTGAGCCAAAAACAGTGTCTTGATAGATACTAAAAGCCTTTCTTTCCAGATTAGACATCTGAGTCAATGTGCATCAAATGCAATTAATCCACTTTCTCCCATTTAAGAATAATAATAATTGCAGTCGATCTCCAAATTAGGCTAGAGGGGAAAAGACAATTTACTCGTAACTCCCGTTAGATATTTGTTTCTCTCTTGATATTATATTAATAAAATAGAAGTAAAAATAAGAAAAAGATATATTAAATTATAGAATTACTTGATCTTTTAAAAATATGTGTTAAATTTTTATTAGTATAATAGGGACATATAAATATATAACGGGAGATTTGGAATTAAGACAATTTTTTTCATTAATTGATTGGCTTGAATTTAAAAAAAAAAAAAAAGAAAAACATTAAAATAAAAGAGTGACCTTTAGGCATTAGGAATAGATATTTGACAGAAAATATATAGAAGAAATAAGATAGATAGATTGGTAATTGGTAATTGATGTAAATATAAAAAAGAGAAGTAAACTTCACTCTCGTGCATTGATTATATACTAATGATGTCCAATTTAATGTCCCGTTTTGATTTTGATGAATTTTAAAAAGGACGAAAAAACTTATTTCATGTTTAGTATAGGTATGTAATTTTTAAATATATATTTATTTATTTATTTATACAATTTCAACAAAGGATGGACATAATTACTATTTTCTGATTTCATTTGTATTGTACCATTGATATGTAAATCTTGTAGGAATGATTATCTTAGAATTAATGGGTTTTAGATCTTTTAGTACACTTTTGTATGATATTTTACAAAAATAATTAAAAAGACATAAGTTTTTTATTACTGTTGATGGGCATAATGAGCAAAACTCGACATACCGGACTTGAATAGCTTATACAACCGTCCCAATTATAGGGAGTCTAACATGACTTTGTAGAAAAGGATCTAGAAATTTAGAGTCTATAATAGAATAACTAAAAGAGCTCGGCTAAAGACCCAATAGGTCGTGACTTTCGACCCATAGACCTCCAACCTATCAAACATAGCCTCCATGTCATGAATTGTAATCCACAGCCTATCTTGACAACTCATGACCTTCAACTTAGCGGCTATGACCATCGGTCAATTTCCCTATGTTTCCCAAGGTTGAGAATACCATTCTAGGTCATGGACCTCTCTAAAAGAGTCGTGCATGGTTGAAATACACTTCCACAAGAAAACTTGACAATTATAGAAATAATTGATAGGATATTATCTCATAATTGTTGTCATTGGCCTACATTCACATGATTGAGACCTAGTTGAATAAGATAACTGCACCTAAAAAGGTGGATTAGATTATTCTTTACACACACATTGATCATATGGGGATCATAGATGAAATTCTTTCTTTTTCTCTCAAAGGTGAACTGACTTTGACATTTGAGTTATATTCAGGCGACAACCCACTTCGATGAATTGATATTTTTGTTATTTTTTCAAGTGTTTTAGCAATCAGGATGACTCAAATGTATTATAAAGTGTTATTAAACAAAAAGAAAAGGAAAAAAAGAGAGTTATTATACAATTCAAGACTCTAACTTTAACCTTTTGGAAGTTTTGGTTTTTAAAGGATTTTTTTGGACCTTTATCATCCCTAAATAATTTACAATTGGATATTTTGGTCCTTTTGACCTGATTCTTAAAAAAAATCAACATATTTTGAAATCAATGCTTAGCTGACTAAAATGGAATGGGCATTACAGTTAATACAAAGTTTCTAAGGTAAAAATTTACCTTTTTAATACTAGATCCTCATTCATTTGTTCACCATCGATTTAATTTTTAAGTTTTCTTCTTTCTATCCTATCTTTCAACATCTTGAGCTGAACCTTCTTGAGAGACCTTGTGGGAGTTTCATTCAAAGTGTTGCCATACTTTCCTCTAAAGCCAGCCACTCCTCATCTTTGATGCAATCGCCTATTGATAAGAATGCTAGGTCGGGAAAAAATTCGTTATTTGGGATGGGGTTAATTGTGTAATCATTGGGGGTAGTTTTATTTTTTTTCAAAAAAATTTATCTTATAAACAGTGTATTCACCGTGATGCCCTTCCCATTTTAATCAGTTCACTGTTGAATTCAAAATCAGATGACTTTTTTTAAGAATGCACTCAAAAGGATCAACATATCCAATTGTAAATTATTTAGGAATAATAAAAGTCAAAACAAAAAAACTTCTAAAAGATTAAAGTTTGAGTCCTAAATTGTACAATAACTTTAAATATATATATATATATATATATATATATATATATTGTATTTGAAAATCCGAGTGGAAATGATGAGATAATTATAGCATGTTATCAGAGATTCCTTAGGCTTCCGTGGATGATGTTCTAATTATTATGTCATATACGGGGAAGGATGAGAGATTTGCTTCTAAGTTTGAAACAAAGAAATGGTCGAAATGAGTTGTCCCAAGAAATGGGAAGTCTATGCCACAAGCCAAGCCACCCCTTAAAAGGTCGCGGAGAGTTGTGCTGATTTTTAATGGAAAATAAATTTATATTATATATACATAAATTAATTAATTATGTTTTCTGAATTCTTTTGACTTTAATAATTATTATTACTTCCTTCGTTCGGAAATAAATATCTTATACTCCCTTTATCATTGTTTCATATTGACTTGTACAAATTTTTTTTAAAATTAGTTAATTTCACACTTAATCATAACAATTTTGAAAGAAAATTTTAATTAATTTAGGAAATGAGACATTCATTTCCTGATAACTCAAAATAGAGATATACATATTCAATTTCAAACGAAGAGAGTATTTCATTTTGAATTGAGAGAAATTGAATGCTCATTTTGTTAAACTAGTAAAAATTATATTAAGAAAATTGACAATGTATAATTTTTTTTATTTATTAAAATTTATATAAATTAAATAGGGATATTCAATTTCGAATGGAGTATTATTATTATGGAAGGTACCTAATTATAGTAATATTGTCCAAATAGTTTAAAGATGGTTGGTTTTCAACTACACGGATGTAGAATATTCAAAAGATTAATACCAGAATATTATTATTTGTTTGGACAAAATGAAATCCTTACGTGCGCCAACTCAACTTTTATTCATTTATTTATTTATGTATTTATTTCTCTGTGAGTGATCCAATACCTGGAGGATGTGTGTGCCTATCCTTATCTACACAAAACCAAACCCACATAATTAATTAATTTAATTACTATAAAATTTATTCAATTAATTGTTTATTTCATGAAAGAGACTGTTTTATTAACGTCTGGTAGCATCTAAATGGCACAATTAATTTATCATTCAAGCAATAATAATAACGAGGAAAGTCAAGTTTGTTTTTTTTTTTTCTTCTTCTTTCATAATTAGATTATATTAAATCCTAGGTAACCTTGCTATTGGTAGTTAAATGCTAAGGATAATTTAATTTGTCAAGCCTTACTAACTTAATAGTAAGCAGCAACATTTGAGAATGGAAGGTCTCAAGTTCGAAGCACGATGAGATAGGTGTGATGCAACAACATTGAGTCAGAAATCCTCCAGGGGAGGGATAAGGGGTGGGTGTAAAAGAAAAAAATGGTGGAAAAAAAAAACCCCTGGTTAAGGATATGTTAATTAAATATTAATGCTATTAATTAAATTAAATCTCTTAGCGATTAAACCCAAGTTTGAAATTTGAATATGGTAGTAGTCGACTAGTAGTTTTCGGGAACTTAGGAAGGGCACAATATCAAGAAGACAAAACTACAAGTTCACTTCATTGTTCATTGCATCATCATAACAATAGGAAATGTTGATGATTATATATCTTGTCACTTCTTACTTTTAATATATTGGCATGTTAAGTATTTTGTTTATATTGAGATTTATAATAATTTTGATTTAATCAAACTACTTCATTTCTCTTCAAGAAATGTGAAGGTATTGCATATCAAGAAAAATACTTTCAATAAATTGGATTACTTAATTGATATTGCTATTGGGGTCGCTTTTTTAGTAAAATAACCTCACGTATAACAGAAATCTTATATTTAAACACTAATGTGACAAATATCACAAACTCGAAGATTATCTAAATTTCAATAATATTAATAATAAAAATAAAAATAATCTTTTCTAGTTTGATGATTGCATAATCATATTAATATTATATATAATAATAATTTATTTACCAAATATACTTTTTTTATTTATTATTTATTCATATATTATAGATAATATCTTTTAATATTTTTAAAAGTTAAAAAAAAAAATAAATTAAGACATGAAAATGAATCCAGACAAACTCAATCCTCAGTTCAAATCAAACTCAAACGAATCAAAACTCGAACGTTTTAACTTTAATTAATCTAGTTTCACACGAGCCAAATTCAAGCTATCATTATTCATTATTTTTGACTCTTTAAGGGCATTGATCTATCTATCATTGTTCATTGTCTCGGTAGGTACTCATTAAGGTTGACGTAAAGAGTTACAACTGATTTTCCATGTGATGTCCCTTCTGATGAGATTAAAACAGGAACCCTTTTGACAAATCTGACTCAAAAGTACAATATTCTTAAATCTTTATCTTTCTAGACAGAAGAAATTCAATGCTTAATTAATTAAGGCCAGGGAAAGAAAGAAAGCAGAAAATGAATATGATGAATATCTCTGGTTTCCATTTCAAAACCATGAAATGAAATGATTCTTCTTCACATTTTGAAGAAACAGAATCAACTTTAAACACTTGTCACAATTCATGAATGCCTTAAATTTTTCATCTTTTCAACTTCCCTTTTCTTCATTTTTTTTTTTTTTCTCTTCTTCTTTCGGTGGGAAAAAAAAAGGAAAAAAAATTTACCAAAGAAAAGAAAATAAATCACCATTTTCTGGATATTGCTCACCATATCCTGACAGTCAAGGAATGTTTCAAATCTCCCACGTGAAGAACGTGTTCTCCCATGGCTACCTTCCTGTTGCCTACCTCATCCACCATACTCAAATGCTGGCAAACATCCACATTGAATCTAACCAGCCCTTCTGCTTCAGGTACCAAATGAATCTTTTCGAAACTGAGCAAATGTTTCTGGGGTGCATTGTGTACTGAAGGTGGGCTCGAAAACAAGAAAACCGTATGGCTCCCGCTTAATTTCCCAACATTCTTGACTCTCAGATGAATGTCAAATGCTGAATTCTTGCAACTTTGTTCAAGAACGTCCATGGATTTGCAATCGGAAGAACGACAAACGTGCCCTTCCTCCAGGGGAAGGGAGACAGATTTGGGAGCTTTAACTAGGCTGTGTTTGAATAGAGAGTAGCTTAGTCCATCCCCAAATGAGAAAACAGTTTCACCAGTGTAGAACCTGTAGGTTCTCCCTGGATATCCTGTGGCAGGGTCTGGTCTCATGTTCATGTTGGTCATGGGAACCTTGTCCACATATGATTGTGGATACCATGTCATTGGTAACCTTCCACCTGAAAAAGAAAAGAAAACAAACATCAGTCTGACAGAACCCATAGCCTACTACTTGACAATCGTCATTACAGACATATTCCCGAGGAGGGTTAAGGGGAGGGATGAACAAAAAATAAAATATTCCGGACGTTGAATGGGGTATCACACTTACTTGGATTATATAATCCAAATAGAACATCTGCAAGAGCAGCACCACCTGCCTCACCAGGGAAACCAGCCCAGAGGATGCTTGTGATTTTTGGATTGTCCTTTGCAAATTGCACATCCCAACCACCACCAGATATTAAAACAAGGATCACAGGTCCCTTGGCAACATTTGCCACTTCTGTCACAAGAAGGGACTGCTTGCCTGGAAGAGTAATGTCAACTCTGTCATGGCTCTCTGTTTCAACGGATTGGTTAGAGCCCATTATTAGAACCACAGCATCTGCTGTTGCAGCAATTTTCTTGGCATCATCTATCTGTGGAGATGCACAGAAGATATTGTTACAGCCTGCTTGGAACACAGTCGGGACCACAGACGTTATGCCTAGCAAAGGACTAATATATTTACAGGGAGAACCTGCAATCCAAGAATTACACAAACACATTAATGGTCATAATTTACATAGTTTCTTAGCAATTTTCAGAACAGATTTTAGATGAAATGTGTCATGTTTTCTAGAAGAAGTCAAGTACCTTCATAATTTCCAAGCATATCATGTGTTATATTAACATTAGGTCCAATAAGTGCCAGGGACTTGATAGCTGAGGCAGATAGAGGAAGTGAACCAGCAGTGTTCTTGAGCAAAACAATCCCTTGCCTAGCCGCTTCGCGAGCAAGTTCTTGGTTTTCTGGGGTACAAACGTCCTTTGGACCGAGATTTCCATACAGATGCTTTCTTGGATCACCATCAAAGAAACCAAGTCTCATTAAAGTAGCAAAATTATTTGACAATGCAAAGTCAATTCTTGATTCATTAACTAGTCCCTGGTTTACAGCAGCTTCCGCGTGTTTTGCCAAGAAAGTCCCGCAGTTAAGATCCAGACCTGATCATTCATTACACATAAATTACTTATAATCTCGATAATCATGAGATTTGGATGTTATTTTATCATTGATTGGATATCAATCGGCAAAAGAATAATGTTATCTTAACTGCAGTAGGAGTTTTTCTAAAGCAAAAAAGTGTTGAATTGATGCACTTTTAGTTCCACCATCCTAACTAACCCTTTATCTGAAAATGATACACTTAATCATTGCACAATTAAAGTTTTGAAAATATTTAATTACCAGAGTTCAATGTCAAGGCTGCAGTCTCCTCAAATGTTTTGGTATACTTTTGGTTCCAGAATATTACATCTAAAGAATCACAGTCAGAAACTATGTACCTGCAGACAGAAAACATAAGCACAAAAACATACTAATATCCCAACAAATTCAAAGAAAAAATTTTTAAGGTAAACAAATTATACCCATTCAACTTCCAATCTCCTCGAATAACTCCTTGAAGGAGGTCGGGATCACCACAGGTCGGCTTGCCGTTAACTTGGTTGTAAGAACACATTACACTAGCAACATTTCCATCAAGAACACAGCTTTTGAAAGGGGGTTGGAATGTGTCATCCATATCTTGCTTTGTAACCTAACTCAAAACCAACAAAAAGATTTTATCGATACCGGAAGAGTTTTTTACATTAGGCAAGTTCATCTAAAGATAAATTGAATCAATATGGTAGAGTATTACCACAGCATTGAAAGTGTATCTCTGAACCCCGTTCCAGTCATCGAGATCGTAAGCCGTATAATGTTTACAGCAAGCAGCAACCTTAAGCTTGTCTTTTGCACCATCATCTCTATCTTGAAGTCCTCTCACATAAGCCACAGCATATTTACTTGAAAGAATTGGATCTTCCCCAGGAGTTTCCTGGCCTCTTCCCCATCTGGGATCTCTAAATATGTTCACATTTGGTGACCAAAATGTCAAACCAGATAAACCTACATTGTACATTGCTCTGGCCTCAGTGGATACCACCTGTAAACATCAAAAAGACAGACCTTTACTTACAGTTATCCCATTACTTCCACCCCTTTATTATGATCCTCAAAAGAAAGATGTGACATTTCATTTTGATCTACTTTCTATCAGTTTATGCCCCAAAAAGAAACCAAATTTGATGCCAAGAATGTCACCATCTTGAATTACACGGCACATGGCCAATGCGAAAAGAGAAAGATTACCTACTAATGATAGCCCAGTTGGTACATGAAAATGATAATTATGATAAGATGAAAACAAGTAGAAGCTGGAATTTATGAAAGTTGAAATCCTGAAACCGCCATATTTATCAGAACTATTTTATTGGTCGTCAAACAATTTAGCACTTTTTATTGGGATTTTGATTAATGTCATATCTTCCTTGAATATCAACCATGGAAAAAAAAAATCAACATCGGTTAAATAGAATTTTCAATCTGTAGCAAACCTCTGACGTCCGGCAGATGCTATCTTCTCGAAGCGGCTGTATTTTATGATTTCTTTAGACAGTGAAATCAAAATGTTCACATAAAAGGCTAGAAAATATAAAAGATGGTGACGTGCGTCGTGGATTTTAATCTGCTTTGCTGTATAGTTGCCGAATTTTTTTCCAACCATTATCTTCTTTGAATCTTTCGGAACAAAGACAAATCATTCATCACTTTGAATCTATGCTTACAGGATAAATTTTTAAAAAATCGTCCCAAACCGACCGAAAAATTCCAACATTTTGCCATTACTGAAAATTCATTCTTCAAATCAAATGCACCAAAAAGATAACAAGAATCTAAATGCAGCCCAGAAGAGGAAACTGCAAAAAGCACTCATTTCAGGAACTTCAATCTTGAATCTCAAGCCAAAGAAACATGAATCTTGAATATCAATGCAGATTCTTAGTAAAAAATAGTACCTTTCCAATGGTCTGGAACAGGGTGACATTGAATGAAGCGGCGGTAAGTAAAACCTGAGGGAAGCTGGTGGCTCCAGGAACCAAGCTCGTGAAATGTGTTCCCGGACCAGTATAAGAAAGTCCATGTAAAGCCTCTGACCACCACTCATATTTGGGTATCCCAAGCCGGCCAACGCCGACTGTATTATCCACCAAGAAAGTAATTTTCTCTTGCAATGTCAGCCTCTTCACCAAATCATCAACCCGAGTTTTCACGTCCTTACTCGAATCACAAAAGCTAAAATTTGCCAACCCGGGATTGCTTGAAATATCACAGGCATAAGCAGTAGGCGTTTGAGCAAAAACAAATCTCTCAGGATTCAAGAAAAAGTGGCACAAAAGAAACACAATGCGAAAACATAGCAAAATAACAGAGGCCATTGCTTTTAGACCTCTGCTTAATCTTTCCTTTTCCCTCGTCCCCAAAGAAGAAATGAAATCTTCTTCTTTCTTCCTTTCTCTGCTTTGTTTTGTGTAATCAAGGGATTCTTTTTATAGGGAGAGAAAGAGGAGTTTTACACACGTTGTTTTCTAGTAACCCGTGATGGATAAGAGTAAGATAATCACTGGACCCATTAAGAGAAACGAGAAATTTCATTTCCTTGAAACCTTACACGAAGGAAGAGAATCTAAATCTATACTACCACTAACAAGTCTTGTCTTGTTGTGTCGGACAATTTCACAGAGCCCGTGAAAGATTTTCCACTGTTTAACATTTCTATATCAATTTGTTCCTTGAAAGTTTCATCACATTTTGGTTAAAAATTTTTGAAAAAAGTACTTAGTAGATGAGAAGTTGAATGGTAAAGAATATTTCGGACCCCAATCTACCTACCTTTGAGTGAGGTTAAGTAATTGTCTGAATTTACTGAGTTCTGAGAATGTGGCCATTTTCCTTTTATGTAACTCTCGTGAAAAGGTAATGGCAGCTGCTGCTCTTTCGGCTTCTTCCATGGTTGAATTGAATCAATGGTTAAAGCAGAACCGTTATGGTCGGGTCAGGTAGTGGAAAAAATGCTTGGGGAATCATGGGGTGATAAACTTCTGAACGTGAGTGGAACTAAAAATAAATAAATTTTTAAAATAAATGTGTATATATATATTATCGGTCAAGAAATTATTACTGTACTTGTACACTAAACCATATGAGCAATTATGCATATTGAAATCATGGTGATGATAGATAAACCATTCATAGATTGAGTGCTTGCATTAATTGTGTTGATTTTGCGAAATCAATTAAATTGTGCATCTGTATACATATCGAGTGTAGGTAGATCTTATAATAAAGAATAGCATTTGAGACATGTGGCGATAAGTGAGGAATTTAATTGATATTTAGAGATGAAAATAAAGAGAGAGTTAAGAGACAAGTGATGTAATAAAAAAAAAAAAACTATATAGAAAAATAAAAATAAAGTTTAATTATAATTACGTGAGCAGGGAAAAAATGATAATACATATATTTTGTATTTATATTCAAGTAAATATACATTTTTAAATATTAAAAAAAATTAAAAGGAATGATGGTATTATAAAGCATAGCATAAGGAGAAAAACCGTTTGCTTTATTAACTCATCATCCCACAAATACGAAACACAAGGGAGATTATAGTAATATGGTAACCGACGCGACCCGGTTGGCTCTCGTACTAATGGCACTTTTCTTTTTTTTTTTTCCTTCGCGGGGTTGGTTTTTAACAACAATAGAAACCTAAGAACCGAACGTTTGTGTTAAGAGGGTAATTGACCATTTTGCCCATCTTTTTGGCGATAAAATTCCTTTTTTATTATTTAAAAAATAAGAAAAAAATTATAGGAAAGGAGGGTGGAAAAATTGGAGAACAATTAAAGAGAGAGAAAAAACTGAAAAATTTAGACTCAAATCAGTCAAGTAACTTAATTTGGGGTTGTAAACGTGTCCAGGCTCATGCAAACTCGAGCTCGCCTAATGAAATATTTAAAAGGCTTAAATTCAAGTTTGTTTAGGCTCATTTGATGATATTTATTTATTTTTATTAAAACTTAAAATATATTATATAAATAGTAAAATATTATATAATATATAAAAATTATATTACTTTAGTCTGGAATTGAATGTCTTGTTTTGACTTGTACATATTTTAAGAAAATTAATTGAGTTAGTTCATTTTATATTTAACCATACCAATTCTTTTGGAAAATTTTAACTAATTTTAAGAAACGTGACTTTTATTTCAGGACAACTCAAAATAGAAATGTGGACATTTAATTCCGAGGAGAGAGCATTTAATAAATAAATTTTATTGTATAATATAAATAAAATATTATGTATATAAATGATATAATGGGTACTATGGCGTGCTTCTATTAAGTCTCTAACAATCAATTGCCAGTCAACTATCTTTAAAAAAATTAAAATATTTTGATCATGTACCCATAGGGTTTAATTTATTTTTATTTTTTTAGGGTTTAGTTTATAACATATATTTACAAAAAATAAAAAATATTTTTAAATAATTTATCTTTTCTTAAAATAAAAAAAAGATAGTTGATCGTTAGAAACTTAACAGGAACACAATATAATTTG
>JAOXNR010000029.1:5356023-5408406 GCA_028571225.1 Parsonsia alboflavescens | reverse complement strand
CCCCCCCCCCCCCCCCCCCCCCCCCCCCCCCCCCCCCCCCCCCCCACCCCAAGAAAAAAGAAACAATTGAAAATATAAGATTAAAAAAAAAAGAAAAATTTTGAAGATGAAAATAAGAGAAAAGAATAGGGTTTTAGTCTATTTAGTCCTATATGTTTGGACCAAACTATACTATAATCTTGCAAGTTTTTTACCAGTCTTTATGGTTCCTCAATATATTATAAGCAGTCATTGTGATCTCAACTATTATTTTCTCACAAAACACTCATCAAAATCAATCATATTACCAACATCGGACAATTTTTTAGGGTAGAAATTGTCCATCCCATCCTTATGGTTCAAAATCCAATCAATCCATTTTTTTAAGAAAAAGGGGGGCGGGGGGGAGGGGGGGGGGAGAAGAAGAAATAAGTTTTAGATATATTTGGATTAACAAAGCTAAATATGTTAACCAGACAATCCAAATTTATTCACAACCCTTGAGATTGGTTGGATTTTGAGCAACAAGGATGAGATTGACATTTTAGGCCTAAAAAATCATCTTGTACTAGTAACATGACTGGTTTTGACAAGTTTTTTTTTGCTGAAAAATGATAGTTGGGTCCAAAACGATTGTCCGCAATATGTTGATGAATCATAACGAATGAAAAAAACTTATGGAATTATACTATAGTTTGAAGCAATTGTTCAAACTTATGAGATCGAATAAGATAAGAGTAATATATATATATATATATATATTTATATGGAGAAAAAAAAAAAAGGAGCGAGAGAGAGAAAGAAAATTGTGAGTTTGGAAGATGGGTGTGGGGGGTCAGGTAAAAAAATTAAAATGAATAATTTTTTTTTTTTTGCAAAAAAACCTAAATATTATCTAAATAATTTATTTTAATAATAGTCTCTTTCTTAAAAAAAGAAATTAAATGCAATATATGAAGTGTGTTGTTAATTTATTAATTATTATTTTTATCGTGTGAAAAAACTACATAATATTATTTATATAAATATAGAGAGAGACATTTGACAAAAGAAATCTTACATTCTCATTTAAAAAATTTATTAAAATAGGTATAGTAGAAAATTTGAAAGATTTACTTACCTTTACTCTTGCTTTTTAGCACAACCAAACACAAAGACATATTTATCCTTTATTTTCCTCAACTCATAGCAAATAAAAATGAAATAAATAAAATTACTTGTACAAGAAAAAGTAAACTTTATTCTCCCCCTTCCTCTCCCCTTGGATACCAAACAAAACCTTATGAATGTCAAATGCTTTTTTTATTTTTTATTAAATCAAAATGAAATATTTAATTTATACAAGGGAGTAATTTAAAAATAACGGCCAAAATGATAAATATAACCGAAGGTATGGAACTCTGAGCGGCCCAACTTTTGGTTGGTTTTTAACCAGATTGATCAACCTTTGGCCCACTTGCCAAATTGGGTCATGGCCCAACTCACCAATATAATAAGTTCTGCTGTCTAGTCATTGTGGATTAGCCCATTAAAATCTTCCCTCTTAAAGATCTTTGTAATTGCAACTGAAAATGCAAATAATAATATACTACAATATATACATATTTATATATATATATTATATAAAATTAAAACAAAACTAGAATTTTATAAAATAAAATGAAATTCTTGGAAGAGATTTATTATAAATCTAATTACAAATCAAGTGATATCTTTTTATTTTATTTCACCATCATTGGGTAAGTGAGAACTTTATAAGTGAATATAAGTAATGGAGAAATTCCAAACTCCCCCTTTTTTTTTTTAACCAATATATATGAATATCCCTGATTTTTTTTTATCATAAATAAAATTATTTTATCATTTAAACAAATCTTATTTATTAAATAACTTCAAATTTTATAATAATAACCCTTCGTTTTCGGAACAACATAATATGTTACGAGCTAATGTTTGTTCAATGCAATTTTTTGCTAAACTTGTATTGAAATTTTATTTAAAATTGTTAATATATTTAAATGTTTTTTGGGGGGTTCATTTTTGTGGTAATTTCTTATATTAAAAATTGTTTTTTTTTCCTTGAGAAAAAGTCAAGAATTAATGAACGAGTTAGGGTGAAGCATCATGTGAAGTCTACTCAATTGGAAGACAAGAAAACATGAAATCTATTAAAATCAATTTACTAAAATCATTTTGTTCAAATATCACATAACTCTGCACTAAATAGGTAATCATGCTGTCTCTTGTCCGCGCGTGCGTATGTTTTTTTTAAAAAAAATTATTTTATATTATTATTATTATCCCACGTACTAATTAAATTATTATATTATTTTATTTATGCAATTCAAAAAATAATAAATCATTTTATTTTGAATAAAATAAATATAATTGATATAGTTTTACAAATACTACTTATTATTTGATGTAATTATTACTGAAACTTTACAATACACTATTTTCAATTTTTTTTATATAGTTTTGTAATCACATCAAATTAATTATATCCATTGTTTCTTTTTATGAAAATGTTAGATAATTTTTAAAAAGATACATCATCAAATGGTGTGATGATAAATATATTAATATTTTTTTCATGTGAATTTTTTTTTTTTTTTGGGATAATTGAAATTAAATATCATTTTTTATAAAATAAATATAACTCTCAAAATATAATATTAAAAAAAGAAACAAATAAAAAGGAGCTTGGACTAGTACCCTAATGTGAATACCAACGTCAAAGTCAAACACGATATCAAAAGGCATTGTGGTCAGTCAATATTTTTGCCTAATATGTTTTCCTTTTTTTTCTTTTCTTTTTTTTTTTTTTAAGGGTAAAGTTTTCGAGGTATAAACATTAGAGGTTCTTTAATTGGTGCAAATTCTAACTTTTGTTATGTATAAACTTGGAAACATATTCATGTAATACTGAGAGTCTAAACACGGTTCCTCACAAGAAGAGAGTATAATCCTCCTCTCTTCAAAAAAAGAAAAAAAAGTTTTGAAAAGTACTCACTGAAGGCTGGGGATATTTTAGTTTCTCTTTCACCATTTTTTATGTCATCGAATAAAATAATATATATTATTCGATTTAAATAAAGTATTTTTAGGATGTATCATATTTTTATAAGATTTTATTAATAAAATATATTTACAAAAGCATATATATACTTATTATTGGTGGGATCGAAGATGAAATGGAAGAAGGATTAGAATATCGGAATATTCACTGATAGATGATTCAATTGAAGAATGTTGGCCTGTTTAGTGTGTGTGTGTGTTTTTTTTATATATATATGAATCAATGGAGTAGTTTTCTAATTTCTAGATTTGGCCGAGTTTGGTAACATATTTTACTTCCATGTTTGTGTTGCAGAAACTGCTTTATTATGATTTTAAACAATAAAGATTTTTATTTATGAGATGTATTTAATTGTTAAAAATCAAGAAATAATTTATGACACTTGAAGAGTTTTTTTTTTTTTAAATAACGATAAATTATCTTCGTGGTGTTCGGATAAAGGGTAAAAAAAAAAGGGAAAACAAAATTCCCTAATTAAATCTTTAATAGTGAGGTCAAAGTTGCAATGTAAAAATAAATAAATAAATAAATAAAGAGTGTTTTATTTACTTTTGGAACTTTTTCAAAACCAGACTTTTAGTTTGTTTTCTTAAGAATTAATCAAAGTATTTCAAAAATATAATTGTTGTAAGATAGTAAATACTTTCCCGTCATTTTTTATAAGTTATTTTAACTTACTTTTCTTATTACAAAATATAAGTCATTGTCTGTAGTTTATTATATATTTTATTAATTTTTTATCACATTACCCTAGTTCCTTTCTCCTTTCTCGAGTCATTGTTATTAGTTTGATTTGAATCATAAATATAAATATTTTAGAGAAAAGATATTATCTTATTTTTGTAGAAATAATTATTTTAAATGAACTTTTATTAAAAAAATAATAATTACCCAATTAAAAAGGTAATAGAATATTACATCTAATGTACATATTAAGTAATAAAAATGTATTCAAGGTTGTGATTGAATGGCAAGTGATTCAAAGATAGGACCTGTATAAAGCAATTCATGAGTTTGACTCGTTCTTACTACATACTATATCAATCTTAATGAATTGTAATTTTTTAACGAAATATTCAAAATGCATGCGAACGGATTTTAAAAAAAGTAATAAAAAAAATTATATAAAGACATAACTATCTCTTATTTGAATTGTTAACTCAACTTTAAATTTAAAAGAGTGAAAAAAGTCAACTTTTCATCGAAATTTATAACCAAAATTAACGGAAATATTTTAACTTATCAACAAACTAGAACTATATATATTAAAGCAATAAAAAGGGGGGAAAAAAAATATAGACAAATCATGAACCGAACCTCAAATGGCTAAACAAAGGAAATTCAAAGAGTCAAGACAGCCTTAAAAATTACGAGAGGGAAAAGGAAAAAAAGAACCTGAAAAAGAAAGGGGGAGAGAAAAATACGTTGAATACTTAGTGTGATAATTGCATAGAATTCCTATTAGACGGCGGAAGTGGGCCCCCCCTCTCTCTCTCTCGTGCGTGCGACTTTGACTCTCTCTTCACCTCTTCTCCATCTCCATCCTACAACGTGAAGTTTTTTTTTTTTTTTTGTTTTTTTTTTTGAGTCCTGAGTGGCCCTCCATTGATTCTTCAAATCCTTCCTTCTTTCAGCCTTTTTTTCCGAGTTATTTCCTCCTCAAAATTCCACTCATATTTGTCTTTACTGCATCAAAATTTTCCATAACTATTATATTTTACTCAATTTTAATAGTAAATCAATGTCATTTACAGATAAAGAAGAGTATTTGAATATTTTATACTCTCTGAAAGGAACCCAAATCCCATTTTCACTGTTAAAAAACTGGGTACTGCGTACTGAGGTAGTAGTAGTAGAAAATAAATTGAAACAAAATAGTGCCAAGTCTTAAAAACGGAACCTTTGACTACGAAGCCTACCCCATATTCATTCTTCCTTACCTCCCTCTGCTTCCATCATCGTCCCACATCAACAAACTTATTGGTATTTAGTAAATTCCTTTGCTTTTTCAATTTTTGCTTTTCTGGGTTCTTGGATTCTTGAAAAAATATTTTAAGGGACATTTTCTTTTAATTTTTCTTTTGGGGGGATTGGTTTTTAGGATATGTGGGAGAATTTCACTTTCTAGGAACTTGGTTGTCAGCTTCTTGACTTATTCAGCTGCTGGTTTTCGTCGGGATACTTCCCTTTCTTTTCACCGTGAAGCTTGGGAGGTAGGGAGCTGATATCGGAAGGAAGGAGTTAGGGTTTTGACTTTTGTGGAGTCTTCCTTGACTTGGTTTCGGAGGACTCTAATGGTGTTCTGGCCACGAGGAATCTGAATCTGCTGCGGTTTTAATGTTGATTAGCGGCGGACGCATGGATCGGTCACTGCTTTTGGCGATCTCAGCTTCAGCTTTCCTCAGCTTAATTTTATTATTTTATCAATTTTCACCAGCCTCTGCCAACGCTGAAGGTGGGTTCTCATTCTATCCTTGGTTACTGGTTTAATTTCTGAGGAAGTAATGATTATTGATGTGAGTTGTATTTGGTTTGGCTAGTGGGTTTTAATTGGGTATATAATTCGTTAGTTCTCTTGTTTATTTATGTAATCCTCGATAGCACTAATAATGTGGTCCTTATGGTATCCTTATTTAGTAATTATTCTCAAATTTGATCTATAGACTTCTACGGCGAAGCAATTAATTAAGGTCCAAAATGGAATTAAGTTGTCTTGTCATTGGAAACTCACTTCCTTAGCTACCGAAGGTCTGTTTGGTCTTTGTTTGCTTTACTCTGAGCATTTCATTTATTTTGTAGTGATTTTTGGATGGGTAATTTTGCTGCTCTATGTGTAGTTGATGACATCTATTAATGTGGTGCTTTGACACTATCTGATATCATTAGGATATTCAGTAAAGAAGGTTTCTGAGAGTTTGTAAATGAATAGTTAATGTGTCAAAAACTGACTCATTTTGTCACAGGTGATGCTTTGAATGCGCTGAAGACCAATCTGGATGATCCTAATAATGTTCTGCAAAGTTGGGATCCAACGCTCGTGAACCCTTGCACTTGGTTTCATGTTACATGTAACAGTGACAACAGTGTTACTCGAGTGTGAGCTTCTTAAATCTTGTTCAATTAGGCGGGAGGATAAGTTATGAAGAACTTCTTTACATATGATTAACTTCTTTTGCTTTGCTTTTATGCAGTGATCTTGGAAATGCAAACTTATCAGGTACACTGGTTCCCCAGCTTGGTCAGCTCCCAAATTTGCAGTACTTGTAAGTGATTGTGCAGGGCATGAATTACCCATACTATGTGCTTTGAAGTCATAGTCTGCTGAGTGTTCTATCTTCAAATACTTTAGCCAATCATAAAAATGTGCTTCCTTCCATTCTCTTGGCTCTTTCGCCTGTGATTACACTAGTCTCTCTATAGTTCTTATTTGTAATGAGCGAATTGCTTGGTTATCTGATTTTCCTGTTCATTTGGCATTGCAAGGAGTATGCAAACTCATAAGGTTCTTAATGGATTATTATTTGTTTGACTTTTTGTGTCAAAAGGACATGGCAACATGTATTAGAATTTAGAAGAGTACAAACTGAAAGTTCAAGTGTCATTTTTGAGGGTCAGAATGTTGTTAATGTTTGATACAACCTGTGTTGGTCATTGAATTCCTGATCTCCATATGCATGCCTTAATGCTTAACATACAACCTGTGTTAAGTGATCCAAACTTAAGCACATTGGAGAACAATATAATCGATGATGTCTGTTTGCAGTTATGCAAAGACATGCAGATGAATGCAAATCAAGTCCAAAAGAATGCGGCAATTGGAAGTTGATCTTATGTTCCTGAAAGCATGAACTCTAATAGCTTGACGTGCATATTGTTGTTGTTCAGTCTTTTACTTACCATGTTTCATATGTGAACCCTTTATTCATTTATCTCATGTATATTTTCGTCAGGGAACTTTACAGTAATCACATAACTGGAAGAATTCCTAATGAGCTTGGAAACTTGACAAATCTAGTGAGCTTGGATCTTTATCTCAACGGCCTTAGCGGTTCCATCCCGGACACATTGGGCAAGCTTCAAAAGCTACGATTCCTGTATGAGTTCTGATTTATTTTATTTTTATGTTTTTCTTTATCACTTATGCTTCTCTTCTCCGACCTTCCCCATCTGCAACCTCCCCTACAAAGAAGTTTTTGTTACTTTGCTCAATTTTCCATCCCTTCAGGTAGAAATTCTCATGACATAAAATGTTGTTCTTTTTTGTAATGAGACATTAGATTTTGTTTTAATTTGGTTGCTAAATGGTTTTTTGCCATTGTCATGTAGCTGATGTTGTTGTTATGAACTGAATAGGCGTCTTAACAATAACACCTTGTCTGGACACATTCCTTTGAGTCTAACCAATATCATGACACTTCAAGTCCTGTAAGTTGGAAGTTGATCCATCCCATCTTTTCATTATTTCTCTAGGTCACTTATGTTCCTTCTTGGAGATATAACATAGATTACCCTTCGAAATGTAGGGATCTATCAAACAATCAGCTAACAGGGCAGATACCTGTAAATGGCTCCTTTTTGCTTTTTACTCCTATCAGGTTCTTTATCGTAATTATATTTACATCAATTACATAACTCATTGAGGTTTTTGTGCTGATTGATGAGTTTTTTTATCTTTCAGTTTTGCCAACAATCGATTGGATCCACTTCCAGTTTCTCCTCCGCCACCAATTTCCCCAACGCCCCCATCTTCTTCAGGTTTCCTAAGCTCTTTTTTTCTCCTAATGTCAGCTCTTTGCAGAATGCTCACTAGTTGAGAATTTGTTGATTCGAATTTAGATAAACTGATTAATGAAAAGAAGTGAGTTTATGCAATTGCTATCTTCCAAACAATTTCAGTGCGCGATAGTGCTACTGGTGCCATTGCTGGAGGAGTTGCTGCAGGTGCTGCACTTCTGTTTGCAGCTCCTGCAATTCTACTTGCCTGGTGGCGGCGAAGAAAACCACAGGATCATTTCTTTGATGTTCCTGGTTAGTGAACCTAATCGTACTGGCTTGACCTGACATCTCACTGTTATATTACAGACATAACTTACTGAAATGGCCTGGTCTTGTTGATCTGGTTGGCCCTTTATGTATTGATGGATCATTTCATCTGCTTTCTATTGCAGCTGAGGAAGATCCAGAAGTTCATCTAGGTCAGCTCAAGAGGTTTTCCCTACGTGAGCTGCAAGTTGCCACTGATAACTTCAGCAACAAACACATTCTTGGTAGAGGTGGATTTGGTAAAGTTTACAAAGGCCGGTTAGCTGATGGGTCTCTGGTGGCTGTTAAAAGACTAAAGGAAGAGCGTACTCAGGGTGGCGAGTTGCAGTTCCAAACGGAAGTGGAGATGATCAGCATGGCTGTACATCGGAACCTACTTCGTTTACGTGGTTTTTGCATGACCCCAACTGAAAGATTGCTTGTTTATCCATATATGTCTAATGGAAGTGTAGCATCATGTTTGAGGGGTAAGAGCCACAAGATTTCTTCGTAGCTCGTGTTTCATATATGAGGAACGAATACAATTTTAGAGCTCAAAAATTAGTTGCTTTGGCCTAGAAATCATAATTGAAGAATAAAACCACCACAAAGTTGGTCGCACATACTCCTTGATGAGACTAATTTGATTGCTGCACGATAGTTTTTTCTAGTTTCTGTTTGGGGTTTGAACGACATATATACTGCACTGATAGAGAGAGGAGTTAATGGAGGGATGTTTGGATCTAAATAAAAGGTGGACTAGAAGAAGTTGATTCATGTAGCTGACAATTGACATTTAAGCTTTTGCTCATTTGAGCCTTGAAGTAGAAATAAGTTTTATTTATTATATACTTTAGGAAACACAACTAATCCACTCGAAGTTTAATGCTGAAAGTTGCTGATGGGTGATTTCTTCCAAAAGCTTTTATCCAGTTAATGCAAATCAGATTCATCAGAATAGATTATCTTTTCTTCTTTCTCTTCTTTTCTCTTGTTCCTTGTGAGTAGGAAGATTTAGTATCCGCAAACTCTTGTTCTCTCACCTAGTATCTGCAAGCTTTCTTCTTTTATGAAGCACAGCATTTGCTGGGGTGTGAAAAAAGTGATGATGCAGATGTTGAACAACTTCAATTTTGAGACAGGACCTTTGCCATTTCCAATCAAATCCAGCCTAAATCACTAAATGGAAACCAAAATGAACTAGGAATTTGATGACAGAAGCACTTCCAACAGTGTTAACTTTTACTGATGTTGCTTTGTTGCAGAGCGACCTGAATCACAAGTTCCTCTTGATTGGCCAATAAGGAAGCGAATTGCACTGGGATCTGCTAGGGGTCTTGCTTATTTACATGATCATTGTGATCCGAAGATTATTCACCGTGATGTCAAAGCTGCAAACATATTACTAGATGAAGAGTTTGAAGCTGTTGTGGGAGACTTTGGCTTGGCTAAACTGATGGATTACAAAGATACTCATGTCACAACTGCTGTACGTGGTACTATTGGTCACATTGCTCCGGAGTATCTTTCCACTGGGAAGTCATCCGAGAAAACTGATGTTTTTGGATATGGTGTTATGCTTCTTGAGCTCATCACTGGGCAGAGGGCTTTTGATCTTGCTCGGCTTGCCAATGATGATGATGTCATGTTGCTTGATTGGGTAAGCATCTGTTCTCAAGAACACTATATTTGTTTGTCTTATTTACTGTTAAAGTACATGGTGGCTCTTTATGGTAATTAAGTACTTTTAAGTAGCATTAATTGATGATTTGCTGAATTATGGTGAAGGATATATGACAGAAAGGTTGTGGTCCTTTGTGGTTGTACTCATTTCTAAGGAGGAAAGGCTACACTAGCAATAGATGTTATGAGTCTGATCAAGTGCATTGAGTTTTGAGTTTTCTATTTGTTTTATAAGCCAGGGCAATAAATCTCTTACTACGTTGTGATTTTGTGGCTCCTTTGTGTATCAGTTTAACTTGGATTTAGAGCATACAGGGTCACTATCTTTTTTCCTTTTTTGTTACACGTTCCTATTTTCACATATATTAAGAATTAATTTCTTATGGTATAAAGTAATAAAATGCTCAATAAACCCTTTTGAAAGTCTTTTCGAGCACATCATCTATATCTATTCTCTATTTTCCATCTTGCTCTTTCTGCTGTTTGTAAAGTGTCATCGTCAATATTGGCTTAGTGAAATTTCAGTGTAGGTGTTATGATTCTTGAAAATTCAATCCATTAGAGTGGAAGGTTTAGATTTGGAAAAAGAAAGTAAATTGGATATACCTTTTATCTAGAAAGATTTCAAGTAATTTGGGCCAAAAAGGACATTTAGGACAATTAATTTTGGCTGGAAGGAGCAATATTTTGTAGTTGATATCCTCCATTTAGAGCATCCAAATACTATTTTGGGCATGGTATCAAACATTCTGGCCTAGATGCTGTGCCTAGTCTTTCTGATTTTGGACTTCATATCATACGTATTCCTAGGGAGTAATTGAAAATGAGAGTTTGTGAATTCAGGTTAAAGGACTTCTGAAGGAGAAAAAGTTGGAAACTCTAGTGGATGCAGATCTTCGGGGTAATTATGTTGATGCTGAGGTAGAGCAGTTAATTCAAGTAGCACTGCTTTGCACACAGAGTTCCCCGACAGAACGTCCTAAGATGTCGGAAGTTGTCAGAATGCTGGAAGGCGATGGCTTGGCGGAGAGATGGGAGGAATGGCAGAAGGAAGAGATGTTCCGTCAAGAGTTCAACCACACTCACCATCCTAACACCGATTGGATCATTGCTGATTCCACAGCAAATCTTCGTCCTGATGAACTTTCTGGCCCGAGATGATGATGATGGTGATCTTTGTCATTGTCAGAGTGTTCTTCTTCAACCTTTGATTCCAATATGCAGAAGATCCCAGTTCCCAAGTAGAGGCCAGCCTTTGTTTGTATTTGAAAATCATGTTTTGTGCATATCATTTTTCTTTTTCTTTTTCTGTGTCCACATTATATATCATCTTTCTGTGACAGGAATTTTGATGACTGTAAAATGCCTATAGGTTCGTCAGCTGACATTATTAGTGTTAAGGTGCATGTAAGAACATAGCAGGAGAGGCTATGGAAGCCACCAATTTGTACCCTATTTTTTCTTTATAAGAAATTGTATCGGATAGACAAAGTTTGTTAAAAGAATAAAACATCTTTCTCATGAGAAAATCAATTAGTATTTGTTTCTTCTCCTTTTTCAAGGTTTGCAAGGTACCACTGGGTCTGTGATTCTTGTGTTGCTCATTATGAATTGTTTTTGGCCTTTGAATCTGCACAATTTGCTAATATATAGATCCTTGTTGACACATGAGCTAATACCTCAACTGAGGGACTACTATACTGGTAAATAGATTGTTTTTCAATAAACATAACTCGCACAGTAAGACCTGAGGGACTGTTATACTGATAAATAGATTGTTTTTCAATAAAACATAACTCGCGCACTAATACTTCACCTGTGGGACTATTATACTGATAAATAGATTGGTTTTCAATAAACATAACTTGCACATTGATAGGTACTTTCCAAAAAATATTTTTTGCCTATTTGGTCTCACTCGTTTAGGGCAAACTATTAAAATGGTCCCAAAAGTTCTTTTTTGGTTATAATGGTCTCACGTGATTTTGCAATTTGCCATAATGATCCACGCAATCTTTCTTCGACCATTTTCCTGCGGAGCAAGTCATGTGAAGGCAAATATGTCATTTTAATATTTTTTTTGCCTATTTGATCCCACATGTTTATATAAACATATATAATGATCCCACATATTTTTTCTGAACCTTTATAGTCCCTTATAAATTTAAGAATTGTCATAAAGGTCCAAACATTCCTTTTCCAGCCATTCTCGAAGCAAGTCATATGTTTAGCAAGTGACTAACTAATGAGGGCAAACATGTTATTTTGAAAAACATTCATAGTCATAAAAAATCCAACTCTAATTCAACCTAACAACGATGGTATTATGGTTATTTTCCTCTTTTGCTATTGCCTTGATTACCATAGCTGCAATGTTAAATTGGTAGTAGCACTTTTTTATAAATTAACTATTAAATCATCCTAAGAAAAGAAATAACATCCTTCACCCATTTTTTATCGTGACTTGGAATCTCAATTCATGTTTTTCATCCAAATTTATCTTGAATAATCCTTCAAAGGCAAACCCAATTTATTTCCTTAATTTCTCACTGGCAATTGTGAGTTGAAGGAAAATAATGCAAATCTAATTTAATCAACCTGTGGAAAGTTAAGATGAATTTAGAAATTCCACGAAACTCAACAATAACCACAAAATGATATCAAATGACTTAATGTCATCTTTATGGTTTATATAACTATCATTATTTTGACGATAATCTCATTTGAGAGCAATATATTTAGCTTACTTTGATTAATCCGTCAAAGGCTAACTCTAGTTATTTGTTCAATCTCTCGTTAGCATTTAATTTGCAAGAGGTCAACAATTTCACTTTTTCCCCAAAGAGTTGATTATTAAGGCAAATGATGAGGAATTATAAAACTTCATAGCATTGCTTTAATCTAGTTTAATAATTTCATAATGGGAAGAAATGATTGAAGTCAAAGGAAACACACTTCTAATTCACCCAACTAAATCATTTGATCAATAAGAAAGATGTTTATGAAGGTGAAGAATAGTCAATGACATATAGGCATGAATAAATGTTATAATAGAAGATGAGGAAACTTGTTTGAATGGATCATTTCGACAATTCATGAATTCTTAAGGAATCATAATGATTAAGAAAAAACATGTAAAATCATTATATACCTTTGCTCAAACATATAAGTTTAATAGGCAAAAAAAAATTTTAAAAATAACATATTTGCCCTCACATGACCTACGCTGCCATGAAACTAATTGGAGAAAGGTCATGAGAGTTATCATGACAGATCATAAAATCATGTGAAACCATTATAGCAAAGAAAAAACTTCTAAAACTAATTTATAATTTACCCTAAATTAATGAAACCATTTTGATGAGAAGTCCTTTAAAAAGAGAAAAAAAATTCAATTCAAAAACCTACTTTTGTGCTCTACCTTTCAGATCTGTAGAAGAAAGTGTTGCAAAAACATATTTAGACCCAAAAACAGAAAAGGGAAAAAGGAAGAAGAAAAGGACTTAAATAATGCCATTCATCGAAGCTTCCCCGGTTGTCATTGGGGTTCTACTGCGGAGACTGGACCATATACTCTTTCAGTGTATAGCCAAGAACTAGAAATAGTTCTGTAAAGACATATGAAGGAAAGGTCAAAAGAGTGAAAGGCTCAACATTAACCGGTGAAAAATTTACAAGATACAACTTTTAAAAGGAGTATTGTTCATGCAGGTAATCTATTTCTATTATCTCTAATCATTAGAAGCAGTATCATTTTCTTCCAGTGGTGATTCGTGGCTTGCCTTTAACCTCCGACTCCTGTAAAATATACCCCGTAGAAACAGTCAATTCTCAATTGAGCGAGAAGAATTTAGGCTCTATCTTTATACATACAGAAGTACCAATCAATTCTACCTGAGGCAAGTGTAGGTATATGAATGTCTTTGCTGTTGCCGGGTTATGATTTTCTGCACCCTTGCTCCAGTCATAACAAACCTATGGCCAAAGGGTAAACAAATTTAATCCAGGCTGATATTTATAGAGAGAAAGGTATATAACTGGAAAAACTATGAGAAATAAAATATTTTCTACATAAATCATTGTCCATCCCATTAAGACATACCGAATATGCAAATATAGAACCATCATTGTTGAATGCGCTGCAGGGGATGGGTTGACTGCACCTTGTCATAGCCTGGACAATAGAAGTCAAATGTAAAGCACAATGAAGATAGAAAAAGAAATAAAAGAGAACAATTAGAATGACATCAGAACAAGTGAAAAAATCAATGGCAATATATATACACAATTACGGAGTAAAACTCTCGGACAATGAAATCAAAGGAAAAGGAAAAGGAAAAAGTAGAGATGCCTGGAGAAATCCCAACTCCGTACGTGCCAAATTATTCACAACTGCGAGTGTGGAATATCTCATCTCATCTGCCTAGACAAGTAGACTCAACAAAATCCTAAATCAATGGGGAGCACAATCCAAAACATATAGAGACCGTTATCTTTAATTTTTTGGTTATATAGGTACACACTGAAGGCATAGCAAGCAGATGTAATTTCAACTAACAAAAATTTATAGGAAGGCCAGCTAATCTGCAGAAAATCTACCTCTGGGAAAAATCATACCCCACAAATTGCACACAAGATTGAATTTAAGTGAAGATGACCTAGATACTGTTTATTGAGTCACTCCTTTGCTAGGCTCATATCTGGCCAGACAAAAAACATGTTCTATTCTATCATTAGCCTAACTTAGATCCTCAGAGCATAGTCAGAGATGAAATGGAATTCCTGACTGAAGTAGAAATAAAAGCTTAGCATAACTTCCACTAAAAACTAGTTAACAAAGCTAATGATGTAAAGGGACAAAGTTTTATTACCTTGAGTCTCTGCTTGCTATCTTTGTCCCAAAAATTGAAGGCACCGTCTGATCCAGATGTTGCAAATGTGTGATGAATCTGAGATGAAAAGAATTTTCCAAATCTTGAATGAATGAATGAATATCATCAGTGAAAATTATGATCGTACAATTTTATCATATGTGCAGCATCAACAACTAACAAGCTTGACATGCAAGGATCTTAGCTATTTAATCCAACATGCAGTACTATTATTTAAAGGATGCATTTTTTTTTATTTTTTTTTTTTTGGGGGGGGGGGCAAGCGGAAGTTTGGGGGGTTGTATTTTGCTACTCTTTTCACCTCTTTTTATCCTTTCCACTCACCTTGTAAAGGGAAAACCAATAAAGTTCTCCCAAAACTCAAAATTGAAAATTATTACGCTTGTACTTAAATTTATACACATTAAATATTTTAACTCTATTTTTAACCATTTTAAGACAAAAACTGAATATGAGGTCCAATTAACTCTCTACATCCAATACAAAAAAATTATAAATCTTATTGATGTAGAACAAGTGTCCGAGATATTTCTGTAGGAAACTATTTCTTGTATTTCTTTGACTTGGCTCGGTCCAATTGCTCCAGAAATATCTCGGACACTTCTTCTACATCACTTATCCACCTCTTTTCGTTTTACTCTCCATGTAACACAAGTATACAACTCAAAACTAAAAATCCTGTCCAAGCACAAATTTTTGAACTTTCTCAAGCTAGACATAAGCAAAACTAAAAATTTGGATAATGAATAAAGCAGACAACAGCTACATTCTTGACAAGTTCAGGTAATAGAAGATGACAATTAAGAATTTAGAGTATGCATGAGACCATTTTCATCAGAGTATCATATGGATATCATTTAAGGTCAAATTCTTACCGGATGGAAATTCAGCGAATTGACAGAGTAGATTTCATTGCCCTCTCTGTGGCATTTGAAAGTGAAGTTTTTACTTTGCTGTGAATCATCAAGATGATGTACACCAACCCTGCCCTCAATTGAGCCAACCTGGAGTGGGGAAAAGTACAAAATAAGCAAGTTTAATTTAAACCAACAACAATATCATAATCAGATGAAAAACATTAAACTAGATGAATTCACTACAAAATCTTCTTTGGAAGTTTCAGTAGGTAGAAACTAATGACAATAAATCTTAATATTGGAGTATCATGAAGACACAAGAATGCATGAGCAGGAATGTAAATGACAGCTTGACCACCATACCAAGAAACCTTGCTGGTCAGGGAAGGCAGCTAAACATCTTGTCTGGTACTTCAAAGGTGAGGTGATCCTCTTGAACTCAGCCTGCAAAAAGCAGTGAACATATTCATGTTAGCATAAATGGAACACAATCAATTCGGATTCAGTTTTATAGATGGGAAAGGATTGACATGTTTCTAGACTCAAGAATCCAACCATTGAAGTTAACAAAGGAAAGGTTTGCTTAATGTTACAGTAACCCAACCAAAGCTCTATCAAGGAAACGAGAAACCCAGGAGACTAAACTCTACTAATTCCAGATATCAAACAAACAGATTTATAACCCCAATTTCAATTGATTTTCTGTTTACCTACTAATTTTGAGTGAATTCCTCTTTTTAAAGAAACTTCTCTGTTAAATTTAAACAATTAACAAATATTAAATGCAACAAAGATAAGTTAACAAACATTTTGGACCTGCAATGAAATTACCCTAGACCGTGTTTGTGGAACTACTAGATCCAGAAATACTTGGTTTACTTTAAGCACTCATATTGGTAGAAACAGAAATACCTGAGGATTTTGCAAATTGAAGACAATTAGGTTTCTATCAGAAGTTCCGACAACCATCAGAGGATGTCTCACGGTAAGTGCATAGCAGCGCTCTGGAAGCTGTTGGACATGAACAGGATTTGACTGTCTCAAATCCCAGTATCTGAAAAGAGATAGAAAAATGTCTAAAATCTTCAACCATTCAAGAACAATAAAACAAAAATGCGTATTGGACACCCAACACAATGCAGGATGCTATACAAGACTTGATGAAAATATTGTAAATTTCATCAATGCAACAAAATAATAACACATAAGAGGAACCAAGGAAACAATTGACCGCAGATCGGATATAATAAACACTACACATAAAATTCAAAATATATGGCAATTAAATTGTTTCAAAAACATGAGAAAATTAGCATAACCACAAATATACCAACCTTTAATGTGTAATACTCTTGAAAATCTTGCGGCTATATTTGACAAAGTGCACACAATTGATCTCACCAACTAATTCAATCATAAGCAAGAGATCATGCTAAGATGCAGAATGGACCAAACATAAATAATATATCTATCAAAAGACTGCAAAAAGACAAATAGCAAAAGCGATAGTAGATCTCATGATTGTTTGAAACACAACCTACATCAAGTATGAATCACATTTACATTGATGGCCAGGAGATATATATAACACCTCTGAGATTCCACGAAAATAAAAGCAGTTCAGATTAACAGTCACCTTAGAGTCTTATCCCAGCTTCCTGTCACCAGAAGGTTCATCTCCGGGATCCATGCCAACTCCTTGATAGGGGCATCATGCATGGCAACTTGCACTGGCTGGCCACCAGATAATAATGGCCACATCTTCACCTGCTTGTCACAGCCTCCAGAAAAGATAGTTGTTCCATCATCCTTCCATGCTGAGCATAAAACCTACCAAAAAATCACAGAGGAAAACAGTCAATAGGAAACTTAAATTCATTCATTGTAGAGAAGTCTGTACCACAAGACAAGAGTCCAATATATATTACCGGTTGTTCATGTGACATTGCCACCTTTGCTACAGTATTAACAGTTGTTCCAGATCGCATTACCTCCCAACATCGCACCTTCAAACACGTATAAGATGCAAATTTATTATCAGGAACTTGAAATCATAAAATATCCCAGTCATTGACACAAGATGGTGAAAGAGGAGGAGGGGTACCAAAACCACTGGGTTAGGCTAGACCACCAAATATATATTTGCAGAAAGCTTGACAAAACTTTACATAAATGAGGCTTGAATTACTAGAATAAGAACATACCATGAGGTTCACAGGCTAATTACAAACAGAATTCGAATTGTTTAGCAAATAAAACACCTATGACAATCAATAAAAAAATATGGCATTTTCATCCAGTGCCGAACAGATTACTCAAGTTACGTAAATGAACAAAAATACAAGCACATTATAACCAGGTAAACCTTTAAGCACTTAAACCAGAAAAATCAAAGCAAAAATTACCTGGTTATCCCATGAAGTAGCTACCAGTAAATTTGCCTTGGGACTGAAACAAAGGCTAGATACGGAATCACTTGGAGGTTGCACGACCTTCTTAACACACAGAAACAAATGTCATACAAAAATCACTCACACATTTCACAGTACCGAGCTCAACAAATGCCAAAATAGTTTACAAACAGCTGCTCGCCACTTATAGCACTTAGCAAACAAAAATTCAAAAAAAAAAAGACAAAAAGCAACCACCAAGAATTTTACCTCAGCAGACCTGTTCGGATTTGAAGTGGCAGCAGAAGCAGCACCAAACGCAGACATTGCAACTACAAATGATGAACTAAAAAAATTAATGCGAATTTGAGGGGGAAAAAGAAGAAAAATACGACATTGGAAAAAAAAAATTATATAGAACGAGACCGATTATAATTCAAAATGAAGTTCATCTCAGTTCGGTAATTAGCAAAATCTAGGAAACGAAAAGCTTACCAGAGAACAGCACGAAATCCGAAGGTTTTACTGACAGACAAACCCTAGAAATAATTACACTGAACCAAAGAATCTTCCAGAAACTACCAAAATGCAGAATATTCCAGCCGAGTTTTGAAACGGTGACGAGGGAATTAGAGAAGAGAAGAGGGATGGCAAAGACCGGGCCACAGTAGTTGTCGTAGAAAACGCTACGCTTAGCGTTAATGGGAAGCTATAAGACGTTTAATTGGAAGCTTATATCAGGACAACACCATCCAGCGTGTCGGTTTAACCCATTTATTAGCGGATCTTCTTAAATTTTTTAATTCCTTTTATAAGCTGGAAATATTTTTAATTTAAAAGTAATTTAATTCAGTTTGCTTTAACATAATGCAATTAACTGTGTTTGTATCTTTTGGAAAAATAAAAAATAAAGAATATTAAAGTTATTCTAATCATATTAACATATAATTAAATTTTAATTTTATAATTTAAAACTTGTATATAATGTATTTTCTACTAATAAGTCTCAAACAAATTAAATTAAATTATTATGAATTAATTATCATATTATATATATAAATGGAAATTATAATAGAAAAATAATAAAAATTTAAATAAGTTAATGGAGTCATTTCACAAAGAAAAAATTATAATTTTTATTGATTTTGTTTACCATCTTTATATAATTTTAAAATAAAATTGTTGAACTTATTACAATTACATTAGATTTTAAAACAAAACCAATAGTTTTATATTTCAACTGTTTATAAAAATAGCATACTAGATTATTATGTAATCATATTTGGCAGGATTCAAACTTATTTTTGATTATGTTGAATTATATTTCTAATTTTATTTAAATGCAAAACTTGTTTCCTTTTTTTTTTTTTTCTCATTTTGAATGGCAAAAAAATATTGTATACAAACCCAAAAAAAAATAATAATAATAAAAACATTTAAGAAGCTAAAAGGAAAATGTGAAATTACAAAAATTGACTACTTTTAGAAGGCCAATTTGCCAATTTGACAAACTACTTTAAAAAAAAGGAGTTTAATGTTATTTAAAGAGCATGGATAAGGAAGAAAAGAAGGGTTTCTTTTGAATCAGGATTAGGATGGGTTGGTCCAGAAGCAATTGGACATCATCCGACTAATGAGTTGGGCTTTAATTTCTACAAAGCCCAATCTTAATACTTGGTAAGTTTGGGTGGACTGATGTGGGTTGGATCTGTCCTTGGGCTGTGAGATTTATCTGTTTAGGACACGAGAGAATCGCCAGTTAGAATTTTGAAGTGGGCCTCCAATTGGATTTTTTAAGTGTCTGGTTCGACTTTCCGGGCCGCGGGCTGGGGGTGGGGGGTTGGGGGAACAGTTTTGTCATTTTATCAGTTCCTTCCGGTAAGTGAGAGCTTGAAGGGTATTCAATTGTCATGAAAGAATGGAGACTCTTATAAAAATCATTTTTTGGAAGGGTTTTTATTTATTACATCTTCTCCATTTTCTAAATAATATATATATTCCCTTTATTTAAAATTAATTATACTTTATAAAATAATTAACTAGTGTCTTTAGTTTTATTTTTATTAAATTGCCAAAGTAATTATAATATGTGACAAACATAGTTGATGCCATATGACAAATTCGGTTAATTGGTTTATCTAACGATGTGATCATTAAACTGAGTCACCTTTTTTTCCCAGTTAAGCCATCAAATTATAAAAGCAGTTAATTTAGTCATTATACTTTGTGTAATTAAACAATTTAATTTTATACTTTGCATTTTTAGGAAATTTAGTCACTATATGTTGGTCCGGTTGAATAATAGTTACTAATGTAATCAATATTCAATAAACATGTCAAGTAGATTTTAATATCACCAGAATTTTTCTTGTTGGTTAAAAGAATCTTCGTTATTTTGTCAATTTTTTCTTTTATTATTTATTGATTGACACATGATTTGAATTACATGGAGCAAAATTTTACATTTAATTTAGTTGATAAAGAAAATTCTATTGACATGCTAAGTCATATAATATTATCAATGAAGATTGATTATATTTCTAACCATTATTCAGTTAGATCATCATAAATTGGTTAAATTGTCTAAAACACAAAGTATAATGACTAAATTGATATAGTTTAATGGCTAAATTAAAAAAAGTGACAAATTCAGTGGTCATCTCGTTAGTTAGGCCTTTTTTAATTTAGTGATAAGTGCAATAACATTTAAAATTGAAAGGCCTCCATTCAAGTCACGACGGTAATAAGTGAGAAACAACAATGATCATCATCAAAGGGGATAGGGAGGAATAGGTATCCAGCAGGGGTAAAAAGTGAAAATGTAGATTATGCCCGTGAATTGTTAAAATGAGGGTTTTGGATATTTTGGTACTTCTTCTATATCATTTTTTATATCGCTCGATAAAATAATATATATTATTTGATTTAGATAAAGTATCGCTAGAGATAGTATAACTTTTTAAGATTTTATTAATAAAATATATTTAGAAAAGTATTCGTATATGTTTATCATTGATGATGTAGAATATAATAAAGAAGAAGTATTAGAAAATCCAAAATCTAAAATAAAAGAATATAAGTTTGATTCTTTTTTAAAACGTTGTCCGGAAAATTTTAAGAAAAGGGACATTTATTTAAGTTTAGATTGAGGTCGCTTAAATTATTTTACCATCAAGCCACTTGAATTTTTTTTTTCCAATTTGAATTACTATGCATATAACTTCTTTTAGGGGGGCAAAAAAATTATATGGTTATATGAATGTCCTAATCTCACCTCGAATATTTTAGTATACCTTTTACGTGACACTTTCTTATACATAAAAATAATAATAAAAAAAAACAAAAAACCACCAACAACGTACACATATAAAAAAATCAAATATAGACACGTATAAATTCTTTTTTTCAATGTATTAAAAAGTATCGTATAAACAAAAAGTACGTTGAAACATCCGGAAGTCCCTATTCCTCTCCCTAATCTTTTTTTTTTTTCAATTTCCATTATCCATAAAAGTGGGGTCATCTTCAAATTAATATAGATATAAGTGCCCACTGATATTAACTTGATCTAATTATTGAATATAACTTGTTCCATCATATCCAATTATTACAAAAAATTTCCACACATGATAAGAACATGTAATATATATGTGAATTGAAACCTGAAATTATATAATCCACATATATAATTTGATTTATTTATTGAGAAATTCATTAATTTTCTTTTCTTTTTTAAAAATCCGCCAATATGCAAAATCATCCAAAAAGGATTGATTAAGATATTAGAAAAAGTTCATGATATGAAAAATCAATGAAAGCAAATCATCGGCCGGCTGACTGTCTTGAAATTTATATGATTTCTAATGAATTTCCACAACTTTCTGCAGAAATGAGAAGAAAACTACACTATTTTTAACAAACTTTGTTTTGTTTTATATATCCAGAATCATGAAGTGCTTCAATTAATTCTTTAATGGTCCAACTTTTTTTTCTTAAAATATAATAATAATAAAATTTCATCAAGTACTTTTCAAGTTTAATTTAACATTTTAAGATTTAATTTATTAAATATATTTACAAAATAATAATATTGAAGAATCTATTTATTTTTAACCATTAACTTAATTGTTGATCGATAAAGACTTAATAAGAATACTCTATAAAATGTATATATATATATATATATATATATATATATAGTAATGTTATAGAGTGCTACAGAGCATATCTTATAGAGGACTTCATTTAAATCTCTAACGATCAATTATTAAATAAAAATCTTCTTTTTTTATAAATTAAACCTTAGGATACTTGATTAATTTTTTTTTTTTTTTAAAGACAATTGATCATTAACTTTAACTATTAGAGATTTAATTGAAATATTCCATAAGGTATACTCCGTAGCATTTTATAACATTTTTACGTGTGTGATCCAATTTTCCAAAACAAGGTTCCCCGTACTTCCCCCTCCATGGAATTTCTTTGAAGATCACGAAAGAAGTTCCTACACGTAAATTAAGAGAAGTCCAGAAGCTTATGACCTCTAGAAAGTTGGAAGACGAAAAATTAGGGTAAAACAATTGGTCCGACAGCAACCCACGATTAATTATTTCCCAGTCATTAAATATAAATTATTAATTATTATTTTATAAAAATTAAGGTAATTTTTTTCCCTAAAATATTCTCTTTTCACCTTTTTAAAAATTTGAATACTATTTCATTATATATCATTAGAGTGGTAATATAGAAAAAAAATATATCAAATACCTAATTAACTAACAATAATAATTTATAATTAGTGATAAGAAAAATAAGTTAAAATTACTTATATTTAATAAGGGAGGAGTACTTGACAATCATAATTAAGTCAAAATGAATATGAAAATAGATAAAATAACCCAATAATAATATGTGTTGGGTTAAATTTTCATTTTTTGATAAAGAGAGTTAAACTTAATAAATTTATTTTCCATTTCTCTTCTCTCCATTTTCTTCTTTTGCACTCCCTTAGTCGATTGAATGTTTCTATTTCTATTTTAAGTTATTTGAAAATGAATCTCTTATTTTCATAATTGATTAGAATTTTGTTAAGAAATTGATACGGTTAAATTTAAAATGAACTAAATGCAAGCACATTTTATTTTAGTTTAGTTTAGATCTCACTTGATCATTACGCAAATTCAGGGTTGTGCCAACTATTAGTTGAGTTAGGCGGCTGCCTAAGGTCCCCGACTTCTAGAAGGCCTCCTAGTAGTACTATTATATAATATAAAAAAGTTTAATTCTTTTTAAGTTTTATCATTTTCTTCTACTTTTTTATTGCAATTATCCTATTAGTAAGGAAAACTAACATTACATATTTCCCATTTCAAAGGGAAGTCTAATCAAATTTTATTATTCTATAACCTTTATATTATTTTTCTTTTATTGATTTTTTCGTTTCTTTATTTTATTAATTGTTATAGCAATTTTCATAATATTTGAATTTTATTTTATTCATTACTTTATAGCTCTTTTTGTTTAAATTATTTATTTATTGTTTTTAAAACTTTTTTATAAAAAAAATATGGCAAATAAGAAATACAAAAGAGGTTATGAAAAATTAAAAAAAAAGGAGAAGGGTAGAAAAACTAATTCAATATCAGTGTGACACTCTTGATAAATTTGTTAGTATAAATGAAAAAGATCTTACAAATGTTGGTGATTAGAAAACAATAGAACAATCTTCCTTACAAAATAAACTATTAAATGAAATAATTATTGATAATAATGACAGACCAAATGAAAATGTAGAAAATATTAATAGTACCAATTTTAATCAAGAAAATGTAGCCCTAATTTTAATCAAGAAAACATTGAAATTTTATCTGGAGATAAATTAAATGGTCTTCGAGATATTTATGATCAGGGAATGGGAAAATATTGATGTCAAATTTAGAGATTTGATAATAGAAAATTTCTAATCAGGTATACATATTTACAACTCGAAAAGCTTGAAAGACTATAATAAAAAATTCTGTAATCCAAAAGGCTCGAAAAATAAAAATACATATATTATAAGGTCTCTTTCCTAATTTTGGTCTAAGGCCCCAAAAAGGTTGGCACGGCCTTGCACAAATTATTATTATTATTATTATTTATCCCATCTCAAATTCATAACATTCTCAGACGAGCTAGAGCTTATTATATTATGTTGAATAATAATTTTATTTTATTTAAATATATTCAATATATATTGGTGTTTAATATGTTATAATTTATGAAATATAATACTATTTATTACCTAATGTTTTTAAAAAAATTTAAAAATGGTTTTTTCATCCAAACAACTTTTAAATTTGAAAAACACCTGTAGATTAATAAATCCAAACATAAAATAACATAACTTAAAAAAAAAAAACTTTTATACACTCATCCAAACGTGCCCCAGTATAACTCAATCAAGGAATTCAAGACAGTTTGAATAAATCTAATTAATAAAAGTTGAAAATTTTCTGTGCATTCTCGATCCTGCGTATCTCAAAAAGGCAGTATCATGTGTAACAGCTGGACCCTTGACTCAAAAATATTGTTCCATTTTTAACAAACGAAAGTTTCCATCAAATATATATATAGAGAGAGAACTTTTTTGGCTCTAATGCGGTGTATAGATACTCAGAAACCTATCATTCCTTTCAGAATGCTTTTAAGTTTTTAAGTCTTTAATGATTAAAAGTAACGTTAAATTATTAAAAATAAATAAATTTTTTCATAATTTTGTTTTCAAATGTTTTGTATAAACTCAACTTTTAAAGGATAAATTAAATCTTTGGGGTATTTAATTATATTATATATATATTTTAAAAGACGATTGATAATTAACTTTAATCATTAAAGATTTAATTAAAGCACTTTATAAAGTATCCTCTGTACTCTATTGCACTCTATATCATCATAGCATTTTCGTATATATGAATAATGCTATAGAGTGCTCAAATTAAATATCTAATGATTAAAGTTAACAGTTAATTATAAAAAAAGATAAATCTTCTATAAATGATATTTTTATAAATTAAACTCTCAAGGATATATTAAATTCACCTGTACTTGATTAAGTTTATTTTAATTTATTTTTTAGAAAAGACTACTGACTGTACTTAGAAAAGATAAAGAAAAGCAGAAAAGCCACAAGATAAAAAGGGCGCCTCGCTTTACATTGCATGATCCAATTCCTCAGTGTGGACATCAAGGAAATTATCGGTAATGTAATTTTCCTATGTATCTATATATATATATATATATTGAGTATAATTGTACAGTTAAAATAGATAACTATTAGAAATTTAACGGAGACTTGACTCGTACCTTTTTTTTTTTAAAAAAAAATCTTTTATAAAAAAAAATATATTTTCAAATTTTAAATTTTGATTAAGTATCTCTAAAATTTATTTTATCCTGTTAGAGTTTTAATTTATATTACATCCAAGTTACTAACCATCATTTTACAAAAATTAAGGTAATTTTTTTCTTTCTAAAATGCCCTCTAATTATATATTTAAGAACTTGAATACCATTTCACTATATATCATTAGAGAAATGATAGAAGGAAAAATACTTTCAAATACCTAATTAACTAACAATAATAATTTATAATTATTGGAAAAAAATAGTAAAAATAATTTATATTTAGCAACTAATAGAGTAAAATATACCTAATTTTTTTATATATAAAAAAGATTTTTCTTTAAAGGAGTTAAATCTTATGATTTTAACCGTGCCGACTACAGGGACGGAGTATTAAGTACTAAAGTAACGGTTTGGAGACTTGTCAAATTACCTATATGTAGGCAGTCGTGGCCAGAAGCCCTGTCGGACACCGGACACAAAGTTTTTACCTAGAAAAATGTCGTAGTCTCCCTCGAAATGTTTTTGGTATTGCTTACTCTATCCCGAAAATGAATGTCTTATATTTCATTTTGAATTATTTAAAATTGAATATCTCATTTTCAAAATTAGTAAAAAAAATTTTGAAAAAAATTGATAATGTAATATATTATCAAACTTTTTTATTAAAATAAGTGCAAGTCAAGTTAGGATATTAAATCTCCTAAGGGATATTCCAGTGGATGGAGTAGTGAGTACGCAGATCATAGGTCTCGAGTTCAAATCCCACCAACACCCTCCTAGATAAGCAGAATGTCGAGATGCATGCGAATTGATCCGGACATCGTAAAAAAAAAAGTATTAAAAAAAATCATGAAGTATGCTCTAGTTCGACTCAAAGCAAATAGAACTCCCTCTATCCGAAATTAAATATCTCATTTTAACTTACATTAATTTTAAAAAAATTAGATGATCTAATTCATTTTAAATTTAACAATACTAATTTCTACACAAAATTTTAACTAATTTAACAAACAAGATATTCAACTCTAAACAATTCAAAACATAAATAAGAACATTCTTTAATTTCAGATGGAACGAGTATTGATTTTGGAGTGGAGTTATGGAAAGATCATTAGGGGTGGGTGCAGTAAAATTGGATACCAAAGTAAACCATACTTTGTGTATCGAATTAAATTTTTTATTTTGATTTGATAAAAAATTAAAAAGTATTTTTGACTTTTCACAAAATTATGGATTTACTCCTTATATATCATTAACGTAATAAGTGGTGGAAGGATTATGCAACTGGATGTGCGTAAATCCTTAAATATTGAGGGTGGTTGGTGAGATTTTATTTTATATTAAAAACCTAGTTATGTTTAAATATAATACATTTAATTTTAAAAAAATTAAAATATTACATATATAAATTATCGAGAACGGCGGTTGATCATATTTCTTTGAACTGAACAAGAAAATGTAACAGAACTTCGTCATAAGCTGTGTCCCCAATGAGTAGCTGGGGTCACTGCACACATATATTTCACCGTGGAAGGGTTAATTAATACCATATTGATCCGCAATTTGCACAAGCGCCATGCGATACGGTGAGCTTTCAAACTATACCTCTAATCCTGAGGATCAAATTGAGATTTCACAATCATTCGAACTCAAGATCTTTTAATTCCGATTAAATATCTATTTACCATCAAATTAATAAAGATTTATCAAACTTTGTTAGTTTAGTGATAAGCCATATTACTTATGATCGAAAGGTGTCAAGTTCGTGTCATTATTGATACTCAAGAGAGGCACGGAGAGAATTAAGGGAGGGGTGAATCTAAAAAAAAAACTAAGAAAACTTGACGCTAGAAATTTAATTTACTTTTGCTGTGACTTTTAGAAGAGAGCAATTGATCTGTTATGATTGGAAGAATATTAGACAAATTAATTATTTCGAATTGAATGTTTATATTTCTATTAAAAATTATATTATTGGATTTAGATACCACTGAGAAAAAATAAAGTTAACTAATTTTGCACTGAGGGAGAGGGAGAGTATATAATTAATGTGACTCTTGCATTGGCATAGTTCCAACACAAAGCCTACTTTCTTCACAATTAACATTTTTTTTTTTTATATACTCCTTCATTAAAAAAGAATATTACTCAAAGATGAGAGTCTTGTTTCAAAATGACTATCGTTTATATAATTCAAGACAAGAGGTATGGCTGAATTTTCTTTTTTGCCATTTTTTTGGTCAAATTTCTTAATATTTTCCAATGCAATTAACTACACTATACATTCCAATTTTTAAACTAACTAATCAAATTAACAATAATCCAAACTTATAATAAAGGAGAGACAAGAGAGAAGGAAAGAGAAAATAAAGGTAGAAAGAAGAAAGAGGATTTTTAGGTGCAATTTAAGATAAATTAAAGAGAGATAAATTTATTTTAAATAAGTAATATTGTGATTATTTTAATTCTTTTTAAACGACATTCTCTGTTTTTAAATAAAGGGAATATATACTTAATGTGATTCTTGCATGAGACATGGCATAGGTCCAACACCTTCTGTCTATCTCTAGAATTGACAATTCTTTTTTCTTTTTCTTTTTTTTTTTTTGAAACTGTAATTTTTACCATTCATCACGTGCTTAGCATCAATGGACCGAACGACTCCGACACCTCAGAAACGACAACGTTTAAATAGCCCCTACTAAGCTTTTCCCTGCTTTATAAATTACTCCAGTTTGTCAACTTACTAATTGTCACATTATCCAAAGCAAATAACTCTCTCTGCAAGTTCGTTGCTGCAAAAAATGAGCAACTTCAGTATTAGGGTTTCAGCAACCTCCAGCTCCTATATGCCTCCCAATATGTTCCTGGAGTGCTCAAGGGTTATAAGGTAATTAATTATTACTAATTCTTTAATTTTAATTACTTTGTCTAATTATATAATTGATTTTCTTTAATCACTTTTGGATCATGTTGTGCAGGATTAGTGGCGGTGCACAATTAATGGAAGGAGACGGTATGTGAATGTACCATCCAATATAAATAAATATATAGATATATATATATATATATATATATCAATATAAATATATATATCATTTTTTTTAATGAAGTTTTCTCTTTTCTTCTTTTACATTTATCTCTCTCTATACTCCCATCTCCCGAGAATCAACAATTATTTCTCATTTACTCTCTTTCACATCTCAAACTTTTAACCTTTCAATTTCAAGTTTTGCTGGTTAATTACTATTAAGTTAAGCAATACTTGACGTGAAACATCACAGCATATTGCTTCTATATACATGCAGGTTATTCAACTAGGGTTTCTCGAAATGTAAACTTGGAAAAGCTTCAAAATAACTTCTTGTTTCCTGAGGTAATTAATATATATATATATATATAATATTTTTAAACTTAATTTGAATTATAGGATCTTAATCTTCTTGTATTCTTCCTATTTTATTATGATCTCCACAGATTGATGCCAGAAAGCTTGAACACATGAAGAAGTACCCAAATGCTAAGATAATAAGCCTTGGTATTGGTGACACCACACAGCCACTTCCAGATACCATAGCTTCAAACATGGCTTCTGTAATTTTTCTTCCTCTTTTCTCTAGTTTTTCCTTTTCTCTTTTTTCTTTTTTAAATAATAGTATTTCTTATCCCATATACTGCCAAAATAAGTAATTAATTTTTGTGCAGAGAAGACTTTGAATTTCATATTTTTTTTATCATTCTTTTATATTCCCCTGTTATTGAATATAAGTCATTTTAATTGACTTTTTTTTTCATTAATTATAAGTCATTATTATTATAATTGATGATATTTTTTCTATATTATCCCTCTTATGATATACTCATAAAATGATGTTCACATTTTTTAAATTGAGATTAGATGACATTTTGGGTGGGGGGAGGAATTAGATTAATTTTTACAAAACGACAGCTAATGATTTATGTTTAGTAATGGAGGGAGTATAGTTTTATGGGTTTCTTAATTTGTATATAAATGTCCAAATATGTTTGGATTAATTAATTAATTGCATTCTCTATAGTAGTTTTGAGTAAATCTTTGATTACAATTAATTGGAACCCTTAGTGATTTAATTAATGATAAAGAACATGTTCAAATAATATGTGACAAATTACTTAATCATTCCAGAGAAATTTCTGCATGCAAGCCATCCTATTGCTTTGAGAATGATTGATGACTCAGTGGAAAATTCTCGAAACAAAACAAAACAAAAAAAAAAAATTCCTCAAAGGGAAGAGGAAAATTGAAAGGAAAAAGAAAGAAATTAAACAGTAGTCCTGAGGACTCATGACATTGACTGCCATGAAGCCAGGACGGATATACAACCAAAGCAGTGGGCGCCATAATATATAATTTTTTTAAAAATATTATATATTCTTTTTACCACTAAATATAAATTATTTTAATTATCTTTTCTTGTTATTAATTATAAATCATTTTTATTAATTAAATAATTATTTGAATTTTTTATATATTATTTTTCTAATGATATATTTATGAAATGGTATATATATATATATATATATATATATATATATATATTAAGGGTGATTAGAGGAGATTTTAGGGGAAAAAAAATTTTAAGTTTTACAAAACGATGACTAATGACATATATTTAGTGATAAAAATAGTATAATTTATATATAAAACTGACCCATGAACTTAAATCACTTTCCCCTAATATAAAAAAAAAATCCTTAATATATGGGATGGGATGAGATTATAAAAGTGATTGTTGAAATGTATGAAAACCTTTTCAGATCCTTTAAATTAATTTAAATTGAAAGAAGATGGAAAGTAAATCTTTTTTCTTTACTTTTTAAATCAAAAGTTGTTTTATCAATTACTACCTCCTTTCACAATACAAGTCCTTAGTGTTATTTTACGTGGATTAAAAATTTTTAAACGTAATTATGTTATGTGAAAAAGTCTCCCTTATTTTTTCTTAATGACTTACAATTTATTCCTTCACAATAAGATAATATTAATGAAGGGTAAAAATAAAAAAAGAGTCATAATTATACATTCATAATTGCAAAACGACTTATATTATGAAATAGAAGGAGACTAAATAAGACACAACATAAGGAAAATGTTATATATATATATATATATATATTTATATGTATATATGAACTGGAGTTTAAATTTTATAGTCTCAATCGTTCATAATTTCAATTTGACATACATATTTTGTGACTTTATAATGAATAAATTTATCAAAAGATTATCCTAAATCTATATTTATGACCTTTGTAAATATTATTATTTTTATCTTAATAGCAATATTTTACAACTTCTATATAACTATGTGTTACCCTCACAAAACTTTTTTTCCTAGATATTCTCCATGTTTCTGTATATATTCTTTACACTAAATTTCAAGATTTTCATTTCAAGTCCAACCCTTAAGCTAATATCTTTTTCTTCAATCCTTTTCTTGAATTTTCCACTCATCTTCCTGCTTGGAAAGTTCATCATGTTCTATATATATACTTGAATTTTCCACTCATCTTCCTGAGTGGAAAGTTCATCATATGATAATATTATAGAGTGCACTATTAACTCTATAACAAATATATGTACAAAAAATAATTTTCTTTGAAGGTTTTATTTTTTAAAACTAAAATCAGACGTTGATCGTCAGAAACTTAACTATGAACTTTACGTCTATGTGTCAAGCCTTGCTAGCTTAATTAGTGGTTAGTCGCAACACTTCGAACCTAGCGGTCTCAAACTAATGAGGGTAGGTTAGGTGTGATTATTGATTCTCAAGGAAAGGGGTCTATGGAGGATCAAGAGAGAAAAGATGAGTGTAAATATATATATATATATATATATATATATATATACGAAAATGTTATAGAGTACATACGGAGTGCACTGTTAAGTCTTTAATCGTTAAACTTAACGGTTAACTTTTTTTTATTTTAAAAAATAATAAATTTGATCCAATATTCCTAAGATTTAGTTTATTCGTTTAGGATGTAATATATAGAATATATTTTTAAAAATAATTTTTATTGAATATTTTATTTTTTAAAATACAATTACTTATATACAATTAATATATTACTTACATACAATTACTTAAAGTTTTTTATTAATGTATCATATAGTGAGTGTTATACGAAAACTGTCCTAGAAGACCTGGAGCACCTGGAAATTGTACATAATGATATAACTTAATCTTGCAGTATGCTCGTGGTCTTTCAACTATGAAGGGTTACAAAGGCTATGGACTGGAGCAAGGGAATAAGGTAAAATTAGAAACCATTCCCGTCAATCTTGCTTTACAAATTACAATGAGAAATTGAATTGATGGACTCTTCTTGAATAGTATTTTAAAATATTGTATATTTATAGAGATATATATTTTAAGTGTATAATTTATAATTAATTAACAAATTGTGTCTGGTATAGAATGACTTTGCAGAATTAAATTTAATTATTGAATATGATATGGGTATAATTTTTTGGATTTGTCCTTAGGAATTGAGGAAAGCAATTTCGGAGGCATTGTATAAGGACTTGGGAATAAAGGACAATGACATATTCGTCTCAGATGGTTCACAATGCGATATTTCCCGTCTTCAGGTTTTTTTTTTTCTTCCATGGAATTTTATTTAGAAATTTTGGTTTCCTAATTTATTGTAAGAGGTCATTTACTGCTAATTAAATCTTATTTTCATCGCATTATTATGTGCAGTTGCTTCTCGGGTCCAATGTAACAATCGCAGTACAGGATCCCTCTTTTCCGGTAATAATCTTGATATATTTAAAACATTTAAAGAGGAAAATTCAGATATGGATCTGGTACATGTCTCCACACTTGGATTTTGTAATTTATATTATGTCAAGGATTATTATTTATTTTTTAAATCTGAAAGTACAAGTACTTTTTGAGCAAGATATGGTATGCGACTCAATGTGAATCATAAGGTCCAATGAATCCAATGCATAATAGTATTTTAATTTTAAAATAAAATTAAGAGAGTAAAAGAGAGAAAAATATTTTGAGGAGAAAGAAAGCAAGCACAATATTAAAAGAATGGGTAAAGATTGTAAAAAATGATTTATTATATAATAAAGACACGTGACGGTAAACGACATGTAATTAGGGATGGGGGAAGTAAAAAAGAACAATAATAAAATTCAGTTTTGATCAGATAGCATTTAGTTTAGTTTAAGTTTGAAGATTTTTGGTATTGAAATGCAGGCTTATATGGACTCCAGTGTGATAGTAGGGCAGACAGGTGGATATGTACATGAATCTGGGAAGTATCGAAGCATTCATTACCTGAAATGTGGTCCTGAGAACAACTTCTTCCCTGACTTGTCCAAGACTTCAAGAACAGATGTCATTTTCTTCTGTTCACCAAATAATCCCACTGGCCACACAGCATCAAGAGATCAATTGCTACAGCTAGTGGAGTTTGCACAACAAAATGGTACTATTATTGTCTTTGATTCTGCCTATTCAGCTTACGTTTCCGATGGAAGCCCTCGGTCAATATACGAAATCCCAGGGGCAAAGAAGGTATTACGCATGCACCCTGTTTAATCGAGCTCGAGTTGAGTACTTGAGTTTGAATATGATCGGTTTTTTTCTTTTCTTTTTTATCTTGGTAGGTTGCAATTGAAGTATCATCATTCTCGAAGTTTGCTGGGTTCACCGGAGTTCGCCTTGGTTGGACAGTGGTGCCTGAAGAATTACGCTACTCTGGTGGATTTCCAGTTAGAAATGACTATAATCGCCTTGTATGCACTTGTTTTAATGGTCCTTCAAACATAGCTCAGGCTGGAGGGCTGGCTTGTCTCTCACCTGAGGGTCTCAAGGTAAGTTTATTCCCACATAAGTTTCCTTTTTAAGGTATGAGCTATTTAGATCAGTCTTAATGCTATAGATAATCAAGAAAGTCGTAGTAGTTCTAGATAGGTAACATGAGAGGACATGAAAAATTGTGCAAAAGGTATTGCCATGAATGTTCTAATACCCTTCTGAGCCTGCACATTCCCATTAGAAACAGTGTTGGCGGTGGTGGGCGGGGGAGCAGGGGATGCATATGCACTTACTAGAACTCTTAGAATGGAATTTTGCATCTCTCTCCAATGGGGCAAAGAAAAGAACTTTTCCATCCCTGTTACAGTCCCTGGTTAAGAAAAAGTCTTTCAAAGGACTGAGAATTCTGGGCTTAAGCTAACTTGGACAATCCAAACAATCACCAAAGAGGAGATAGTATAAGAGAAAAGAAAGGTAAAACAAAAAGACAATGGCAAATTTACTAACTTAGGAGATGGGCTCCTAAAGAATTTTATCTTCACAATATCTGTTTCAGGCTGCACTTTATGTGGTTGATTACTACAAGGAGAATGCAAAAATATTGGTTGACACTTTCACTTCACTGGGACTGAGAGTATATGGAGGTCTAAATGCACCCTACGCTTGGGTACATTTCCCTGGCTCAAAATCTTGGGATGTTTTCAGGGAAATATTGGAGAAAACACATGTGATCACAGTTCCAGGAAGTGGCTTTGGTCCAGGAGGCGAAGAATTTATAAGGCTTACTGCTTTTGGACACAGACACGATATCCTCGAAGCCTGTACAAGGATGAAAAACCTCCTGTCTTGACATGATTGTTTCACTCCTTCACAACATCATTCAGCAAAAGAATAAACCAATCATCGAGTGTACAGCAATGATTATAGGATTCAGACATAACCCACTTCATTACCCCCACCCCCAAAACATCAAGAATCCTGTGATTATGCCATTTTGAGTATGTTGTACCATTGCACTAAAAGGCAGGTCATGCTATCACCCAACTTAAGCAAGCAATTCTACTCATCTTAAGGAGTACTTTACGAAGGAAAAAAAAGGAACTTACAGATAAACTGCTATTTCAGCACATCAATTCAAATTCATTTGATATTGCAATTAGAATGAAAAGAAAATCATTATTTAAAGCACTGATATTTAAAAATGTTTTTAGTTTTGTAAATGCAAACTTATATCTGTAGAGTAAACAAGACAGTTCTTTGAGAGGTTACCCTGACTTACAGGGTAAATGCTACAGTAGGAGAAGAATGCAGCAAAATGAAATGGAATAGACAGCATAATTGAGAAATTATTGTATATGGCCAATTTGAAAAGTTTAGCATATCTGTAGTACAACAAATTAGTCACTGTACGTAAAAATAAATCATCTCATGCCACAGTTGCTGCCTTGAGGTATTTAGACTATACTTGGCAATCTACGTTGTATATTAAAATCACATATATGATATAAATGCTTATCCGGCAAACCTGATAATTTAAGTTAACCACATTCCAAGATCGGCCAATACTTAAACTATATGCAAGGGAAGCAATGAAAACAAATAAAACCATGACTTTGACAAGTTACATGGCAAGGATCTGACAACTGACCAGCTCAGCAGATCCAGCACTCCTAGTAGCGATGGTGTTCCAAACATTTCCTTGAGACACAGCCATTGATCCAGAAAACTCTTGAGGGAATTTATCTAAAGAAACTGAGGAAGGTGATGGAGAAGAAACGAATTGATTTTGCCAATCAGCCTGCATAACTGAGATGTTCTGATGTGCATCTTTAGTGATTACATGAAGCTTTCCAAGAAAACCAGCAAGTAGATAAGGCGATTCAGAATCCGTAAGGTCACGAATGGGTACATCTCCTTCGACGACTTTCCAAGCATCATCATGATGATCATAAACTTTGATCCTTGCACTATCGAGAGAACTAGAAGGATCCAGAGCATACAGGTCTCCGTCCACGATAACACTCAACTTGGTTCCAGCCTGCCTGGCAGGCCAACCATCTCCCATGCCCATTGGCATTTCAACCCAGGAATTGGTTTCTGGATCATATACCTCACCTCCCACATCAACGAAAAAAGGCCAGCAATACAAACTTTGTGGAACATATAGTTTTCCCCTATAGGATGTCATTCCTGTTGCTATTGGTTTGAGCAAATCCGCTAGAAAAGTGGTTGGCAGCACCTGAGCCTTTGAGAAGGGCATGCTTGGGACATCAGACCATACACCAGTTTGTGGATCAAAAACTTCGGCAGACTGAAGAGGTGCCAATCCTCCATTACCTCGACTAACACCTCCAACTACATAAAGCTTGTTGTTCAAAACACCAGTCTTGCAATAAGCTCTACCAATGGACATTGGACTCACTTCACTCCATGCATTCACTATAGGATCATACCGCCAGACACATCTCACTGCAGTGGCTCTGCAGAATCCTCCAATGACATAGAGGCAACCATCAATTGCTCCTAGAGCACAGCCACAAAATGGAATTTGTTCCAATGCATCTTTCCTTCCTAGCCAACCCTTTATGGCATCTGCTATTCTGATGCTTGAACCCACCATGTTCCACACCTTAAGGCCTGAAAATCCCCTTCTTGATGAATCTTCAAGAGCAATATTGGGCATAGCTGGTAGCCTTTGCCATTTCTTCGACACTGGGTCCAAAGCACTCCACAGAAGCTTGTCACCATCAACCTTAGTCAAAATGTAAAGCCACTCTTCTGTTGTTTCCAGTTCTTTTCTTAATCTGTAAAGATCTGAACTCATTATAGCAGCTGCCCAACTCCGGGACACTAACTTTGCATTCAAGTAGTAAATTCTTGGAAGTCTCGCAAGTATCTCAAGTGATATTTCATCAGGGAGGCTCGGAATGAGCCTTGGATTATCCTCCCAGAAGCTTGATGAAGTCCTCTGCCTCTTGCATGCTTCACTGCTTGTTTCACAGAGCTGGCTCGACGTAGCCCTGTGATTATTAAGACTCAATACACCTCCCATCAAATTTCTTCCCAGTGTGTCTCGAAAGTGCTCCAGCAATAGTGATTGATTTTAAATCATGTATTCCGAACTCAGCTAGTTAACTAGGATTAAACAATAAAAAAGAAAAGATCAGATCAAAAGAACAGATGCACATCTATCTGCAAAGTATAAGAGCCATGTGCAGTTCAGGGGTCCCCATTTAAACAACACCATCAGACCCTCACCACAGAGAAACAGAACAAAAGAAAGAATTAAGAATAAGCAGCCACTAAACTGATCAGAATATCATAAACATATTTGCCAATCCCCATTAAGAGAAAGATAACAGAATTCGTAATGAAAATAATAAAAACAAGATAATCTTTGAAGTATTCAATCTTCTTGCGTGTATATTTATACACGCATCTAAACAATTATATACAAATACAGCATCCCCATTTGACAGTTCGCATCAGTCCCCTTTCCCCAAAAACATGAAGTAGAAAATTGAATAACCAAACTCTACAGCAATCAGTCTGAGAAATTTCAGCAAAAATGACACATCCCAGTTTAAACCTCTTTATTATTATTACTATTTTTTAAATAAAAAGGAATTTCCAAGAAATCAAAAACCTTCTAATGGAACCAAGAAAACAAAACCCAGATAAGGAAGACCCGCAAATCCACACACAAATGAAGATCGAACAAGTATACACGAACAGTACAGATATAACCCACCTGAACATTTAAAAATTTCTACGAAAAACATGAATCAAATCCTGCAAATAAAACAGTTACCCAAACGAAGACGATGAAGCGAAAACGAAACGATAGACAATATTCTGTCAAACAATAGATTAATCGGGGCTTGGTATCCTTGAGATTTGGCATGGATTTGGGTGGGATATTTCAGAGTTTTAAGTGGGGACCTCACCTTAGCACTTGAGCCTAAATTTGTGACTTTTGTAGCTTTTTTTCTCTCCCTTGGTTGAGAGTGAGAGAGAAATTTGGAGTACTGTTCGAGCTTCGTATGATTATTTCTCTGCAAAAATGGTTGGAAATGTTTCTATTAACTTCGGCAATCGTCACTCAACGGTGTCTCCACATAATCAATGCCTGAGTATCCCGGACATAATAATACACTCTCATCATCAAATATAAATTATTTTAATTAACATTTTTTTATTAATTATAATCAAAAATTTTGTACCAATCTATTTATTTTTAATATTACAAAGTTTATAAAGCAATTATTTATTGTTTTAGTTATATTGAGAAATTAATAAAGACTTAACTAATAATGTAATCATTATAAAATTGTTACCTTTTTTTTTCAAGTTTGATCATTGAACTATAAAATCAATCGATTTAATTATTATATTTTTTGTTTTTTAATAATTTAGTCACAAACGTAATCAATCTTCGGTGATAATACCACATGACTTTCCATGACATCAAAATATTTCATATCGATTGAGATCATATTCATCAATTTGTCAATTTCTTCTTTTATTTAATTTTTTATTGACACATAATTTGAATGACACGAAGTAAAATTTTACATTTACTTTAATCGATATGTAAAATTTTAGTGACATGTCAAGTCATATGATATTATCAATGAGTTCTTTTAGTTTATTTATTCTCACATGTTTGGACCAAACTATAGTATGATCCTATAAATTTTTTTGTTCAATTGTTATGATCCCTTAATATATTAGGAGTAGCCATTATGGTGCCTCAACATATTATGGACAATTACTTGAATCCCAACTATTATTTTTTTCTATCAAAAAACTCATTGGAATCCGTCATTTTATGGGTACAAGATAACTTTTTAAAGGCAAAATTATCTATCTCATCCTCACTACTCAAAATCCAACCAATCCAATGATTGTAAATGAAGTTTAGTTGTCTTGTTAATTTATTTGGATTTATTAATCCAACGCATCTAATTTTTCTTTCTTTCTTTTTTTTTTTTAAGTGATTGATTAGATTTTGAGCAGTAAGGATGATATTGACAATTTCACCCCTAAAATGTTATTCTATGCCGATAAATGACTAGTTACCATTAGTATTTTATTGGAAAATAGTAGTTGGGACTATAATGGCTGCTCATAAAATGTTAAGGGTCCATAATGACTGCAAAAATACCTGTAGAGTAATATTATAGTTTGATTCAAACATGTGAGATCAAATGAGCTAAAAACCCTTATTAATGAAGCTTAATTATATCTGTGACTGTTATTCTATCAAACAACCGTAAAGTGGTTAAAATGTCTTAACATATAAAGAATAATGGTTTAGTAATTGATCTTATGGTTTAATGACCACACAGGAAAAAAATAACAACTTTGATGACCACATTATTAGTTAAAGCCATTAATAAAAAAAAATCACTCACGAGGATATGTTACCTTTTTCAATTCATATAGAATTATATAAATAATAAAACAATAACCTGGAATAAATTCATACAAAGAAATATATATATATATATATATATTTATTTATATAGAAACTTTTTTTATTCATATAAAAATAGGTTATTTTCGATTTAATGTTTCCTGAACTTATTAATATCAAAATTTTCATAAGATTTTATCGAATCTTCTCGAGTTCACGACATATAAGAAATTTTCAATTTTTAAGTAAGAGGATTTGGATGGAATGAAGTCGAAAGGGAAAAGAAATTCTAATAGTAAAATTACCATTTGTTTTGAGAAAAAAAAAAAAAAGCTTAAGGAAATAATTTTGGATATTTCTCCTTATTTCTAATAAAAATTTATATAATTTAGAATCTCTTATAATTTTACTTTCAATAAATCAAGCATTTTTAAAATTGAAGTTGAAAAAATAAAAGTGAAATTGAACTTTTTAGTATAATAATAAAATAAATAAATAAAACCCTAATGCACAAGTAAAATATAACTTTCCATCGAAGCAAAGCATATACATTAGAAACCGACGATGTCGATTTCTGCCTGGGAGTACTGCACTTTTTTATTTGTTTCATTTTAACAAAAAAATTTATTTTCTCCTTTTAAATATAATAAAGTTATTTATTTTAACAAATTAAATTAAATTAAAAGTGATTAAAAGTAAAATATTCAATTTTGGGCAAGTAAGGACATTCAAAAGTGCAATTATATTGATAGGTCAAGTCTTGGGTTTTTTTTTTTCTTTCTCCTTTTCTTTTATAAATGTTGGAATAAAAAAGTATTCCCTTCATTTAGAAATAAATGTCTTATATTTTATTTTTAGTTGTTCGGAATTAAATATCTAGTTTCCTAAAGTAGTAAAAATTTTATTAAGAAAATTGACAATGCAATTAATGTTTTAATGAATTGAGTCAAATTTTTTTTTTTTATTAAAATGAATATAAATCAAATCAGAATATTCAATTTCAGACAGAGGGAAAGAGTTCTATTTTCAGAAGAAAAAAAATTATGGAAAATTCTTTTGAGACTATAAATTTACAAATTTATAATTAAGTCCTTGACTTTGTATATAGTCACTGATATGATTGTGATGGTCTCTGATGCAATTTCTTCCACACTGAGTATTAAATTAAAAGAATTTAATAGAAGACTTTAAGTCAATGGACTCCTCCCTCCCCATTTTTGGAGTCAACACGGGAAGGAAAAAAAAAAAAAAACCCTTCAAATTATTCGAAGGATGAAAAAAATATATATATCTCCAAAATTTATGGTGTTACACTCTTTTATTTTATTAGTAGTAAAAACTGGAACGTCTCTCTAAAGTATGATACATTTACTTAAATGCATATTATAAGATTTAGATCATACGAATTTAATGAAGACATATGGATTGTATCGGAAGAAAATTAGGTGTTGAGAATGAATACATTAAAGAATTATTTCGTTTATTCCCAGTTGAATTTCTCCCCCTTTTTTTTTTATTTAAAGATTTCAAAATTAAAAAATTTATCTCAAATACTTTTATTAAAATTTTAACTAAATTAAAATGAGACATTTGATTACGAAATAAAGAGAGTATATTATTCATTTGTCAACAAAGGGAATGACTATATAAAATCACGGGTCAATGATTATATATTCCTTGAGATTATCTAATTCTAAAATACTTATGGTAAATCTAATTTAGAGAGAGGCAAGAATTATTTTAATGAGAATTCATAAATCAAACTAAAAACATGGTAGTGTTCATTTTTCTTTTTAAGGAAAGAACATGTGCATTCTTATTTGAAAGTCTTGAATTGTTTTTGAGTTATTGTATAGTTCAATTTTCAAACTTTACTCTTTAGGAAGTTTTGGTGTTTAATTTTTTTTTTCTTTGTCTTGATCATCCCTAAATAATTTATGATTGGATATTTAGGTCCTTTTGATCGGATTCTTTAAAAAAATCACCTTTAAAGGACCAAAGCTTTAAAGTCAAAAAAAAAAAAAAAAGATCCAAAGCTTTCAAAATGAGAAAAGTTTGAGAATTGAATTGTTCAATAACTCAATTGTATTTTAAAGAAATGGAAAAGAAAAAAAAGAATAGGAGAGCTTTTGGTGAATTATAAAAATATTAGGACCATGACAACAAATAGAACAAAGTCTGGGCTTTAATGAAATAAATAATAATTCGAATGACACTGAAATTATTTTCTTGTTTTTCTCCGAAATGAGACAAAAATGTTTAATTATTTCTAATATTTGTCTTAATCAAGAAATTTTTTCGCGTATTCTTAGTTTCATATGCAATTGCATGGCTTTTGTTTCAACGGTTGCTGCCACTGTTTCCCTCCTCCTTTTCAAATGATTACCGACTCCACGGTAGTGAACAGCGTAAAGTTTGAAAAGTTGAGTGACAACTATATCCAACAGATATGATAGTAACAAGTAAAATATTTTTAGGACGGAGAAACCAGCCAATAAATGGAAGAATAGGCAAAATTTGGCTAGCGGCTGAACGGTTGATGAAAACCACCAAATTTAGGCCACAAGAAGTCTTTTAATTGATTGTGATGGGTAAAAAAAAAAATTATCCATTTTTTTTGTTACAATAATGAGATTGGTTGTCGATTTGAAAGGAAAGAGATGAAATGATAAAATTATATCCCGCATGTCCTATATACATAACTTGAAAATAGTCAGCAAGTGACGGCTTGAATCATTATTGTCATTCTTAAAAGTATAAGGGACAATTATGATTTTGATAAACAAGCAAGAGCGAATTATATTTTGACCTAGATTTATGAAATTTTGTGAACTAAAAGCCCTATGATAAATAAAGAAAAAACTCGCAAAAGGTTTAAGATCATTGGTGGGCCAGATCAGAGATAGGAATAAATGGCCCGAAGTATCGTTATTAAAACAGTAGGAAAAGAAGGCCCAATCAAGGTGCCATTCTTGGCCTTAGTGAAAGGAATTAGATAGGGCTTTGGAACGAGCGCATTGATCAGAGCGACCTGACTACCCTCTTTTACTCAAGTACGAGACTGGTTACTGGTACGTACGGTAAGAGACTCGACAAGACAATGGTTCTTCCGCAGTCGGATCCTGGAGGCGTTAAGCGACGGCGGATTCGTCGACGGAAGAAACAGCGCAAGCTTCGGAAGTGTAGAGGTATATGAGTCGTTGAAGAAGGAGAGATTTGAGGCCAGAAATTTGAAATGAAATTCTAATTTTTTTTCACTGTCTACTTCAGTGAGGATTAAAGCAGGAGTGACTCCGATCGTGGAGAAGTATTGGCGTCAGAGATATGAATTATTTGCTAGGTATGACGAAGGAATTAAATTAGACGAAGAAGGATGGTATTCCGTTACGCCGGAGGAGATTGCAATTCGCCATGCTCAGCATTGCCGCAGTACTGACGTTGTTATCGATTGTTTTGCCGGCGTTGGTGGGAATGCCATTCAATTTGCTAGGGCGTAAGTTGCAGTACTGTTTTTTATCTGTTTTTTTTGTCAGAGAAGTTAGTTTAAATGGAATGATTACTTCGAGGGAAACAATTGGAATGAATTTAATGTGATTTTGTTACTATCTGTAGATTGCGAGTAGTGAGATGCTACATTGTGGAGGATTGCTTTCTCACGTTTTACTGATTTTATCGCAAAAGAACAAAATAATTAGAAAATGGATTAAACGGGTTTTAGGAAGAGGCCAAACAAGGTAGAGGCTTAATCTCAATTTCTCATGCCCGGATAGATAAGCCTTAATACACATGCACTGGTGCACAGGGGCTGAATGTGAATATCCTGTTTACAATCTCACTGTCTTAATTTTTCGAGACTATAGTAAGGCGTGTGGACCTTGGTCCTGAAGATTGAGCTAGCCTGGTACTGGAACACAGAATACAACAAGTTTCGTGTTTTCAATTCATACATAATGGACTGACTTTGAAATATGAGAATTTCATTTTACCGTTTCATAGTTACTTGAAAAATGTAAATATATAAAATACTGAAGTAACACTTGTCTACACTCCCTCCACACTCAGGTGTCATCATGTTGTTGCCATTGACATTGACCCTAAAAGGATTGCATTAGCCATGAATAACGCCAAGATATATGGTGTAGATGACTGTATAGATTTCATTGTTGGGGACTTTTTTCAACTTGCGCCATCTTTGAAGGTATTACATTCCAATTTTTAGGTTAGTCTAGCATATCAATGTGAAATTAAATCTGCGTCCAAATCTTATGCCTTACCTTGTTTTTCAAACAAAAAGGTTTATTTGAACAGTGCTTGACTTTATGTGGGATCTGTTAAATAAAGCATGTTCATTTCAGTTTGTTTGGTCTGATCTATTGATTCATGTATAAGTGTATTTGATTGTTGATGTTTCATCTAGATAACTTCTGTTACTAGCTAGAGTTTTTCCCGTAACCAATGAACTTCTAAATATATTCATTAATAGTGAGGCTTACTCATCCCATAAACAGTGTTGGCTGGTCCAATTTAAACATGACTATTTGAGGTTATTTTGGTAATATGGGTTCATATATTAGTTGCAGAAACATTTGAAGAATTTCCCTGGAGCAAATCCTAGTTAGACATCTCCTGTCAGAAAGTAGGATCTGGTAGAACATATTTATGTGTTTGCATTGAATCATGACATTTTATGGGGTCCCGCAAGACATGAATGTTGTTGGAAAGAAACTTCTTATTAGAAGTAAAATGGTGTTAGTTGTTCTTGAAATGAAGTCCTCTGTAACATTTGATGATAGCAATTTCCAGAACTACCACTTGGTTATGCTTATCAATGAGCAACATGGAAAGGCTTGATGGTCAGAAACCTTTCTTGAGTTTTTAGCATATTAACCATTGAACGTAGTACTTCTGATAGAGCTGTGGATATGTCTTCCTGGTTTTGATTTGTCAATACCTATGTCACCTTGTTTCATTGTCAGTCTGTCTGTTCCAAACTGGGAGCTGTTGCACCAACTCAGGCTAACTGAGCATGTCCTTGATTTCTGTGCTTTATAACTTAATGAATGCATCGATAATAAGAGTGAAACAAAAACTTATCAAGATTGAAAGTATACGTAACAGAGAGGAACTTTCTGAGATATTCATACAAGTGACTGCATATGAAGATTAAACAATGATTGAATGAGATGCATTCATTTTCATATTCTACACTGGACTCTTCTATCTCCCCTTTTGATTATTTAGTCTCTGATTTATTATTTCTTTCTTTTTTTGATTTTACTGTGGTCATTTCTTTCTTAGGGGGATGTAATATTTCTTTCAGCACCATGGGGAGGGCCAACATATAAGATGATGAAGAAATTCTCCCTTGAGTTACTGAAACCCAAAGAAGGGTAGGTACTGATGACTATATCATAAATAGAATTATCTAAAAAATGTATTTGAAGGAAAAAGAAAAAAAATCGTTCTTCTCTCTCACTCTCAGTCACTCTGTTTTTGTGTATAATTCATGATTGATTCTCCTGTTATTGAACCGGATGTGGCCTTATTTGGTTCTATCATAGTCTCTGCATCAGAAAATTTTTCTTTCATACTTTCGTTTGCATATTCGGGAATCTTCTGCAAGTTCACCACATTTGATAGCTTTTATTTTGCTCAGTGGTCTAAATCTATTATTAAGGAAAGCATGTAATGCAAGAAGATTTATATTTGTCTATCATCATTGTCTAATAGTTGCAGTTTTATGTCTTTTGTTATCGGCCTTTATGCTACTATAACATGATGTGACTTAATAGTAAATCACCGTTGATTTGAAATAAGCTTTGTTGCTTTGTTCACATCCCTAGAATTTTGTTGTATCATGTTGTTCCTTGTGATAACGTAGAGCTCTTTCTATCTGTATTTTTTTCTCTCCCACTTCCCCTCTGCCCACCAAAAACTCTTTTCAGGTTCAAGATACCCCCGGAAGCTTACATCTTTTATTATTCACTTTTGTAGGGATCTGTTGATCTGTCAAAAAATAAAAAATTTGTGCCGTGAAAAATTTCCCTAAAAATTGAAAAAATTTTCGGCCTTTGCAAACAGTTTGTGACAACCATGTGCGATTGATGTAAGCATCATTTAGAGGACATGGAATCTCAGAAATAGAACTTATTTACCCTCGTGGATTGTACCAGTTCATTTCACTATAGCAAATAGATACAATAATACAACTACAGTGGAAATAGAAGGTAAAATGATGTCACTTCTCTGCATCTGCAGGTACAAATTGTTTCAGGTTGCTCGTACTGTAACACCTAATATCATTTTCTACTTGCCAAGAAATGTAGACTTAGTTCAAGCAGAAGAACTTTCTTGGTTGTATTCTCCCCCTTTGGAAATGGAGGTATATGTTCTATTTGGAAAACTTGCTTCATGGTCAATATTTCCTTTCTACTTTTAACAAAATCTTATTGAATCTTAGACAACTTTCTATGTACAGATAGAAGAAAACGTGATCCGGGATTATTTGAAGGGTATAACTTTCTACTATGGCAAGGTTGCATTTTCACAGCTTGGTCTCTAACAAAAACACGACATGGGGTTTTAAGTTGCTTCCCAGTGTTTCATCATGGATTCACTGGATTCATAAAACAGAGCAACACAATATAGTTGGATGTCTGACTTAGAAGGTTTAGCTTCACCATTTCTGCTGTCCATAGCCATCAAGGCATCAACTCTTACATTTTGTCCGATGAGTAATTTTCAACCTTCGGTTACTGTATATGTATATTCTCCTTTGTATGTATAAGTATACAGCAGGAAAAGACCTTTATATTTGCTGTCTTTTGTACTTTGTTTGATATCTTATGATCATACTTCTAAATGGTGAAACAAGAAGTTTTTTTCTCAGGAAAAATTGTTTTGTTCTATTTGACATGAAAACAGGAATGCTTCACTCTTAAGTTGCAGCAATTTATTCTGTACAATGTTGCCTAAACTGTGGATTCAGGCTATATGATATTAAGCACTGAGAGGAATTAGAGTTATTGCCCTAGCAATTATGGCAATAACCACCAAAAATGACACTCAAGAACTCACTCTCTCAAACCTATACTTTACCAATATAATAAAAGTGGTAGCTACCTGTAGTAGTCAAGTAATTTTTGCATCTGATATTAGGAAATAAGAGCAATTTCTTGTGGTCCCCTAGGATTTGGAGCATGAAAGGGAAGAAAATTTAAGTGGAGAGGCAGAGTTTCACATGGCATTCCATGGAAAAGTAAGTAGTATATGGTACTATTGGTCTTATCATTAGAGGGATGGTAGGGAAGGTTTCTGTATCTACCCATTTGTCCTCTTACCAAGGAGACAAATAAATGGTCTGGACCTAGGTTTTAATGATGAAATGGAGTTTCGTTGCTTCCATGGTGTTTGTGGTCCTCAGAAGAGAAGAGATACAACTAAGTTGACAAAGTGTAAAAACCAGAGATCATGGCATGCTATTGGTTAAGACTAAAGTGTTCTGTCTGGCTTGTCCTTATGATCTTAAATGAATGAAGATGATTCAAATAAATGCAAGTAAATGTACATATGTTACTCTCATTATTGGGTTTTCTTCCTTGCCTTTCTATTCTGCATCCACTTGGAGGATGTGTCGGTAGGTTTAGTCCAAATATTAATTAGCACCTCTTAGAAAAGAAGGAAAACACTCCCAGTTGTTAGCTCTCATTAGATATATAATATTTAGAGTGGAAATTGCAGGGAATGATCCCTTTTGGATAATTATTACGTGTGAACTAAAATGAACTTTACAACTTAATCTTTGAAGTTATGCTCAAATATTTTCTCCTTAAGACAATATTAAATAAGGCATGCGGTTTCCATTTATGACATCTACAGGGACCTGTCGAGGAATATAAATTCCCCGCCCCTTTTTCCTTCTTCTTGGGTTAAATTTGAATAAAAAGTTGTGGGTTGAGAATTGAAATAAATTGCATTTAGAAGTTAAAGAAACTCCTGACACTGTATTGGTGGAACCGCGGAATTCTGTTGAAAAAGCAAAAGAAAGCTCCGGAACAGCAACAAGTGCCCACTTCTGCAGTTGACAGAAATCTTAAGTGGATGTAAAAGACATGAGAGATATTATTACAATGGATCTCCCACTACATCTTCTTCCTTCTGAAGTGCTCACATTCCAACTAGACATGCCACCATGACTAGTCCCATCCCATCCCATGCATGCGTTCCTAAATTGTCATTGGCTAGGTTTACAAACTTAAGATTAAACCAGAGGGATCGAATCCACAACCTATATGGTACAAGTATCATCTTCCAACTGAACAGTTGAACCACACTCTTGGACCAATATAGTAAAGGTCTCACTTTCCAACCGTTACCGTTTAGTTACATCCTTGGATGCAAAGATTATCAAATTCAGTCTTTTCCTCTGTGAATATAATTACCTGTTTGGTACCCACATTTGCTCTTGAGAAATGACATTCTATGTGTTGGCTACATCCAAACATGGGCATTCATTTTGCAAGGTAAACTAACCATTGCTGCTAGACAACTCAATTTTAGCTGTGTCATAGCTAAGAATGTATTCTTCTCAACATGTAATCACCATCACCACCAATACAACTTCAATATTCCACACTCTTCTCACTCCTTCATTACTACTCTGCCTGCACACATATATTTATCCTTTAGAAACAACCAATCAAAAACACATATTCACACACAAAGAAAACTGACCTTTTTCTTTCTCTCTTAGTCCTCTTGATATCATGACACTATGATATATGATCATATGTGATATGACATGATATATATTCTTTGTAGGTGAACATGAAGGCAGCTAAGGATATGAGGGGTTTCATGTGCCAATCTCCTGGTTCTACTGCTGTGTGCATGGCTAGTGAGCCCCTATCAGTAATAGTGAAGAAAAGGTCATTGGATTCAAATTTATCTCATCAAGAACATGAAAGATTGATCAACAACACTAAATACATTCGCTTGGGGGAGCCTCACAAATATGCTTCTACTACTCGGGTTCGGAGATCAAATACTGTTCCATCCCTCACTATCAAAAGTAATCAAGAAAAACCATCCAAATTAGCTAATTCTTCACTAGCTGTGAAGGACCGGCAGCTGGTCTTTCAGGTCACCATCCGGCCATCTCGCCCTCTCTCTCTATGTATAAATGCCATATATCTGCACTACTGTAGATTTATCACAAGTTTCAGATGACTGTTTCATGGTTTCTGCAGGTGGTTGTGATGAGAGTTTCTCTTCATTGTCAAGGTTGTGCTGGTAAAGTCAAGAAACACCTATCCAAAATGGAAGGTACATCTACATTATGTACCATTTTTTCTGCTCTGAAATGGGAAAGTGTTTTCTCTAGAAATATACAAATATCAAGTTTCATTCATCATATGTTGATCAAAATGATATTATTCCTGTCTAATTAAAGAAGATCAGTATTCTCAAGCTCACTTTATTATCATATATAGCTGTATTTTACCTTTTGAGGTCAACAAATTTGGACCACAAAATGAACACTGAATTTATATATGATTTGATGATTGCCCTTTTTATATACATGAGAAATTAATTAGATTGTATAGCAAATATTCATGAAACTGAAATAATAATTTTGAGCTTCATGATGTTGAATTTGATTACATATTAGGGGTAACATCATTTAGCATTGATTTGGAAAGCAAAAGGGTGACTGTGATGGGGCACATCTCCCCAGCTGGGGTATTGGAGAGCCTATCAAAGGTGAAGAGAGCAGAGCTTTGGCCCTGTTGAGAATGAATGGCAAGAAATGTCATGGGGGATTCCATGAGAGCCCCTAGAAGATGCACTTGTTATTGGTTCACATTTAGAGAAACTCATTGTTTTATATATTAAATATAATTCTACTATTAATTGGTTGTAAGACCCCTTGAATTTTTAGTGTCATGATGATTAAAATTGTATTCCTACTATGATCCACTTCTAAGTTTGGTACCAAAGAAATATCTTTTCCATATAATTGAGACTAGTTAGGAAAAAGTTAATGATGATGATGATTTCCTTATTATTATTAGACTGCTGGGCATTTATTTTATTCCTCTCAACTTCATCCCCATTTAGAATTTAACATAATAGAATGTTCACTTTCAACCTAATATGAAAAATTTTTTTTTTTTTACTTTAATGAAATTAGTAATCCTTTGTTATCATGTAATTCTTGGTGGGATGATGACTTTTTAAGATATAAATCTCTTAAATTTTAGGGATGGTGTTAGTGAGATTTTAATTCAAAATTATGGTTCATTTAAAAAAACAGATTATTGTCATATACTCTCTCCGTCATTATTTATAAGTCATTTTAACTATTTTTTTTGTTACTAAAATATAAGTCGTTATTGTTAGTTTATTAAGTAATTTATTTGATTTTTTTACTATATTACGCTGGTCTCTTTCTTTTCCCTAGATATTGTTGTTAATAGAGGCATTTTAAGATAAAAAATTATTACCTTAATTTTTTCAAAATAATGACTAATGATTTAAATTTAATGACGAATGAAGTATTTCAACATAAGAGAGACTTATAATTGATAATAAAATTGTTAGGTTGTCTGTTTACCATAAAGTTAGTAACACTTACGAGACATTTGGTTTATAGGAATGAAATTGTGAGGATTATAATTCATAAGGAAGGGAATTGATGGGTGAATGCAATTAAAATTCTGATAATTTATTCTTTTATTTGATTGGATAGAAATAAAAGAATTGTGATTCTTAGGATTGAGATTATTGCGCTTGGTGTGTTGGTGGGTTTGAATAGATATGAATTGAGAAATTTTTAGATGACAAAATTATACTCTTTTTTTTTTGTCAAATTAATATTTTTTAAAATTATTGTAAATATTTTGTTTATGAAATATTATATAAAATTGCCCCTTATTATTTTAATTCAATAAAAAAATGTTAAAAATTTAATCAAAACATAATAAGAAAATAAATAAAAGATATTAATATTCAAAATATTTATAATAAGAAAACAAAACAATTTTTTAAAGAAATAAAACTCTAAAATAAGAGGAAGAAAAAAGGGTTAAGAAAAAACTTCCTTTTTTCAAAAAGAAAAAAATTTAAATGGTGAAGCTATTAGGAAGCTGGGAAACAACCAAATGGCCATTTTTTTTCTTCTGCCTTTTCTTTCCATTCCCATGCATTAGGCTTTGGGATTTTTTGGGTATTGGAATTGGTATTTCTTATATTATCAAGAATTTCAAATTTTAGGAATTGAAATTCTATATATTTTTTTAAACAACCAAAAAAAAGAAATTAGGGTTCCCAAGAATTAAGGAGGAATAGAATTGTTATTCAATCTAAGTTTCTAACCAAACGCCGCATTCAAAAAAAAAAAAAAAAATCATAATCAAAGATTTCACAACCACTTCATCAATACTAAGTCTACCATAATTGAGTGTTTTATTAGTATTATTTTGCCAAAGAAAAGTATTTTATGAACCTAAGAAACTAGCAAATTTCTTTTTTCAATTTTGATTATTGTTCTTTCAATATATTGAAAAGTTCTCACGGGTTAAGAAGACTTCATAAAAATACTTAAGGTCTCGATCATATCGTTAATTAAGATAATGAAGAAAGAATAAAATTCCCAATGATGATTATAATCAATAGATCAAAAGCAGTGAGCAAGCTTTGAATAATAGTAAGATAAACAATTTTATCCATTTGAATTTGTTCGAATAATTTCTCATTAATTTTTGAATAATTATAATATATTTTTTGGGGGGTTGGGGTGGGGGAGTAGTGACTTAGAACAATTTTGATGTCCCATTCGGTCATTAAACTAAATGTGTGAATGCAAGAAAAATTGGTATGATAGGCAATTTGGTCTAATTTTAACGAATTGCCGTTTTCTTTGTATTTTAGGTCTTATAATCTCTTCTTTGTTTCATTCATCGAAGTTTTTAGGGTTCACTAGATAAAATGAATAAAATATCTGGTATTTTAATTTTACCAATTCAGATTCAATTCGAGTCGGCTTCGAAAGTTTAATTTTTACTTATGAAAAGAATTCATCCTAAATATTTTTAATATTTTAATGATGAAAGTCAGATTGATTTCGAATTTTCTAATATTTCTTTGATAATTTCTCAATAAATCTTGAATTATTATTATTTCATTAGGATGAAAACCAGCATAATGTAAGTCGTTGATTAACTCGATCTTCTATAGCATAACAGTCAACCAGTAAAAATTTTTTTTTTTTTAATTCTCTAAATTTAGAACTCTGATTGGATGACGAATGCATGTTACATCTATTTAATGTAATTTTAATTGTTGTGGCAAAAAAAAAAAAAAAAAAATGCAGGCCCATGGCCCATTTCCGTATGGGCCCAATCCAGACCGACCAACTTCCTAAATAACAAAAATTTGGAGACAAATTTCTTCCTTGTTATTCACAATAACCCATTAATAAAGACCAAGTCTCTCTCAATTTTGTCCTTATTCATTTTTAATTTTTTTTTTTAAACCTTTTTCTGGGGAAAATGAATATACATTGAACAAAAAATAAATTACACGAGACAAAACTTATTTTTCAAAGGATATTATACAATTCAATCCTTATACTTTACATTTTTTGAAGTTTTGATCCATAAATTTTATTTTTGACCTTTATCATCCTTAAAGTTTTTTTTTAAAAAAATACTTTTATTATCCTTAAAGTTGACTTCAAAATCTGATAATTTTTTTTGAAAAATTCTATCAAAACCATCAAAATATCCAACCATAAATTATTTAGGGATGATAAAGGTCAGAAAAAAAAAATTTTTAAGGATCAAAGCTTCCAAAAGGTTAAGGTTTGAGGATTAAATTTTATAATAACTCATAATACACCACATCTAATCAAGTAGATAAATAGAAACTAAAATATACAAAAAAAAAAAATGCCAACAGCGCTAAGATTTCCTTATTTAATTTTAAACAATATAATATTTCTTTAATTTTTAATATCATATCACCTAAATTAATTAAAATTTTATTCAAAAATTAACATTTTATGATAAAGATAAACTCCAAGCCTATGTTTTAGTGGGGAAAATAGTTGACAATGAAGACAAAATATTTAAGTAAAATAATTTTTAAAATATAGTAAATGATTTTACAAATTAGATAATAAATTATGAATTCACGAGTTTTTATTTCTATTTTTTGGTTTTACAAATTAGATAATAAGTTTTTTTTTAATATATATATATATATATAGAGAGAGAGAGAGAGAAAAGCTCTCTTGTGCTACGTAGCACAAGAGAAAGCTGTGCGCTTGACGGGTACTAACGGCACCAACAGCGACGTCGTTTTCAAATGTAAGAAAGATGTGGATTCCATCATCCGAAGCTCTCTATTTGAACAGAGGCTCTCGATTTGAAAACGGGTTCTCTCAAAACAGAAGCTGTCCACTAAAGACTATCATCTGAAGCTTGAGAAGGCATCTGAAGGTTGAACGGAACAAAACGACTGCTGAACCCATCTGATAAGGGAGAGGAATCGAAACCCATATGAAGATTGATGGAGCTACTCCTCTGAAGCTGGATCTTCTCGGCAATTTTCAGTTTGTTATAGGTCTGAAGATTCAGAAGCCATCTGAAGAAAGTCGCGGCTGAACAGTGCGGGGTTTTCACCGAAAGAAATCTACAGCCGAACCCGACTCGACTCTCCGCCCCAACAGAAATTAGGTATCTACAATGTCGTCTCTGCTTTGTGATTTTTTTGAATTGCTAAGGAAATTAGGGCGGGGAGCTTGTGCTTTTTGGTTGTGCTTCGGATTACAGGTCTGAAGATTGAGAAGCCAT
>JAOXNR010000029.1:5334436-5355923 GCA_028571225.1 Parsonsia alboflavescens | reverse complement strand
TCCCCCCCCCCCCCCCCTTTTTTTTTAATTTAGAGTTTGAATATTTGCACCGATAATTAATACTACTTCTGTCCCACAATATAAGGTATTAACTATTGTTGAAATAATAGATAAATGTTTCTTATGTTAAAAATATAATTTATCTCACATATTTATAGCTTATATTTCTTCACAATAAATGGAAAAGGATATTATATGGAGGGTAAGAGTGAAAAAAACATAATAAGTATGTTTTGTAAATTGTAAAATAACTTACTAGTTTGGACAAATAAAAGGATTAAAATGACTTATATTTTAGGACAGAAGGAGTACTAATAAAAGAGAATTGCCATGAACATTTAAAGCAGTAAAAGCTTTTGGGATCTCCTTTTATATATGTGCCATCTCCTATTACATCAGTAGAAATTTAACAAGTGTCTCTAAAATGATAAAGTTACCTCATAGTTCAATTTATCTTTTTAAATTTTAATATTAAAATATAATAACTAAAAACGACACATAAGGTTTTTATTAATATTTTTTAAAATGCACGTAAATATATAATGGGAGATCCAACTCAATAAAAAGAACATTTCTTCTATTACGTACCAGGTCCATTAGTGTTGAAGTTCACTGCAACCAAAAATAGAAAATAAAAAATAATTAGCAATAAAAAGGATCCCAAAAATCTTTCAAAAAAAAGAGAGCAAAACTAAATAAATAAATAAATAAAAGAATCCGAAACTGCAGATTGTAACTCCCGCCATGACCAGAGTATGAGAGAGAGATTCTTACGTCCGCAGTCGCTAACGGAAGGAGCGGAGACATGGCAGGCGGCGGGGAGAGTCAAGGCCTTCGATACATTAAGAGTAATCCCCAATTGGGCGCTGTTCTTGAATCCCTCACACAGGCACTCCGCGTCTGTCTTCAGCGTCGTTTTGAGCCCAGAACAGCAAGATCCTTCCGGCTTCTGCACCGTGCTCCCGCTGGTGACGAACGACAAGCAATCGGCCATCGTCAATGCCAGACTCGAACAGTCTACTGCCGGAGCCGTCGCAGATCCAGACAGGGATAGGGCGGATTCCGCCATATTCGACAACAAAACAAAAAATCCCAATACGGAAACTATAATCCCACCAAGGTTCTTCATTATCATCTTCTTCTTCTTGGCAAAAAATACAAGAATTTTCTCTCTTTTCTTCACTTTTTTAATTTCCCACAAAGGTAATATGGGATATTATGAGGCTTAAGTTGGTTGTGGTGATGGTTAAATAAAGTAATGAACAGAGAGCTCCGGTCCAAGAAGTTCGAAGTTAGTCAAGGCTATTGCTTTAGGCAATTCCTTAGTGGGGTGGTAGGGGCAACTGGAATTAGCGTTTTGAAATTTCGATTGATTAAGACGGGAGTGAATTTCGTGGGAGGGGAACTTGGATTTTACTGAAATAAACGGAAGAGAAGACTGGTAAACTTGATCAACGTGTAAACTGCTGAGGAAAACAGAGAGAAAAGGAGAGAAGATAAGCTACGTCGATGGTGACACTTAATAAGTATTTGTGATAAGAAATCCATTAATAAATATTTTCTATTATATAGGGAATGAAAGTATTAATAATTTAAGGGATTAATTTATTTATATATTATAAACATTCTATATTAATTATATTTATATATTATAAGCATTTCTTATAAAATAATAAAAATAAATAATGAAAAGGAATTAGTGTATTTATACATTATAAGTATTTTTCATACCGAAAATGAAAAAATAAACTTAATTGATTAAGACGGGAGTGGATTTCATGGAAGGGGAACTTGGAGTTTACTGAAGTCAATTGAAGAGAAGACTGGCTACAGGTTAGATTATTTACTTTGAATATTCCTTGTGAAGGACTGGAAATCTTGTGTCAAAGAAAGTCCAAAAAACCAATCAAATGTGGGGCAAGAAATTTTCAGTTTTCTGATAAAAATGTTTCAGTGCAGTTCTACTGTGATCTTTTTTTTGGTTTAAATTTTCAACGTGTTCTAAGTTAATATAATTTCAGCAGAATTTGTGGTGGTTTACTGGGTCTTCTCTTCCCTCATACCTCAATAATGGGTTCTTCTTTAATTGTAAATAAGGATCCCACACTCCCGATGGATAAAAATCGATGGATCTGCCCTGAATGAGAATTAGAGAGAGTCTACCTTGAATGCAACGAGTCAATGCGAATGCTTGATAAGAATTTAAATCGCACCTAAATAAACTCTTCCCACATACCTCAATAATTGGTTCTTTAATTATTTGGCAGAGAAAGGTAGAAGAGACAGTCCCAAGAGAGCCGAGATGGCGTGCTGATAGCCATGCAGATTAAAGGTGGTGTTCTGCAACTCTGCAGTTATGCTGCCCCTGTCCAAAGGCTAACCTTAAGCTGCTAAAAGTGTGAAGATTTGACAAAGATGATCAGGTAAAAGAATTGAAAAGATGACGAATTCATTACACAGGAATGGTTCCTGGTATCATTGCTCATATACAAAAATCCTATAGAGGGATTCAATGTGCATCTTTTCTTATGAAGTGTTTTACTTAAGTTTTTAATATCAAATTTAAAGGTCAAGTGTCCGTTTTTTTTTTTTTAAACATAAATTAAATCAAATTAATCAAGCAAACTAGAATTTAGTTTATCCCTTTATAAGAGTAATATATTTTTTTTAAAAATGATATCCGTTAGTATTGATGGTTAGAGGCTTAATATGAACACTTTATAAGGTGTCATTTGTAGCACAATATATATATATATATATATATATATATATATAGTTCGTTAAATTTTTATCTGAGATCTATTTAATGCTTCCTCCGTTCCTAATTATAAGTTGATTGTAGTTATTTTGTCGATATTAAAGAAATATGGATAATATTAGATAAGAACATTAAAAATGGAAGAGAAAAAAAACACATGATGAGGGAGGGAATATGTGCAATATTAGAAAAAATAATAAAATATTTATTAAACTACTAATAATGACTTACTATACTATAATTAAAGACATATAGAGTATTATATATTACTATTTCTTATGATATATATTTTTTTGAAAAAAGAGAGTAAAATTTTGATATGAATCGAATCTATTTAAATCTCATAATTCATACAAATAAAGAATGATATATTTACTTTAAAAAAGAATTTTTTTTTTTTAAGAATCTAATATGGTAATTTCCAAGCAAAACCCAAAAGTTTCCAATTCTTTAGTTGACTAATTATGGTTTGCATGTTAAACTTATAAAACTAGAATTATTGTGGTGGGACATTTGGTATGTATATATGGATGATATAAGCATAAATGGGGGCAGCATATTAGTGCATGTGAATCCTTGGAGAGGGAATATATGTAGCATGCTGGATGATTAGGAGAAGATGTGTTAATTTTTCTTTTTTTGAATGGATCTTTGGCACTTGGAGTCTGTCAAAGGAGAGATATAAAGGCCCCCACCCCATTCCAAGACCAAGCATGCATGCCTTAATCATGGTGAAGATTTCATGCTATCATGTTTTGAGTGTGTCTTTTATACTAAAATTTCCCACTCTTCCCCATTCAAATCCTACCCTCCCACTTTTGAACCTGCAGCAGCTATCTGTGAATGCGTACAGGGTTCAACTTAGGAAGGTGTTGGTGGGATAAGAATTCAGGATTTATGATCTTTATGTTAGTCACTCCATCCAATGAGATACCTCCAAAGGGACCACATATTTGAATTCCATCCTTTTTCACGCTCACCTCCAATTATTTCAACAATAAGGTCATTTTTGTTGCAAAACTTGTGGTGACCACCAAGAACAGGTGTGAATATATATTCTCGTGACATCTACATGTTTTCAACCACCAAGAATCCTTCTAGACTATGAAAGAATGATAAGGATCAATAAACTCATCCAAAATTTTGAAAGACATATTATTACCAAGGAGAAAATATTCTTCTTTCCCAATGCTTTGGCAAAATTGTCCAAAAGTGGGGATGGAAATGGACCATATACTTTTCTCATTAGCTAGTGTTCCACTAATTATTTTGCCACTTAAACTACTTAAAGAAGGCCAATATACAGCTTTTTCCTTTGCATTTCATGGGTTTTTTACTTTTAATCAATTAACGATAATAAAAACAATCCTGAAAGAAACTTTTTTTTAGCTTAATTTGGACAAACTGGCAACAAAATAGTGTCATATGACGTCTTACATTACATTTGTTGATAAAATTGATCAATTATAAAAATGTATTTATTTCTTGAAATGTCAAAAATTTCAACTAAAAAAAAAAAACAATTCTTTATACTCATTGATTTCAAAACATATATAACTAGCAAACAAGATATTATGTGATGAGGAGTTTAATCTTCCTCCTTTTGATTTTATAATTCGCTATCTTTTAGCTAGGCTCTCGAAAATTTCTTGATTATTATAATATTGTACATATATTTTGTTTAATTAATAGAAAGTGATCGAGTTTTCTCAAATATATGTATTTAAAACTAATTAACTATCCTTTGACTCAAATTAAAAATATTTAATTGTAATTATATTATGCTTGATAGTTGTTTATAAAACTCAATTGTTTCTTCTATTTATTATAAAATTTATCTTTTAACTTTTTTCTAAATTAAACAAGAGAAAATATTAAATGTAAAATAAATTGAAAAAATAACAATTACTTCCTCTATCACTCTTTATAAATTACCACCCATCATTTTATAAAAATAGGAATTTTCTTCTCCAAAATATGAATTGAGAATAGAGTTTCGGGGAGAGTGAGAGATGGCTCAAATAGGATAATAAAGAAAAAATACAGTCAAATACTTAATAAACTCATCACAATAACTAATAATTAGTGACAAGAAAAATCAACTCTAATGATTTATTAATATTGTTATAATTATTATTGCATTAATAATTACAAATGGCTTGTATTTTATTGACAAATGAAAATTAGCAACTTATTTTCAAAATTTCCAGTCTTGGCCTAATGGTCCCAAAACTCGGAAGCCAATTATACCATTCGAAATCGAAGGCATGAAAGAGAAAGGAGTTTGATGATGATTGTACTAACTTGGCAGTCTTATGAGGTAATTAATTAACTTCCGCTGTTTCAAAGTTCCCATTTCACAATCATTGGGTCAATTTGCATTTCCCTTTGTATGATCTGATTGTGATCTCCCCCTCTTCCCATTAATCTCCAGAATTACACAAAAACCCCACTATAATACGTGTCTTTGAGATTGCCCAGTAGGTAAAATGAAAATTGTGATGATCAAAGGTTCCAAATTTGATTCTATCAATGTCCTCTGTATTGAATCAGCTCTGTATATTAGCAAAATTATTCATACCAAAATTATGTTACCGGTAAAAGGAATAGTTGTTAATTTTCAATGTCCTTTTTTTTAAAAAAACATTTTTAATTATTATTATTTTACTAGTGGTGTTCGAAGAAGACTCTCGTAGGCACCTCGATTGCTTCTGCTAGAAACTATAACTTACTAAAGTTGGAGTGACCAAATAAGAAAATAGTAAAAATAGTCAATTTTAATTAATTTAAAGGAAATAAAATATTCAATTTTAAAACAGTAAAAATATTAAATTTCATAAAAAAAAAAAAAAACAAAACAAACTATTCTCTCATTAAGTATTAGAATTCAGAATTAACTTTTGACTATTTATATCAGTTATTAGGACCACTTCCGAAATTAACGAAAAAAAGGGATCGATGTGGGTGAAATTGCACACTTTAAGTCCGGGGGGACCCACAAGAGTGAAAGCCTGCTGTTGTTTTGATTTTTACAAATGTAGCCTTTTGTTTTTAATAATAATTTTAAATTCTTTTCTTTATATATATTTATTTAGTTTTCTCTCATTTGGATGCATACAATTTTTTTCTTTTTTCCAAAAAAATTAGGTAAGGGGAAATTGCACAATTTTATTTTTTTTACAATATTTGAGATAATTTGACCAATTAATCCTGTAGAATCATTAAAAACTAAACCTTAGAATTTTTACATGTTACTCATTAAGTTTTATAATATAAGTCATTTTATAATTTACAATGCATATTTATTATATACATTTTTTTTTCACTTTTACCCTCCATTTAATATACGCTTTCATTTATTATGAAAAAAATATAATTATATTTATGAATATGAGAAATAAAAGATATTTTAGACATAATAAATATATATTTATTATTTCTTGAAACGCCAACTAATACCTTACCGAGATAAACTTGAGCTCGTAAAAGATTGCACAACTTTATGACCTCTGAAGTTGACTTCAATTTTACCAATTTCTTTCTAGCTGGAAGACTTTTCAAATTACCTTTATAATTATGTTGTAGACCAAGGAATAAAGTAATAAAAGCTGATAAACATAGAATAAAGGATTTCATTTATCTTCCTTCTTGATCGTATATCCTCCAATATTTTGACTAGTTATCTTAAAAGTAGGGATCAATTCTTCATATATTCAAGAATTCTCCCTCACCGTTATGAACCATAACAGCACCCCTGCCTAATGCCATGGCATTTTTTTTTCCCTTTTACCCAGCCCTCCTTGACCCTCACCACCTGACCCACTCCACACTCTCATGCCGAAGATAAACAGTGATTCTTTGCATAATGAAATTCATTGTGTCTCGAACTTAATATGGTCTGGTCTCAAAGTTTGTCACTTACCATCAAGATAACAAAACAATGACTCCATGACAACCTGTTTCCATTGCCATTCCTCTCACCAAACTGGGAGTACTGGGAGTATGTGATGACAATGATGTGGCAAAGCAATCTAATTTGTTCCAGCAAATTTATAGGCAGAACAAGAATATGTGAGCCCTCAGTAAGAATACAATATGTGCTAGTATTATGGTGAAGAAGCCAGTGAGAAAAGAATGTGGCAATCAAGGGAGGCTTATTGGCAATCTATCTATCTATATATATATATTTATACACTCACAAAGCATAACTAAGACACTACCAGTCTCCGGAAATTACAGTGATGGAGCTCATTACGCTGCTCTTTGGACAATAGATACAACGACAGCCACATCGTCAAGCTTGCCGCCTGAAAACCCTGCATAACCAGCTGCTTGAGCTGCATCGGCAAACGGACTTCTTGCAGAAGCAGAACCACCCACTTCTTGAGCCATTGTTGCCAAGAGTTCAGCAATTTCCTAAATCATAAATGAGGAAAAAACGAAGGGAAAAATGGAAGTAGAGTTGAGCAACGGTACAAAAATTGAACCACAAACTTTGAAACAAATGCACATGAAAGATAATACTCCCTCCGTCCATAATTGTAGGTCATTTAAGCTTACTTTTCTTGTCCCTTATTATAAGTCATCATTGGTAGTTTAATACACATTTTACTCATTTTTTTCAATATTACCCCTTCTTTCTCTATTTCATTAAACAATTTCATTCTCAATGTTCTTTTCCAATAGGGACATTTTGACAGACATTGATAAAATGACTTACGCAGGCTAAACCAGATTTTTACCTTTTGCAATGCACACAGTTCCTAAGCCTAATAAACCAACCCCTTCAAACACTCACATAGGAAAAATGATATAGCAAAGCTAATTTACTTGTTTTCGCTCTCAAAGAGTTAGAGAAATCATCAATGGGAAAAAAGGAGGCACCTTTGGTTCTTTAGCAGATCCCAGTGAGTTTGAGACAATTGATGCGATTTCTTGCTCGTATAAATTATCAAACAATCCATTAGTTGCGATGACAATTATGTCACCTTCATCTAGTTCAACTTGGTACCCCTGAATGAGAAATTGTGAAATGAGAAAAACTAGATCAAGTTTTGTCAAATATCTCTTTTCTCCTAGAGGGATTTTGTTTGAGATCACTGACCTCAGAAAGTTGAGATGGATCGTCACCTCTTTCAATCTGTATGGGAAAACAAAATTCGTGGAACATTGGAGACGATCTTTTGAGAACAGCACCGTTTCTTAGTAGTATAAAACCTGAATCTCCAACATTGGCGATTCGAAGGACCTGAAAAAGTACTCCTGCTTTAGAGAATAGTGCTATCTTAAAAACTACCAGTTACTTCATGTACGGAATAAAAAATAACTTAAGAAACAGTAAACCAGAATCTTGTTTAGTTGATCTTGATGCCAAAAACCAAGAATAAGTGAGAAATTTCTGAAAGTTGCTAGGTAGTCTACCTGACCATCAAAGAAAGCAAGCAAAACTGTTGAAAGTCCATGAGATTGGGATTCTAAAACGCTCAATCTCAGGACCCCCTTAGGATTGGTGATTAGTAATGATCCGTTGCCATCTGAGACAATCTTTTCACAATTATCCATGAGCTCCTGAGCATAAAATCCTGGGTTGGTTCCTGGAAAAGTTCAGTTGTATCTTTCTTTAAAGAATTAAGGTCTCTTTCAATTTGCATCTTTGTTTATTGGCAAGATTTCATAAGCTGAAGAGAGAGAATAATTGGTGGGGGGGGGGGGGGGGTAAAGAAATCTTATGATGAGTCTTGATGGAAATGTCAACAAAAATTAACATGAGGATACCTTCAAGTGACCACTGACCAACTCCATCGGCAACCCCTAACCAGTTCTTGGAAGCAATAAAGTATGCATCCTCTCCACCTGTCAACACCTGGAAATTATTATCTTTCGAATCACTTACCACAGTAACATCACTATGTGGCCAAAATAAAAAGGTCTTCTTCCATTTTTTCTCTTCAGCAACTCAGATTGTTCCAGAAAATACAATTGATGCACATCAATTCGATCGCCCCCACACACAATAATCTAACCCAACACATGCAGGATTTTCTAGAAATAACAAAAGTTCTGAGGTAAAAAATCACTTGCAGTCATAATGCCAATACCTATTTGAACTTCTTTGTACATCAGTGATCATACAACCATTCTTCTAATTTGCAAGATTAACTAACATAAGCTAATTTTGAGCAAATACCTTAGAGGAATGTGGTAGCAATGCAGCTGCTGAAGATAAAACAAATTCTGGTGTTGAGATTTGCTTGCTGTTAAAAGATAGAACAGGAAGAGATGATTAGTTATTTCACATGCAAACTTTTGTGTTTTTGAGTTAATTATCCTCAAGACAAAGTTTCTGATGAGGTAAACAAAAAGAAAACAATGGTGAATATACAGTGACTTAATGGGGAATGGACACAGCGAAGTTACAGCATGTTTGAAATAAGCACTGTTAAAGCCAGCCTGTTCTTGTGGAGATAGAACCATAACCAGCCCTATGATATCTACCTTTTTTTTCTCCTTCTTTAGCTTCCAATAAGTTTAGAATTCAAATCATTTATCACACCAGATTATCCTTCTTATTGCCTTTTACGTCCTTAACAGCATTCTGTAGATTGTCAGATATGTTTTGTTACTTGATGAAGAAGTTCACAATGTTCTGACTTTTGGGATGTTAGTGCAGATGACAGACAAACTTTCGATTCTATACCTGGCCAAAGAGACTTCAGTTGTTTTCAACTCTATCAGCTCATGATCTGATACTTCAGGAAGTTCACTGCTTTGCAGACGGCTACTACTCCTTTCCTTTTCCCAGGTCTGACTTGGTAGGTTGCTGTTGATCTATGAAGAATGTAAAATTAAAGCCAATAAATGCAGAAAGAAATGATTTGCAGCCAGTGTGAGATGTTCAAGTAGTTTATTATGGTGCTGTTTGTGAGTTCATCATTCAGCAACTTATAAAGAAAATATGGTGTAAAGATGGAATTTATTCCCAGATGCCACTGCAGAAATTCAGAAATCTACCACTATCTATCTTACTCTAGCCCAATAGAGCTAGAGAAATCAGCAAAAACATGTTCCTTTACTCTTTTTCACAAATAGGTGAGCAGGTATTACTTTCAATAAGCTTGCAATTTTCATAATCAACCAAATTCGATCTTAATATGATGCAATTAAAGCTACTGGAGTAACATTAGAGAATTTTGGAACTAGGGAAGAAAATTAGTACACCCCACTGGTAAAGGTTGTTTTAACAAGATAAACATATCTGATCCCAAAACACAACATAAATATAAATATCTAACCGTTGGCAATTTTTCAGTTGGATCTTCTCTGCCAAATTCTTGAATCATGTCATTTTCTGCTCCCTCGTTGAGAATTGGCTCACCTTCTCTCAAAGGAGACAGAGGCATTACTTCAATTGCATTTCTTTCACAGCCATCTTTGGGCAGATTTTGCAGAACCGATTCCACAACCTGATCCTCAGCACGTATAGGAGAGTCCAAAACTTCAGAATCCTCCTGTGTCTGTTCCTGGCCTCTACTTTTAGTGTCAAAACCAGAATTCACAGAGACTGATTGTAGAACCTCTTCATTGTCATATTTCTTATCAAGAACTTCCCCAGAAATGCCATTTTCCAATTCACTGGTATTTTCAAGAATAGAGACAGTGGACAGGATTTCATCATGTCTGTCATTTTCTATATCAAGCACAGAACTAGAAGTATCTCCAACTTCTGTGCTTGTTGCAGAAACAGGCAATTGGACTTCTTCAGGATCTTCCAACAGCATCTCACTTGATTCACTCACTCCGTCAGTAACATTACTACTTTCACGACCAATGGATATCAGTGAATCATCAGTACCAACAGCCTCATTTGATCTCTGGCTTCTCTCTTCTCTATCAGTCTTTTGTATTTCGGTATTTGATGTAGAAACAGGTAATTCAATTTGCTCAGGTTCTTCTAACAACCCCTCTCTTGATTGATTAACTTCATCGGTAAATCTACTACTTTGACAGCCAATAGACACCGAATAAGGAACGTCAAGAGCCCCATTTGATACCTGGCTTGCCTCTTCTCTGTCAATCCTCACTACATCTGTGTCAGATGCAGAAACAGGACACTGAGCATGGTTAGGATCTTCCAACCACTCCTCACACGATTCACTCTCTTCCTCAGTGACTCTAATTCCACTACTAGCCACCACTGAGTTACCAACATCAGCTGCCTTATTTAGTTCCTCAATTCCCACTTCACTTTCTATTCTCTTCACAAGCACTACCGTGTCACGGTTACCATCCAAAACCTTCACTACTCTATATTCCTCTTTACCCTCACTACCTACGTCTTCAGAACTTGCATTGGATTCCTTCAATACATCATCCTTAGCCACCTCAGATGGGTCCCCAAACCGAAAGATTAAACTACCATCAGAATGCTCTGCCAGAACAGTACAAATTTCTCAAATTTTATATGAAGAAAATGAATCAATAAAACCAACAATTAAAAGTTTCAATCTTATTCCTCTTCTTCTCTAAACCAAAAAGAGCACCACCTGGGAATTGATACTGGAAATTATAAAAAACCAGCAGAAACGATAACAACTAGCATTAAATTAATAAGTGTATTGCATGAAACGAGGAGAAATTCTGTATTAGATGAATGTACCATGAGACGAAACGATGTCAAGATTGGATGAAGAGGGTCTCGCCAAAGTGGGTTCCTGGTCCTTGTTAGAGGGTAAACTGAAGTGAAGGGATTTCTTTCTTCTTCTCCTGGGAGTTCTGGGATTGTCCAAGGAAATAGCAGGAAGTGAAATACAGGGATTTCGTGGTGAACAAAGAGGAACGGAGAAGGAGAAGTTGGTTAGAGTGCGAGAGTCAAGAACGGTGAAGAGGTAATCGGCCATCAGAACCGGGCTATAGTCATTAAGAAGATTTCAAGACTTCGCCAATTCCATTCATTTCATTTTGCTTCTGGACAATAAATTTTGCAACTTTAGCCCAAAGATCAGGTTAGAGACGAAGATTGAGTAAGGAACTGTTAGGTGGTGAGAATACAGCAACAGAAGAAGACCCTAGAACTCCCAGATGGATAAATATTGGGGAATGAGGATTAATACCAGAAAAATGACCTTAATTCTTTCTTTTTTTTCACTTGACAAACAAGTTCCATCTTGGGGTTAAACCAAAATTAGATGTAACCAGGCTTTTCATCAGAGTTTGATCTTAACTTAATGCATGATATTTATCTTGCAAAAGTAATTTTCTTTTCAGATTATGCATGTTCTAGAGGATCAATTGTTGGGACTTTATTTACCATAAAATTTGGAATTATGAGTTGCAAGCTCTTTTCTGCATATCTCTTCAAGAATTTTGAACAGGATACTAGGAAAAAGTTTTTGAGCCAGTGAATAAAAATTAATCAATCTGTCGTCCATGAACCACGTAGATGTACCATAGAAAATCCATATTCCACGAAGACAATAAAATAAAGTCTTTCTTGCGTAGTCCACCAAGAACTAAGTGACTATGTCTTAGCCCAAAAGTTTTAGTATATTTCTGACCGTGGCCACTTCTTTTGAAAAACCATAATAATTCAGAGGGTCTTTTCTATAGGCTAGAAAGGTTTTCCTTCGTGATTGTGACGGTAAGATTTTGTGAACCGCAATTCACTGCCAAAAATACTTGCTGAGAAGTTAAAGAAAGTCTCTCCAAACCATGAGTATGATTGTATATGTAAATTGAGAGTTGAGAACTAGAGGAGAAGAAATTGTCCACGTGGACAAAACCCAAATGGCTAGTGTAGATGGAGTCTCTCCAAACCATGAGTATGATTGTATATGTAAATTGAGAGTTGAGAACTAGAGGAGAAGAAATTGTCCACGTGGACAAAACCCAAATGGCTAGTGTAGATGGAGTTTGTGATCTCATTGGTCCGAAATCTATCCGTGAGAGACTCTAGATTTCATCTGCAGATTTCACTTATCCTACTTGGCTCCTTACAAAGACCATCTTTTGATCTTCCCATCTCTCTTGGTACCCACATAGCCATATAACAAGCCAGCTCTAGAAAGGAACTCAAATACACTACTATTATTTGGTTAGCAATATTTTCTTCTACTCAAGAAAAGAGAAGGGTAACCAAAAGGAGAAGAGAGGGAGAAAGAAATGGCTGCCACATCTGCTGCAGTTCTTAATGGTTTGGGTTCTTCCTTCTTGAATGGTGGTAAAAAAGGCCAGACGTTGTTGTCTGCAACAGTAGCAGCAAGAGTTGGAGCTTCTGCTGCTGCTCCCAAGAGGTTTGTTGTTGCTGCTGCTCTTCCTCCCAAGAAATCTTGGCTTCCCGGTGTTAAAGCTGGTGGCAACTTTGTTGACCCCGAATGGCTTGATGGCTCGTAAGTAATGTTGTTCCCAAATCTATGTATAGATCTCATACGACATTGCCTTCTCTTGGTTTATTGAACTTGAACAATTGAATTACAGTTTGCCTGGTGACTATGGTTTCGATCCACTTGGTCTTGGAAAAGATCCAGCATTCTTGAAATGGTACAGAGAAGCTGAGCTGATCCATGGAAGATGGGCAATGACCGCTGTTGTGGGCATCTTTGTTGGCCAGGCATGGAGTGGAATCCCATGGTTTGAGGCTGGTGCTGACCCCGGTGCTATTGCCCCCTTCTCCTTCGGTTCACTCCTTGGAACCCAACTTCTGCTAATGGGATGGGTTGAGAGCAAGAGATGGGTTGATTTCTTCACCCCTGACTCGCAGTCTGTTGAGTGGGCAACTCCATGGTCAAGAACTGCAGAAAACTTTGCAAATGCAACAGGTGAACAGGGCTATCCTGGTGGCAAATTCTTTGATCCATTGGGCTTGGCTGGAACACTGAAGGATGGAGTTTACATTGTTGACAGTGAGAAACTTGATAGACTAAAAGTTGCAGAGATCAAGCATGCTAGACTTGCCATGGTTGCTATGCTAATTTTCTACTTTGAAGCAGGCCAAGGAAAGACACCCCTTGGTGCTCTTGGCTTGTAAGCTGTATAATTCTACCATTATGTAAAGATTGGATGTAGAGGAAAGAAATCAGAGCGAGTTTTCCACCATGATAATTAAAATTCTTTTTCACATGATATCAAACCCCATAATCCGGTAAGATTCAGAGGAAAACAAAAATCTTGTAATATTTCATGATCAGAAATCATTAGTCATACTTAAACAAGAAGGAATTATTCAAATATAATATGAATAATTCATGCAACAAGAAATCATTAACATTCAGCAGCAAATGCCAACATTTTAAACACCATAAAATGATTAATATCCTGATTCCTAAAGTGAGGTATGAATCTGTACTTTTGTAGTGCCAAGGCCAAAGAATTGAGCAATTTTCATTTTCAAGCCTAAAAATATTGGAAATGCAGGAGACTTTGATCCAGATCCTCATTCACATATTGCTTAAAACCCTTGAATAAAATATTCTAAACAATCAGCAATGCTAGGCAATATGATTTTCTTTATAACATTGGATTAATCGTCTCTACAGTATCCAAAAAAGAGCCACAACTTGTCCAAAACACAAAATTACGATTCAAGATATCCAGACATGTTCCCTTTTAATAGTCACTCAATTACGATTCACCACCTGTGGCCATCAAGAATTCACCTTCACAAACCACATCAGCTCCCACATATGCCTTGCCTTCCATCTTTGCTATTCCAAAGCGTTTCTGCAGTTTGAGGAGTGTCATTCTCATCACTAAGGTATCTCCTGCAACCACTGGCTTCCTGAACCTCACTTTGTCTATTCCTGCAAAGAAGAAGTTTTCTCGGGAACCTCCCACTTCAGGTTGCAGCATTACCAAGCCACCAACTTGGGCCATTGCCTATGAACACAATAAAGCACATCATCAAAAATTTATTACAATGTAAACATTTACAGCAGCAAGTTTGTCTATGCAGTTTTCTAGTTTTGTCTTATTGAAGATGAAGGAATGGATGTGAGTAAAATTGTCCCACCAACTTTTTTCACTCAACCTAATAATTCTCCTGATGGAGTCAAGCTACAATCAATAAAAACTAGGACCACTGGTTCACTGCCTCTTCGCTGAAGCTTGCTTCCCATGATCCAGCTTAATCACAAATAAAAAGAGAAGAGAAAAGGATAGTACACCCACTGATGGTTATCATTCTTACTGTTCTCAGCAAGTTACACAACAAGTTAAAACAGATCATAGTTATGTGTGCGAAACAAATCAAAGCTTACTTAGGTGTAAGCAGAACAAAAGGAATGGGAAAAAGACAAAAAACCATTATATTAGCAACTCAAATCTAGGAACATTGTAAGGATCACAAGAGGGCTCCAAGCTTTGACAACTGCCATCTTAAAGGTTTAAAGTCAGGGTGACTATTGCAATTGCCAATACCCCATCAAAAGGCAGAACCACAAGAATGGCAATTATCCCCTTCCTCGCACTTGGTATCTCAATATAAAGTTTGCAATATACAGTTTGATTGAATTCATGGACAAATATAGTTTAGTTTCCAAAGCACTTAATTGTGTCATTTACCCTAAGAAATGTAGCATAAATTGAAATTTAAAACAGGAAGGATCTGGGCATCATTGTTAATTTCTTTATATATGAAGCTACCAACTTCAAAATGAGAAACCATTTCTTAGGTACATATTTTACATTTAGCATCCATAGGACTAATTATTTATCACAAAAAGCTGAAAGGGGCTTCATTGAGTTGCATCAGGTTAACTCCAGTAAGTCCAGTTGTTCTTGGTGAAAAATTTGACCAAAGGTGAACAGGATATTTCTCTTGGATTTCTCAGCTTCTTAATCATTCGATATTGTTACCTCACAAAACTAGAATGAATAAAATCAAATCATGTTACTGTTGCCTAATAACTTTTATCAATGACTTTTACCAAACAATCGCTTGTTTCCAGGTTAGAAGGTTCCTTATAGGAACATGTGGTTATAATTTTCTGCTGCTATTCTGAAAGAAACCATTCTTGTTCCACCTTTACCACCATCTCTCACACTGCCTTGCCTTCATGCTATTCAGTTACCTAAACAAATAATGTTAGCAAGCCATAATAACACCTGCAAAATATCTGACTCATAGGAATATTACCACTTATTGGAATCTAAAAATTTCTATTAACATCTGCATCTATTTGCTAATAACTTAGGGACAATAAATATCTGACTCATAGGTCAGGTATTATCTATAGCATTCTGCTTTATCAATAAATTTAGCTTTCGCAATAGGTGAGACATTCACCAAGAATTTAATGAGACAGTATAACTTGTTGTTTGATCAATTTATATCTAGGAACATTCACCTCAGCAATCGACAAACCATCATAGGTTTCAAACTATAACCCGCAGCACTAACAGAAATCTAAGAAAGCACAAGCATTCACAAACGCCAACATTGACCTGGCAAATGGCCCTGATACAGCCAAGATCAAAGTCGAATTAATCAGCACACTACTCTGCTCTGAGGACTTATCACTTCATTCCTTCAAATTTGGATTTCATCTACTCGACTGAATATGTTATTTTCACACTCTCCATCAATCTAACCATGGGCCTCTTTTTGTTAAATGCTTAGGGTCATCTAAAACAACATCACCAACAACTAGCCCTTCATTTGCAAGCGATTTTAGTGAGGACATGTAGTGATAGTTGGTGCCTCAATTAGGAAAAAGCCTTTTCTAGCCAAACAGTGAACTGTAATGACAAATCAGTAACAGAAAAGAATTTTAATCATCAAGCTCCTCCATGACTTCTCACCCCAGGAAGAAATTGACAAAGCACTGTCTGAATGGAAGAAAAATGCAAAGAGGACAACATTCATGACAAAACATGTCAAAAAGCATAATGAAATATATCATGGAACAAATACAGATACCAAAATATTAAAGAACTCAAAGAGAGGACAGACAGTGAGTAAATGCTCCCCTTTCTGAGCCATGTGGTCCAATTTTCTACGTTATGCCATTCTCCAAAGCTATCAAGTTAGGAAAGAAAAAAAGGACAAATACAGACTCCATGAGTTATTGCTAGGGCAGACTGAAACACTTGAACATGGTGGAGAAAGGGAAAAAAAAAAAGACTTGGCTAGGAACAAATTGAAGCATTTCACAAGTGAGGCAACACTTTGATTTTGGGTAAATTATCAAAAAAGACTATCCCAAAAATCCATAGAAAGAGTGAAAAAATAATTTGACTTATTTCTGACGAATATGAGTAGGTTTCAAGTTAGTAGAAAATGCCTACACAACTGCAGTAATTCAACTACTTCAACAAATATTTTTCTCTCTGTAAATTTACCGCTAGCACATACAAATAGGTGAATTTCCTCACTCAAAATTCAAAAATCATTTTGTCAAGCAATAGAAAGCTCCTAAAAGTAGTTATGGCAATGGATACATAGCAAACACATAATCTATAATACATAGACAAAAGAAAGTCATTTACTTTAAAGGAATATTACTGTTACTAAATTTTCCATGGGATGAAGTACTTGTGAAGAATTGGTCAGATTCAAGAAGACTGATTGAAGACGGTGAAGCAATTTAAGCAACAAAGATAGCAAGAGATGGATATTCACCTCAACCATGAGAACTCCAGGCATTATTGGTCTCTCGGGAAAATGCCCTGGGAAAAAATTGTCATTTATGGTCACATTCTTAATTGCTACTGCTGACACTCCAGGAGTATACTCAATCACTCTATCCACTAAAAGAAAAGGAAAACTGCAAACACCAAAGGACCCAGATTGTGTTAAGACACTAAAACTACACTTCAAAAACAACAAATGTGACGACTTTCACTAACCGGTGGGGCAAAATCTCACGAATTTGATTAATGTCCATCACAGTTGGGAATGCAGGAAACCCTGAAAATCCAAATGCATACAACTTCACACAATCACTTTAAATATGTAAAGTTGGAAACTTGAAAACAGAAAATATAAACCCCGGTAAATAAAATCCAAGGCAACGATGCTTACTCAATTCAATAGGGTTTTCTGTCTTGGGAGTTTCACTACCAGCTGAGGTACAGTTAGTGACAAAATTCTTCTGGGCCTTCTTGAATTGCAATTGGGATCTGGAAAAACCAAGAGATTGTTTAAGAAAAGGTTGTCTAGGCATCGATTGGTGCAGCGGCAAAGACACATTCTCCATGCCCTTGGGAGAAACAGGTGAGCAAGTTGAGAACAAGGACTGGGAGAGAGATGCAGAAGCCATTGATGAATGTCGTGAACTCTTTCTTTTTCGTTTTACTCGAAAGCCTTGGAAGAAATCGGTGAGGGAAGATTTGAAGCGAGATAGAGTTAAATTAAAGAAGAGAAGGGGGGAATTGGTGGCGGAAGAAACGAGGTGCGGTTGAGTGATTTGAAGGGTGGGAAGAGGTTCGAAAGTGGGGGCTGAGCAACCAAGGCCTGGGCTGTTGGAAGTGTCACCATGATCTTTTCCTGGCAGTAGCATTTAAAACCTGTTTTGAAATAAATGCATTATTAATAATAATAACTTAATCATAAGTCACCTGTTATTAATACATATATGGATATCTCTCCCTATTCTACCTATTTCATAAGTTATTTATAAAGTATGAAATATATTTTTATTTATTCTTATAACCTCAATGTGAAATTTAAATATAAGTGTTCTACTTATAGTAATATAGGTAAAAGAAGAATGGTTGAATGAAATTAAAAAGAAATTCTTACTCTTCAACTTTACTATTTATTTTGCTTTGCATATTTTATTCTTTATAATTTTTGTACTCCTTCATAACATCATCCTTTTTTACTATAAAATATTTTACAATTATAAATATATAATTATGGTTTTTTCTATTTTTGTCCTATATCATTCTTATTATTATTATTGTTATAAAGAAATTATTGTAATTACAAAAAATATTTTTACATAATATATTTAAAAGCTCTTAATCTACTTCGCTTCACCTTCACATACCAAACAAAGCTTTAGAATGAGCCATAAGCCATTAGATCTCAGCGATTTATTTACGTAATAAAATTAATCATGTGACTCCGTCCATTTCAAATCTCTGTCACGTTTTTCTTTTTAACTGAGATAAACACGGTGAAAAAAAAGGAGCAGTAACTTCTATAGTAATCCCAGTCCACGGCCCATAAACGGAGCTTTGAGGGTTGACTCCGAGTCCCTCTGCCCATCTCTCCAACCAAGAAGCCCAGACCAGATGGACTTCCACCACAACCACCACCTTCCCGGTGGCTCTCCGTCTTCCTCCACGTCCTCCACCGACATCAACCTCAGCAATTCCGCCTATCACCTCCGCCAAAATGGCAGTGCATCCCGCACCACCACCACCACCTCTTCCACAAACAATAACGACCCTATGCTAACTTGGTGGGAGTCCATCTCCAAGGCTCGTGCCCGCATTCACCTCCTCTCTTCTCTCCTCCCTGAAGCCTCCTCCGGTCTATCTTCCTTGGCGGATTCCGATCGTCCTGCCCGCTCCCTCCTCCTCTCCTCCGACGCGTACTCAGCCGTTTCATCTTTGCTGTCATCTCCTTCCTCCGGCACTGGCGACGACGCTCTTTGTCAGTGGCTTTATGACACCTTCCTCATGGCTGATCCCGAGCTTCGTCTAGTGATTCTCTCCTATGTCCCTCTCCTCGTGTCCCTTTACCTCTCCCGCATCCACTCTTCGTCCACTACTTCCTCCACCCCTTCGCTAGCCGGCTTCGAAGCCGTTCTACTCGCTCTCTACTCTTCTGAAGTCAAGGCTCGTTCTGGGAAACCCGTACTTATTTCCATCCCTGATCTCTCTCAGCCCTCTCTTTATCACCAACCTCGAAACTCAAGTTCTATCAAATTAAGCACTGATATTGGTAGCCTCTCGTCTCAGCCGTCAATGGGCGTTTTATCGCCTCCACTGGAGCCTCAGATGGCGGTCAAGTCCACTAAACGGGCCGGTATTGTGGGTGTTGCGCTTGATTGCTATTATAAACAGATCTCACAAATGCCCACTTGTTCTAAACTTGATTTCTGTAAATTTGCGGCTGATTGGGCTGGTCAGGATTGTCCCTGTAGATCAGATTTCGATGATTTTACTGTTCAGAAGCCCGAGAACTTTATTGGAAACAATGTTGGGCTTTCTGATACTTCTGTGGTTGATGAGATTGAGGATGCGGCAGAAGAAATTAGGAATTTACAGATTGAGGATAGGAATGAGGATTTGAGGCCTGAAGGTGTCCGAATTCCACTACCATGGGAGTTATTGCAACCGGTCTTGAGGATAATGGGGCATTGCTTACTGGGGCCTTTGGATACTGAAGATGTTAAGCATGCAGCCTCATTTGCAGTCAGGTGTTTGTATGCCAGGGCCTCACATGACCTAAATGCGCAGGCTATTTTGGCTACACGGAGTTTGATTCAGCTGGATAAAAGGGGGCGTGAGGCTGCTGCTGCTGCTGCTGCAGCTGCAGTGGCCAATGCTGCTTCCAGTACCAACACACCCAGTAAGGCTAAGAAGCCCGAGATACTTTTGGTTTCAAAATGATAGTTAAGTAAATGGCTTCTTAACTTGATTTGTTTAGTAACTGTGAGATTATGTATTTTCTTTTCTTTGTGGAATTGTGTAGGTACAGACATAGAGTTAATACACAAGTAAATGATTGTTCTTATGGATAGTTTGTTAGGTTGGATTTGGTGCTTGGCATAGAAATTGTGTACTAATATTAGTTGGAGATGGTTATGTTTGCCATTGCTTATATTCAGAGGAAACCATATTTTCCCTCTTAGTACTGTGGTACCCATTTGATCCTACTTCATGTTAAGCAGTGTGTATGTGCTTTCTTCTTAAGAAGAGTTGTTAAACTGAGACCATCCTTGTTCTTTTATTGTTTGTCTGTGAAATGGTCTGTTTAATTTTTGCTTTTTCATTTTAAAGATATAATTATGGTGAGATATTTTTGGATATTATACAGACACACGAAACAAGTGAACTCTTGGTAGCAGATTGTCTTTCAAAGATGTCTGGCCAATATTAGATGTTACATAAATTCTTGAAGTAAACCTTGATTGTTGCCAGTTGCCTATTATCTCATGTTAACATGGATTAAGCACAAGTGTTTGGTTATTTCTGTTACTTTCTTTTACATATTTGTTTGATTGATTGGCACATATATCTAAGGAAGAAATTTACATGCAGCAAAAGATGCTTCTAGCTCTTGCTTAGTCGATGAGAATCTTGAGATGGTTATGAACTGAAAGAGGAACATATATAATAGGAAGTGATTGGTTAACGAGAAAAGGTAAAGTACATCATAGAAGACAATGTAAGAGCAGAAATCAACTAAACAAGGGCTGAAGAAGATTAAGAAGCATTTATATGGATGAATGACATGAATTTGAATTTTTTCTTTGATAAGCAAGATTAAACATTGTGTAGCCTATAAAGTTAAAAGCATGAAGGTATTTGATGTTTGATCATTTATTTGGCACTTAAAGATCATCTACATTGACTCCTCAATATCATAGTTTATTACATGTTATTTAGGATTTTCAGTATTAATCTTGTTTTATGCCATTTGGGAGTCAAGGTGTCATAATCTTTATTTAAAAGCGCATAAGAAAAGAATTATAGGATGGACTCCAGGTGTGTTTAAAGCTTGTGTCCTTTTTAGATTCCTTATTATTTGGGAAACAAAGAATCTCTTTGTCCCCCCCC
>JAOXNR010000029.1:5319419-5334426 GCA_028571225.1 Parsonsia alboflavescens | reverse complement strand
CCCTTTTCCAGAAAGAAAAGGAATTACTTACTCTGGTCACATTTGGAATAATGTTTAAGAAGATTCTGCGTTATGTGCCTCTTTTATTTTTTTTTTTTTAAAAGCATGATTGGGTGTTGAAGGAATTTAGTCAGATTTGTGCACTTGTTGGTTGGGTGGTCTATATGGATGTTTCTGAACCCTTACCTAGTTTTATCTCTTCTCTCTTTCCTCATTTATTGATGCTCTGTTCACAGCCTCTGAACTTATGTTGTTCTCCTATAGCCACTTGTTCTTTCTGTCGAAACATTTCCCTTTCTTACCACTTATACCTCTCTTCCTATCCATTTCCCTGTTATTCAGCCATAAAAGATTATCACGTAGTTTCCCTAACATTCTGCTATATTCTGTTGCTACTTGCAGATTGAATGTAACTTGTTCTGCATTAGTAAGGTAATTCTAGAGACCATCAATAGACTGTATAATTCAACCACAAATGATTGCCTGTTCTACTAGCGAAAGCAAAGTCCATCTCTGAAAAGATTAATCCAGGTCACTAAGGAAAAAAAAAAACAGTGGAGAACTTAGAATAACAGTTAATCACCTCCTTCCCATCGTTGTTTTTGTTGGAACCTCTTTGTACTTGTTTTTCTCCCTCTAGTTGAGTTGAACAGCCAGGCTTCTTCAGTTCATTTTCTTTGCTCAAGCTTGTTAGTCTATACTTCTGTGATGAATCCCACCCGTTTCATTCAATTTTTCACTAAAGTGACTGAAGTACTTGTTTTCTTTCTTATGAAATCATTTGAAGGATATAAACCATCATCCATGTCCAGTGAGTGACAATATATCTTTACGCTGATGCTTACTTGTGTTTTCTTGTTTTACAGAAGCAACAAATTACTCTCATGAATCTTGTATTCTTGTCCGATTAGTTAGAGGTTGTGAGATGCAGTGGTATTGATCATTATAACTATTACACTGAAGTTGCTTGTTCAGTTTTTGCTCTCACATCGTTTCCTTCTTGATGTTGTCTTTTTGCCTGAATTGCGATGAATGTTTGTTCAGTTTCACATGTATGTGTAGCTTTTACACCTGGCTTTTCCAGTGGCTTAACTATTACATTCATTGTAAGAAAAATGAAAAAATGAATGTTGTGTAACATTATGCATAATGCATCTAGGAGTGCTGGTAGTTGTGTTACATTAGCAAATGATGTTGAAATGAAACTGATTCCCAGAAATTTTCCACCATGCTCTATGATTTCACAGCAGCTATTGTCTCTGTTTTGGCTCCATTTTGGTACAGGTCATTTCTGTTTTTGGGATATAATGGCAGACTTAAATCGTTGATAGCAGATGTCTTTGACATTTCCGTTCCCTTTGCTCGGCAGTAATTCACTTCAAATGCAAAATGGAGCATTCACCAACTTGTTCCATCTTCAGTCAACCCATATTTTTCCCAAGAATTTGCTGTCCAAAACCCAACTTACTGCAATCTGTTGTTAAGTAAAAGGATAAGGATCAATCTAGACTTGTGATTTCAATCAAATTGATCAGTTACTCAATTTTAGCTGACAGGAACCCATTTTCTGGCTCTATTTGTTTTTTGGCTCAATTTTATCAAATGGAACGGTTGACCCACAAGGGTGAATGCTGCTCGAAGAGATGATGGTTCATGGATTGTTACATTGGTAATAAATTAGCATAATCATGAACTATATCCAAGTATGACTAGGTTAATGGCTGGCCACAGGAATGTGAGTAATTCTTTAAAGAGACATCTCGAGGTTAATGATAGAGTCGGTCTTAAAATCAGCAAGATTATTAGACTTATGGAGGTTCAACATGGTAGGCTAGAAAATATGGTGTGTTCTTTGAAAGATTGCAAAAATTACATTGCCACATCTTCTGCCTTTCAACTTCAGGTCGGAGATTCTGAATTAATTCATAGATTCTTTATTGAAATGCAGAACAAGGATCCAAATTACATCTATCAAATGAACATAGACGACGCCAGCAAACTCAAGGACGTCTTGTGGATTATCCCCAAGGCAAGGCTAAGTATCCTGACTTTTCTGATGTCGTTGTTTTGATACAACATACCTCGTTAACAAATATAATATGTCATTTGCAACTTTCATTGGTGTTAACCAGCATGGCAGTTCAATTCTTATGGGTTGTGCCCTGGCCGCAAACGAGGACACTTTGACCTTCCAGTGGTTATTCTCCTCCTGGAAACGAGCCATGGGAGGTGGTAGCCCTACAACAATACTCACATATTAGTGCGAAAGCATTAAGGCAACCCTCCGTGAAGAGATGCTGGAGACGGTTCATAGGTATTGCCTTTGGCACATCCTTACTAAGTTACCTCATAAGCTTGCGGGGGTCAGGGATTATCATGATGCAAAAAAAGAGTTCAGGTGTTTAGTGTTCGATATCCTGACAAAACAAGAGTTTGAGACGAGGTGGAGTGATTTTGCTTTGAAACATAATCTAGGAGGCAATGTTTGGTTGGATAAGTTGTTCTTTGAAAGAGATAAGTGGGTGCCCATATACCTTACAAACTATTTCTGGGTTGGCATGATGTCTACACAGAGAAGCAAGGGAATGCATGTATATTTTGATAATTATGTAAGCAGTCAGACCACTCTATCACAGTTCGTATAGAATTACGAATTAGAATTGATCGATAATCATGAAAAAGAGATGATTGAGGAGCTTAGGTCGAGGTATAAAAAAACGATTTGTCGTTCAGGATTCAAGTGGAAGGAACAACTTCAGAGGCATTACACTCGTACAATATTCAAATGGGTTGAAGTGGAGATGTAAAAGTCTTGTACTGTGAATTGAGCTTGTCTGATGAAGATGTAGTTCTCAGGGTGTTGGAATTCAAGATAATTGATGGTTCAATCAGAAATGATTTCCATGGAAATCAATTCGTGAACATGGTTGAATATAGACTGGGTGGCTGGTATCTTGATTGCGACTGTAAAGGAATCCTCTGCTACCACGTATTCAAGGTGTTGGCACATAAAAGGCTTAACGAAGTCCACCAGAAGTATATATTAAGCAGGTGGAGGAGAGATGTTAGACGACCACACCTGGGAAGATTTTTCTCAAGTGGTTATCCAGACATGACAAACGAATACAAAAAGTACAAGGTATTATTGAAAGAATTTGAAGATGTACTGGATATCGGTCTTGACAGTAGTTCAGAGACAAATTGCATGAAAGCCAAACTATTAGATCTGTAGGTAGACCTCTTAAATTGGAATGATAACATGGTTGTGGCTGATATTGAACTAGCAGATGATACACATGTAATAATTGCTGTATATCATGATGGTCCAATTTTGAATCCCTTCATCACTCGATCTTGTGGAAGGCCACTCACCAATCAACATAGATCTGCATTAGAGATGAGTATCAGAAGCAGAAGGGGCAGGGAAGGAGGTAGAGGAAGAGGGAGGGGTAGATGTGGTTCTAAAGCAGTTGGGAGGGGCAGGGTTGTGGAGTGAACAATGGTATTGATATCAATAATTTGGTAAAACACTATTCATACATTAGATCATAAGGTATCATTAACATTATTATAATATGTGATTTTGTGTGCTGCAGCAGAGTACTGGTCTTACCACATGAACATTTTTTAACACAACCACTTATTACGTCCTTGGAGTTCTCTTTTGTATTGTGTCATGGAATAAATACTCCTGGATGATCTGGAATAGTATTTACTTGTCACGACATTCTACATTATACTTCCATTGCAGAACTCATTTGGATGACATATTAGATTATGACCAATTACATTGGAAGTCCATTTTCAAATTTGAATTCATTGTGTTATAGGCACTTTTTGGATGAACAGGTAATATTAGTCCATACTACGAATGAAGATCTTGGTCCTCCGTTACGTAACAAATAAGAAAAATTCAAGAACATTACAATATTATTTCTTAACCATAGCCATTACACAGTAGACTGAAAACAAATAACAAAGGTAGAGTTCTATGCTCATAAAAGCACACAAACCATAAATAACATTGATGGACGTCCATATATGAAGGTTTATACGGCAATCCTTCAACACAACCCACAGGTGATCCCCAAACTTACTTGATAGTATTCTTAACCTTTCCCTTTTTTTTTCTAGAATCTGCAATTCCTTTAGACACAAGCCTTGTCTATTTCCTTTATCCAACCTTAGGAACTACATGACCTTTCTTCTTCCTTCCCTTATTTCCATCGTTGCATCCATCTTTACCCGTTGCAACATCGACATTCTCACCTCCATCTGGTGACTTGGAGTCTACCTTTCCATCCCCTACAACATCCTCGGGCAATGCAGTGTCATCCTGAACATGAGCATCAGCTGCAGATATGTGTCCATCACCAATTATTTGCTCAACTTCATTCTGGCCGTCCACATCAACAGCATAAATAACTCCATCAACATCATGTTCCTTTTCCCCATTACCAACACCACGGGCTTCTTCATCCTCATTGTCATACCTTGCATCATTTTTGGCATTAATCTCTATCCTTATGGATCTCTTTTATCCAACCTCAGCATTGGACTGACCTTTCTTCTTCTTCCTTTTCTTCCCATCCTTGCATCCAACCTGTCCCATTGCAACAGCACCATTCTCACTTCCATCCGGTGATGTGGAGTCTACCTTTCCATCCTATGCAATAACAACCTTGGTGCATAAGTGTGGTCCTGAACATGAGCATCAACTGCATGTGTGTCTCCATCAAAAATTGTTTGCTTAGTATCATTGTTGCCGTTCACACCACTAGCATCATTGACTCCTTTAGAGTCATTGCTCCTTTTATCATCAATAGCACCGACCCCTTCTTCATTATCATTATCATACCTGGCATCAGCATTGGCCTTGACCCCTAACCTTGTGGATTTCCTCTGTCCAACCCCAACCTTGAGCTGTCCTTTCCTCTTTCTGTTCTTCCTTCCATCATTGCATACTTGGCCTATCGCCCTCATTCTCACCCTTATTGATTGCATCACTAGATACTGTCGTGTCAACCAAACCCTCTCCAAGTAAAGCACCACCCATTTACACACTAACATCAATGGCTGATGTGTCTCCATCAACAGTTGCATCACCTGATACTGTGGAGTCAACCAAACCCTTTCCAGGTAAAGCACCACCTGCTTGCACAACAACATCAACGGCTGATGTGTCTCCATCAACAGTTATTCTCTCCGCTGAATTGTTGCCGTCCAAATCACCAATATCACTGATTCTGGCATCAATCCCCTTTCCCCATCAACAACACCAACCCCTTCTTCGTCAGCATTGTCATACCTGGCATCAACTTTGGCATTGATCCCTAGCCTTGTGGATTTCCCTTGTCCTACCCTAGCCTTGGGCTTACCTTTCCTATTTCTCTTCTTCCGTCCATCATTGCATCCTTGGCCCATAGCCCTAACGACATCATTCTCACCCCTATCGATTACATCACCCGACCCTATGGCGTCAACCAACCCCTTTTCCACAGCACCACCCGCTATCAACAGTTGTTATTTCTTCTTCATTATCTTTGTGCACATCACCAGCAACATTGGTTGGTCCAACATTGCATTCCCTTTCACCATTCATATTTGCCACACCAAAATAAGCATCGACATTAATTTGGGCACTGATATCAAGTACCAAATCATAAACATCCGTTCGACTTCAATCCCTCCGTTGTTTTCGTGTTCTGGTGATGACTACCATTTCCATCCTTTGCCTTTGTCTCGACTTCTGGATGAGCATCACCACCATGGACACCTTCATCCACACAGTCTCTCCCCCTTTCTTCACCACTTCTCACTCCGTCCTTCTTTTGATCCACCAGATATTTAGTAGTTCCTCTCAAGCAACTGCACTTTGCTTAGCAAGTGTCGCATAAGTTCAGTAACCCAGTGCAACTTCTCAGTAAGTTTAATATATTCATGACTAGGCCTATTCTTTTTTATTCTTTCCGCCACTATCATCATTTGAAGATAAGTTGCTAGCTTCTAACCCTTCATATTCATTGTCTCTATCTTTCCCATCTCGTTCTTGCTCCTCTCTCTATCTTGAACTCTTAGATGTTGGACTCAATTCTCAATTGTACTTCCAAACATCTTCATGAAACGTGACATGCATAATGTTGAAACTCTTTTCATTGTACTCCTCTGCTCCTTTACGACAGACGTCAACTGCTCCCCATTTTACCTCAAAATGCTTAAACAAGAGGGTAAGTATTTTGCCATATTGTAGGCATCTATTTTTTCCATCAATCTTGTTTCATCATGATCTCACCAAAATTCATCTTCATGCCTTTCACCAGCATGAGCATGACTTGCATTTGGGCATAGTTCATTGTAGTCTTGTGACCATCATTTTGGATTACCATTTTTGATACCATATGATGCAATATGCCGTACTGCACAGTCAACTTTGAGGATTCCTTAGGTTTCTATATTGGATGCCCATAATTAAAGATTCTTTGAAACTACGACATGCTAAATCCATCAGCATTACTGTTGTTCATGCAATAAATAGAACATCCTTCATTTGGTAACCTCAAAAGACTATTTATTAAAGCAGAATCAAACACAAATTTCTTCCCATAAACCATAGTCCTCCAACGCTCGATATTGCCCTCAACGAAATCATCATCGTCTTTATTAGTCCCTTCTGAACATACCCTCAGATTAGTATAAAATTCTGGAACGACTTCAGTATGGAACTCATTCGACAACTTTAAAAGACCCTCCCAGCCAACATTAATGAACCAATTGACTATATTTTTAGCATTGCTAAAATTCAATAAATTGACGTAACTACCTGGAAATACCTTTCTTTGGTTATCCAAGATTTGGGCATATACAGACTTTGCTCTGCCATCTAAGAATCGTTCTTTTATTGTTCCCTGTTCCTCCCATAAAGGTTGCACTTCAACTGGGCATTGTTCGTGTTGATTGATCGCTTTCTTCCTTGCACACATCTTGTGCCTCATTCTCTTACCCATTTGTTGCTTGGAAGTTTTACAGACTAAAAACAAGTTAAAAAATCCTGATCTTTTATATAACTTCCAAAAAATGAACTTGCAGCAAGATTATGAACTTAACCTCAACAAGTATGCTGCCGGAACTCAATCGAGGTGATATTTGTTTGTTCGGTACGTCAATGATAGTGAGGGAAAACAGGTATAGAAATTCAATTCCTAACGATAACTGAATCTTTTCCTGAAGGGTTGTCGCAGGAGATATTTCGTTTTCTATGCTCAATTCAAATTTTGAAATCTCTTGAGTTTCAGGGATTTTGGAATCAGGCCAAATAAACCACATGATACATTTGAACATTAATTTGAGTAGGAGCTATAGCTTTTGGTTCAAGTGGTATCAGAGCCATTACAACGGTTTTCTAAAATCATTTTATGAAACAACTACTTTCTCTGATTAGTAAGATATTTTGTTCTCTGTGATTAGTATGCTCTAAACTCTATGATTGCCACTTGTTGGATCCCTCACGTTGAGTTAATCAGAACACTCAGAGTCAAATATCTGAAAACTGAGTTAGTTTGGATTAAGTTTTACTTTGTGTTTTCAAAACCATTTTCAAAAGAACCCTTGTTGTTTGCTGTTGAGCCGTGGTTAGGCGTTGTTTGCAAACGTTGGTGTGAGAAACTTGGTCTGAATTCCCACTGTATCCTTGTTCCCGGATGGCATCCATAAGCCCCACTTTAGTCAGCTCTGAAATCAATCTTCCTACCAGTACACTCGCCAAAATACCCAGAGTATATGAGGTCGAATATAACTCTGATTCTGATAAATATCCCGTATCATCTTACCCCCTTGTTAACCTATACTCCATTTATGAAAAACCCAAAAAATATGTTGGTCACCGACTGAAACAAGTTTTCGGTCAACATCCTCCTGTTGTCTCCAAAGACTTTGTTCGAGCTTCTTTTTTCACTTCACATTCATTACCTGTCTCCTCATCTGAGCAGTACATAACCTTGAAATTCCTTGAAGCTGTGATTGATAAATGAAAGGCTGAAGGTTGTGCCCATGTTCATATTGGTGCTGTTAAATTAGCCCTCACCTTACATGCCCGAAAAGGATTGCCCATGGTTTCCAGAATTGCACTCTTAGATGCTCGATTCATAAAATATGAGCATGTTGTTATTGGCATGGTACAGATAACACTAAATGCTGGCACAGTATTTGTTACACTATTTTTCAATTTCACCCTTTGTCTGGCTGATCCTTCTCTCCAAGACACCTTGAAAGTTCAGATCCAAATTATCGGCCAGGAGTTACAGAATACCTTCATAGCAACACTCCACCACCAACTGGCCTACAGAATACAAAACCACTCCATAGATCTCCCACTTCCTACACACCTACAGAATGGAGAATCCCTCTTCTTAATTGTAGATACTCCAGAAAGCCCCTAGTGTACTTTTGTTCCCCGTCAAATTCCTTGAGAACACCTTGAACAAATGTTACCCACATCTTGGATGACAAACTATGAAAAGCAAATGGCCCTTACAAAACCAGTTTTGCCAATCCAAGCCACAAATCCACAAATGATTCCCCAAACTGATGGATCTGTAAAAGTTGTCTTTCCAAACAGACCAAGTTCTTCAACCATTTTTCCTACAGAACTCTCGGTGATTGGTCTACCTGATCAGGACTCAATCAAGGCCCCGGTGCAATATTGGTCACATACAGGACATCCAATATATCAACAACAGACCCAATCGGGACACAAATGGTTTGATGTCTGTGACTGTCCAGACTGTGTACCTATTCCCCGGAGATCCCGACAAGATCCGTTGAAAGTTCGATATGAAGTTGGTGATCCTCATATAGGACTCCTTGGAGAACACAACGGCAAATATGATCATTATGTCAAATCCCTCCTATACCGCCATCTCCAATACTTCCCCCCACTGGATGGGATGAAACCCCTTCTCCTCCATCTTGTAAACCTCCTGCACCACCTTCATCACCATGTCCACCATCTCCAATTCCTGTTATGTTAATGGATACACCTTCTTCCTCCACCACATCGTATGACACAGAATTTCCCCCATTAACATCATTTGAAAAGGACCAAAGCCACCATGCTTGGAAAATCAGAACATCCACTTCTGTTGATGCTTAAGGCCAATCCAGACCCATTTCAGCAGTTGAGACAACAATCAACTGGCACAATGAAAATGCCGTGGCCCAAAATCAGGTGCTAGATAAAATCCTCAAGTCCCAAAAGCAAGTCCAGACTCAGCTAACACAGCAAAATACTCAAACCCAACAACTTGTTCATCTGATCCAAGAGGCTCGTCAAAAGATTGACAATCTTCACCAACAACTCAGTTATCTGGTCCAATATACAACTGAGTGGTCTTCGAAGATGACCCAAATGCATCATGAGAAAGAATTTCTAAAGGCCCAATTGTCAAGCCTTGAGGCCCAATATGCTTCAATGACCAAAAGGCCAGATCCTTTCGACATCCAATTTAATGCATATTTTCCACAACCTAGACATAAAACCATTGATTTACCAGCTCCACCCACTCCAGCATATTCTCCTGCTCTAGCCCTTTGGAATAAACAGCCAAAGACTCCCAAATTAACCATTCCATTTCATGCCCCACCTGCACCTCCTCCTACAATGCCACAACCAGTGGTATCCACTTCCTCCATACCTGATGATCCAATTGTAGGTGCTTCTTCCAAAGCCCCTATTCTTACATTTGAGGCACACTCCAATCCTATTGCATCTTTCCTCAAAAACTTGGACACATACCAAGACAATTCACTCTCTGTCCCAGTTCTTGATGAAGAAGATAGTGACAATACATCCCTCACCTCTTCTATGGATTCCACAGATTTTGACCCCTTTGATGCTTTTGAAATCTCTATGATTGGTCCAAATCCCAAAGTAGAAGAACCAGATGAAGAATTGCCGGACCAACCAAATCCAGCAAGACCAAGAATCAATGGCGAACTCGATTCCAATCTCTTTATGTCTGGTTAATAACGGACTTACAACAGAATGAATGGAATTATGTCCTAAAAAGATTTGTTGCCAGATTTGATGGTTCATTAAGAGATTTTTGGAACTCCTTAGGTGAATACAGACAATTGCAATTCCTACAACAGCCAAATCCAAAAGCAGTCATAGAACTTCTACGAAGATTCTTTATTGGTGATACCGTGCATGATATCACAAGTGCCAGGGCAGAATTCTTGAAGATGAAATGTTGCTCCATATTACACAAAGATTTGGAGAAACATTATGCTTGAATGTGCAAAAGGCTCTACATCATCAATCAAATTGATGATATCAGTTTGAAACAAGCCTATGTGAACTCTGTTCCTAAAGAGCTTGCTAACGAGACCATGCGATTAATCAAATCCTTAGGTCTCACTTGGGAAGCATTAGCTTTTGGCCAGATTTGGTCAATTATGCAAGAATCACTGGATAAATTGTGTGTACCAACAAGGTTTTGGCAGAAATTCCAAGACCATGCATCCAAGATTAGTCCAGCCTGTTCTAAAAAACATCTGCACATCAAGTGTAAAGACTCAGACAAATGCCACTGCAAACCTTAACACAAAAAGTCATTTCCCAAAAGAACCTTCCACAAGAAATCCCGAAAGCATAAACGTCATTGGAAGAAACCCCATTGGAAGTTCTTAAAACGAAAGTCCACACCATCTCCCCCTTCGAAAGATCACTGTTTCAATTGTGGAAAGTCAGGCCATTTTGCTAAAGATTGCTCAAAGAAAAAGAAAAAATTCAAGCTTATGTCACAACTGAGCTCTCATTTGTCCCCAGAAGATTTTGCCCAATTGGAAACATTGTTTGATCTTGATTCCACACCTTCACTTGCATCCATATTGGCCATTGCCCACTATTCCACAGATTCAGATTCTGACTCAGACACCTCATCTGATGAAGAACAAAATCCCAACCTGTTCCAAGCCTTTACCAATATTTCTGATATCTATTTTATATCCTCAAAACCATACCCATTAGTGGTTATACCCATACTTCCCACATACCGTTCAGAACCAATCCCAGTCCTTGCACTTATTGATACAGGTGCCATCAGTTCTGTCTTGAACCCTGAAGTCTTACCTCAAGAATTTTGGGACACTAAACAAATCTTTCCAGCCGCCAATGGAGAAGATTTTCTGGTTGATAAGCTCAGCAAGCCCATTCATCTCCAACTGTTTTCCCACCTTACCCTCACCCACAGATTTTATGGCTCAACACTCCCAGGAAAAGATTTGGTTATTGGATTTGATCTCATTCACAAAATCCCCAATCTTGAGTTCTCACCTCACGGTCTTTTGCATCGAGGACACCTTCTACCCTGGACTCCCACAGCAAAAAAATTTTTCAGCTTACAAGATTTGTTCACTCAAATTCAAAATGATTTTATTCAAAAGTCTTGTGCAAATTCACATACTAAGTTTTTACAAAAATGTTCTTAGCCATTATGGAAAAATAATGAATTTTTTGTAAAACTTCCATTTGCATCACATTAGGTTATCACACCACAAAAAGCAACTCACACAGGCATGTCACCTGAACATTTTCAACTTGCTACTAATGAGTTGTCTTCCTTGTTAGCAGAACACCTGATAGAACCCACTGATTCAGAGTGGGCTTCTCAAGCATTTTATGTGAACAAAAGAGCTGAGCAAAAGCGTGGTAAGCTTAGATTGGTCATCAATTATCAGGATCTTAATCACTACCTTTTGTCAAACAAATTCCCATTGCCTAGACTCCCAGTACCTCCATTCAGCCAAAAAACTTCTCAAAGTTCGATCTAAAATCAGGCTTTTGGCAATTAGCCATAGATCCTGCTGATAGACACAAAACTGCATTCTGCATCCCTCATCACCATTACCAATGGACAGTAATGCCCTTTGGTCTTAAGGTTGCTCCTTCCCCGTTCGAGAAAACCATGACTCAAATTTTTAAACCCTTGTTTCCTCATTGTCTTATCTATATAGATGATATTCTTCTTTTTTCCAACTCTCTCGAAGAACACTACAAGCTGTTACAAGATTTCCACTCAATAGTCCAGTCCTATGGTATCATGCTCTCCAAGTCAAAAATGCAATTATGTTTATCTGAGATTTATTTCTTAGGTATGCATATTTCCAGTGGAACCTTTGAACCACAACCACACATTGCCACCTCCCTTAGTCAATTTCCTGATGAGTTAACTGATAGAAAGACCTTACAGCAATTCCTTGGCATTCTGAACTACATCAAAGATTTCATCCCAAAGATTGCCCATTATAGGTCTCTCCTCAGTAAGCGACTTAGGAAAAATCCTCCTCCTTGGACTGAGAGTCACACACAAGCAGTCAGAAAACTCAAAGATCTTGCTAGCAAAGTTCCTCCTCTACAAATTCCTTCCACAGGGAAAGGAATCCTACAAACAGATGCTTCGGATCATTTTTGGGGAGCTGTCCTCCTAGAAGAATCCCCTGACGGATCTAGGAAAATTTGTGGCTATGCAAGCGGAGAATTCAAGCCTGTTGAACAACACTACCGTAGCACATTTAAGGAAATCCTTTTCGGGCATGTAGGGTGAGGGCTAATTTAACAGCACCAATATGAACACGGGAAAAACCTTCAGCCTTCCATTTATCTATCACAGTTTTAGGGAATTTCAGGGTTATGTACTGCTCAGATGAGGAGGTAGGTAATGGATGTGAAGTGAAAAGAGAAGCTTGAACAAAGTCTTTGGAGACAACAGGAGGATCTTGACCGAAAACTTGTTTCAGTCGGTGACCAACATATTTTTTGGGTTTTTTATAAATGGAGTATGGGTTAACAAGGGCGTAAGATGATACGGGATATTTATCAGAATTAGAGTTATATTCGACCTCATATACTCTGGGTATTTTGGCGAGTGTACAGGTAGGAAGATTGATTTCAGAGCTGACTGAAGTGGAGGTTATGGATGCCATCAGGGAATAAAGAAACAGTGGGAATTCAAACCAAGTTTCTCACACCAACGTTTGCAAACAACGCCTAACCACGGCTCAACAGCAAACAACAAGGGTTCTTTTGAAAATGGTTTTGAAAATACAAAGTAAAACTTAATCCAAACTAACTCAGTTTTCAGATAGGTGACTCTGAGTGTTCTGATTAACTCAACGTGAAGGATCCAACAAGTGGCAATCACAGAGTTAAGAGCATACTAATCACAGAGAACAAAATATCTTACTAATCAGAGAAAGTACCTGTTTCATAAAATGATTTTAGAAAACCGTTGTATTGGGCTCTGATACCAAAATAGGCTTGAACCATAGGTGAAGTTTGTAGGCTGCTAGAGAAACCAGTAGCTTCTAGCAATTCAAGAAGACATAGATCCCTAAGATCTTTCCACTTGAACCAAAAGCTATAGACTGGGTAATTACCCCAGGGCCGAACCCGTAGGGGGTGGGAATCGAACTCGCCCCGTCCGAACCGCAGAGACTTAAGCTTGGCTCTGATACCACTTGAACCAAAAGCTTTAGCTGTTAGCTAAGGGACCGTTATTTCTACTTAAGCTCTACGGTGGCTATGCAAGCGGAGAATTCAAGCCTGCTGAACAGCACTACCATAGCACATTTAAGGAAATCCTTGTAGTTAAACGTGGAATTGAAAAATTCGAGTTCTTCCTCATAAATCACACTTTCCACATAGAGGTTGATCTTTCTTCGTTTCCTAAAATGCTACATTTCAAATAGAAAATCATCAATCATGGTCAATTGTTAAGATGGCAGTAATGGTTTTCTAGATATTCTTTCACTGCAGCCCATATCAAAGGAAAAGAAAACATTCTTGCCGACTTCCTTAGCAGACCACACAAGATCAGATCTTTTTGTCCAATTCCTTCCCAAATCCCATGCATTGCACCTCTTGATCTTTCAAACCTTCCTCTCAAAGTCAGAGAAACAATTCTTGACCTTGTTTTACCCCAAAGAAGCCGACTGAATTTCAAATTATTTCATAGGTTTATCCTTCAACAACACGGTTCAGGAATTTTCCAAGGCCTTGCCAACAATCCAGAATGTCCTTACCTCACCATTTTCCATATCTGTAATCCTTGGAATTTACCCAAACTCGCCCTCTGTTATTTCTGGTACTTATTAGAAGCCCATACAATTTGCTTCAGTTTTTATGTCACACACCTACAGTCATACATATGGAGTTGTGATAATACCAGAAATCTTGCCCCTCAGCACCTTCATCTTTTTAGGATTTTAAATTGGTTTTTTAATCCTGATGGTTGGTTTCGATTTTTATCTGACCATTTTGGCAAATACATCCTCATAAGTCTCCATCGCCCAGTCATTAATCTTGTTCCTCATAGACACATGGATCCAAGCCTCTATCATTTCTCCATTGAAGAAAACCTAGGATGGTATGCTTTCAACATGTCCAACCTTGGTGTTCAGAGAAGACATCCAGAGCTTCGAACAAGAATTCTGCAACAAATGTGTATCAAGAATAATGTGGACCCTGCAGCTATAGTAATTCCAGATGTACCAAATTATCTTAGACTCTGGCCCGATCACCCATATTATTCTGATTTGTTGGTATACCTCAATAGTCAACAACATCTTCAGTATACAGACCAGAATGGACATCGTGCTTATCGATATCCTATTGCAGATACTTCAGAAGAAGACAATTCCTCACCAGAACCGAATCCAGATGGATGGATGCCTCACTATCAGTCTGAATATGAGTCAGATTAGTTTGTTCAATTATTGTACTTTTATTATGCCTCACTATCAGTCTGAAAAGAAAGAGAAGTTGGGCAGACACAGTCACGACATAGCCTTCCTCTTCAGTTTAGTTTTCATTTTTTTGCTAGGGGGAATCTTCAATTCACTACATCACAGCAGAGTGAAAGATATACTAGAGCAAACTGAGTAGGAGAGGAGACACTAGCAGTCGGCGGCACTCGGTAGAACAGGAACCTTGACTCAAGTGCTCGACTAC
>JAOXNR010000029.1:5302526-5319319 GCA_028571225.1 Parsonsia alboflavescens | reverse complement strand
ATATATATGACGGGAAGAAATTTCCATGAGATATTTCGTGAGGTAGCCAAGAATGCGTTGACAGCTGACGATTTGTCTTATATAATACAAATTTCCGCATGAGACCAAAAAGATCAAAGAGAAGTTTCTACTAGTTGTCCTTTCAGGGGACACTCCGACGTGGAGCGGCACTAAATTATGAATTATGAATTTGAATCTCACTCATATCACTCCTATGGTGGAGTGATATGTAAATTATGAATCATAAATTTAAATTTCACTCAAATCCTCCTTTAAAGATATAGGATCTTGCAGTGGCATGAAGTTAGCTCATTCAAAGAATTAATATTTTTATTTTTATTTTAAAATGTTTGAAATTGGATGTTTTATTTTTTAAATTAGTTAAATTTTATAAAGAAATTAGCATTTCGATATTAAAAATGAACTAATTAAGTCGATTATTTTTCTTATAATTTAAGTAAGATAAAATGGCACATTCCATTACAAGTGAAAATTGGTAATTTCACAACCCGGAAATATCTCATTTTTAAAATTAATTAAAATTTTACAAAGAAATTAAAATAAAGATATTAAAAATAAATTTAGTTTTAAAAATAATTTCTGTAAATCAAAATGACACATCCAATTAATTAAAGAAAATTGATTTGGCATCGCCTGCAAGCAAAATTTAAGAAAGGATTACGTCTGGATTATTAGATGTTGGACTAATACAATTTACGTAATTATTACTGCTCTAGTCAATGTCTACTGTTATATTATTATTATTATTATTATTATTATTATTATTATGAATTTGATGAATTTATTATTATTTTTTTAGGTTAATTATTATAAATTTTCTAGATCCATAATGATTGATTTAAACTCATCTAGATGAGTTTTAATGGATATACCTTCTTTCATCCGAAGTGTATACAATTTTAGATAAAAAGTCTCCATTGTAAAATCATCGTCCTCAATTTTGTAAAGAACTAACACTCATGAAAATCACATGTAAAGCTTTATCATCTAATCCTATCCTTTCTAATGCTTTCATCTCTTCCAGAAAATTCTTCGTAACCGCCTTCCACAATCCCCTAACTTTAGCAAAGATCTTAGTTTGAAACAAGATACCCCATCAAATTTATTTTCATCATATTTTTGTTGATTATGTAAAAGCCATTGTAACCCAATTGTGCCTTGAAAACTTAGCTTGATTTTCTTTATTGGGATCAAACCTGGATATCACCGTCTTAAGATATCACTTTTTTTAATCCAACTTCGCTACTTAAGGGAATTTTCTTTGGACCTTTAGTTGGTCTTTGTCTGGGCTGATTTAACGTTAAAACCACCGGTGCTTGCTGACCTGGTCTTTTAATGGTAAATCCCTTAACTAAGTCTATTGTACTGGACCTTAGTTACATAGCATAACTTATTTCTCAATTTCTAAATTTTATTTAATTTAAAAATAAGATATTTGGTTATGAACAGCTCAAAACCAATAAGAAATACAACGGACTCAAGAAAGAAAGAGGGTATATAGCATCGGATGCACCAAAAATATACTTCCTCCATCACTATTTATTATAAGCCACTAACTCCATTTAATTAAAATTAAAGTAATATTTTTTTTTTCATAAAGCGATTTGATAATTATGATTTTAATCAAACTAATAGCATTAATTAGGAAAAAGAAAGAAATAAAGGGTAATATAGTAAAAAAATTAATAAAATATAATAAACAGATAACAATAACTTATATTCAATAATAAGGATATTTTTTCAACTTATAAATTGCAACCCAAGGAGTATTCAATATTCTGAAAATATTATTTTAAGTAGTAGTACAAGAAACAGATATTTTTGGATGTATAAAGCAGCTTGCGCTGATCGAGAAAACAAGACATACATAGCTAAAGCATTAAGCATATACTATATGAAATATCCTCAAAGCTTGGAGAGAAAGCTCATTGCATCATTATCGACATCAGTTAATTGCCGAACAAACCCTTCGAATTTCACCATCAGTTCCCGTTTTAACCTCAATGTTGCTCATTTTCACCATAGCCCTCGCAAATTCTGCACTAAATGTCAAGCCAGTGCCCAAGAACCGCTCCACAATGTTTCTGGTGGAGTTATCACTCCACAACCTCTGATCTGATTCCAAAACTCCCCTCCCATTCTGGAGATTTGTATAATAAGAAGTGTCGAAGCTGTTCTCGCTGCCGGTGTCTAGAGGTACGCGGTTGCTGTCCCCACCGGAAGGACATTGTGACCGGAGTTGCTGGAGAAAGGTTGGATCGATGGTAGGGTCGGCACTTCCGTTTACGAAGTTATCGAGCCTGTAACTGAAGGTAACGCAAGCTGCAGTTCCAACGGTGTGTCCTCCTAATGAAACATCAAACAAAAGAATTATAAGTTTAGCTTCCATCTACTAGCTAGCACATGAAATTTGAGTTAATTAGCCCCGACATAGATTAATTGGTAAACAACAAGGAATTAAGCGTGTCAAAGTTTGATTATCAAACTTATGTATTAAATTTGTATTGAATAAGATATATCAGTATCATCTTATTTGTATTGCATATCTTGCAATTTACAAGATATAATTGCAACCGGATCACTAGGAGATGCTTGCATTAGAGCATAATCCCAAATTGAGTTAATTAGGTCTAATTTTTACTCCAAAACCATCCCAAGAGGTCTTGAGGCTTATAAAAACTTACAATAACAAGGTCCATAATTAGAGACATGAATCTCTTAATCTATATTTTATCACATTACTCATGAGATACGAGTATTTTGTTCATGTTAATGTTAATTACTAGATATAAATTAATAGGGTCATGTGTAAAATATGAGACGTTCATGTAGACTTTATTACGTACTGTCCCTATACGAATATATATGAAATATTAACTCATTTAATTAAATTTGTAGATATATTAATTAAACATGGATAAAGATTAAGCTTACCGACAAGAGTAACAAGATCTTGAGTATTGAGGCCCTTGGCTGTAAACTTGGCCTTCTGATCATCAACGGATTCTCTAAATGAGGGAATATTACTAGGTACATCAGATGCCAGTGAAACTCTCCCATCTCTACGTCCTGTAGGTACAGCCCAGTTTGGTCCACCCACCTGCACGTACATTTCAAGGTTGACTTAAAGAAACTATACAACTTATTTCTTCAAGATTCAATATATATATATAGAAAAACTTACTTTATAGACGGTTCTTATACCTTTAACAGTTAACTGTTAAGTCAATTATATTCCGTTTTTTAAGGAAAAATAAATTTCTTTATAAAATTAATTAGTTAAATCAAGGACTAAATAATTAATTACCTCCACAACAGCATCTCGGGCAGCCAAGGCAAGAATGTCAGCACAAGACACTACACCAGGGCACGCTTGTTCAATTTGAGTCTTTGCATTGTCGATAACTTGGAATCCATTCAAATTAGAGTTTACAATGCTAGTTCTCTCAGTATTTGTCCCACTGATAAGAATAGAACCATCGCACCCATGGACAAAACAATCATGAAAATGCATCCTTAGCAACCCGGGTGCAATGGTGCGATCAGCCTGAAAACCAGCCCTGACTGCAGATTGCACAATGGATTCAGCTTGCGAGCACGAGTTCGCATAGAATCCAACCTGGGTTCCCTGACCTACGACCATAGTCATAGCCATGGCAAGCCAAAGGAAGCACACTACATTCAAGTTATAACCTCCCATTGCGTGTTCGATAATATTAATTTCGATACACTACTACTCAATATAAGAGAGGAAATTAATACTGTTCTTGCACTGCTATCGGAAGACACATGTCAAGGCATGCTATTTATAATGAAGAATGAGATTGAAGCAAGGCCTGGAGAAGTAGGTGACAGTAAGCAAAGACGGCGGGCTGTTTCGAGAGGGGGGATCTGTTAGGGAACGAACAATTCAAACTCATGAGTTGGATGCAATAATGTGGTGCTAATAATCTTCCTTTAATTTTTTTTCTTTTTTTCTGTCTTCATATTAATTAATACTGTAGAAATGCATGCCTTTCCTTTTGCATGTGTTGCATGGCGTTTATGGGGAACTTTTTGGTTAATTTCGTTACGATTCTTCTGCCCACAAAGGAAGAATCGTGCATAGTGTGTGGCTTGACCTATCAGTAGTGTGAGAATTTGACGAGATCATTTGGAAGAAAATTAGGGCAAAACATAATGAGTATCAAGAAGAAGAGTCTTCGATGCTTATACTTAGCCAGTTTGCAATACTGATTTTTTGACTATATACGTATATATATATTCATTTATTGTAGCAGTTTATTTGAAGGTGCATGCGAATAAGTTAAATTGCAAACCTTTACAATAATTTTCCAAACTGATTATCAAACATAGGCTCAACTAATTTAAATTTTGTATTGAATAAGATATATCAGTTACAATATATAGTACTTATCAAACTTATGTATTAAACATATGCGAATAAGATTATCAAACATAGGCTCAACTAATCAAAAGGTATAAATAAATTGCAAATCCTTCTTATTAATTTTCCCATTCACTTCTTTCAAAAATAATTTATTGTTTTACTATTTTCAATAACTAACGAACCAATAAGAGATAGAAGAGAGAAGAAAAGTACAATATAATAATGAAAGTCAATATTGTTAATAACCGTTATTAATTCTAGTTATCAGAATTTTGACTTCTCTCTCCCTCTTCCCACTCTTTTTTTTCGTTCACAATATAAAACTTAATTTTTTATTCTCAATCAAAATCAAAAAAGAATTTAGGGTTCCCAAAATTGATAAATTATTAAATAGAAGTATACAAGTAAAACTATAACTAAATATTAACTTTTCTTGCAATCAGAGGGGAAAAAAATGGAATAGACTCATTTTATATAGGATGAAAGGAGTAATAGATTAATGATTGGTGTAAAATTTCAACAATGCGTCAATCAATATCCTATCTTGATTATTCGAATATATAGCTATCAATGTGGACTAAGAAAGAATGTAAGGGTACTAGCTACTACAAGAATATAATATAGTTTAATTATACTCTTAGCCAAACAATAATTATACTCATAGCCAAACAATCTGCATGGCCTAATTTTTCAAGATTTTGATTGATCATGATTTGAACTTCTATATATATAGAAGTCGAAGAGGTTATTATCAAGGCTTTGAAAATTTTGCACTTCGATGAATATATTTAATTTTTTGGATATTGATGGATCCTTGGAGAGAGCTCAGTTGGTGAAATGACAAGTGCAATAGGTGCATTAATCTATCCATATCATTCATAATGTAATACAATAATTTTCCAAGCTGATAAGTACTCACTTTATAATAATTTTTCACGTAATTTAAAACTTTTATAACTATTATAAAAAAAACACTTTTTGAATTGTCATATTTATTTGAAATTGTGAGATCTCGGCTTTAACCAACTTAATGTCAAGATTGAAAAATTTGAGAAATTGCAACATATTATTAGAGTGTTTATCTTTTATATTGTCCATAACAAAAATTTAAATCTTAGTGCGTATAAATAAATAAATAAATATATATATAACTATTTTTTGAAACAAAAATGGAAATTGAGTTTGAATTTTATTAGTCAAATATTGCACAAATGAGAGAGAAAAAAGCCAAACATATATTAAATATAATTGATTGAATAATTGGCCATAGGAAATTAAAAAAAAGTTGACGGGAAGAAATTTCTTGGATATTCCAATTGAGTTATCGTGATGTCCAAGAACGAGTTGACAGCTGGTCCCGATTTGTCTTTTATAATACAATTTCCGCATGCGAACAAAAAGATCAAAGAGAAGTTTCTTCTACTTAAGGGAAAGACACGGCAGCCTAGTAATTCAGAGATGAAACCCAATTAAATCGTGAGTTTGATTTGATCTTTTTATATACTATAACCTTGTTGAGTTGTAGTTATTAATAGAATAGGCGAGATATATGCAAGAAATTAAGGTAATCAACTATTTTGCCCCTATAGACAATATTGTCTTTTATTATTACATTATACTTTTCTCCTCTTTCATCTCTTTTTTTGATTGGTTAGTTAGTTATTGAAAATAATAAATTAATTTTAAAAGAAGTGAAAAAGAAAGCTAATGAGAAGGGTAGAAGAGGTAATTCATTTATACTTTTTCTCTTAAAATGTGTAAACGATAAATATTTTGAAACAAAACCTCCTTCTTTAAACAACAATTATTTTTAAAATTAAGAAGTATATTGCAAAAATAAATACTCCCTCTGGTCACTAAATATAAGTTATCAGTCTTCATTTCGCAAAAATTAAGGTAACATTTTTTTTCTTTTAAAATGCCCTATAATTACCATTTCAAAAATTTGAACACCATTTCATAAGTATATCATTAGAGACGTAATATAGAAAAAAAACATTTTCAAATACTTAATTAGCTAATAACAGTAACTTATAATTAGTGATGAAAAGGGTAAATAAATAAGTAATTAGTCAAAAGAAACTCCCATAACAATCACACCTAATAATAAGAAATTAATTCTCAATTATACATGCACATACAAAGTGTGACTTAATGATTGAGAGGTGAGGGTCATAATATGATTCATGGTTTTAATCCCTTTTGGTTACTAATTGAGATTTCATGCAGACTCTAACTTTGATAAATCTATTTAGGATCTTGCGGGGTGAACCAATTTCAATTCCAAATAGTCCGGATACTGTTTATAAAAATTTTAAAAAAAAATTAAGAGAGAAAAAAACTCAATAATACTGAGGAGTCAAATAGGGCAGTGACCACTTCTAAAAGACGTGATCCTTATAAAAATTACTATGTTATTCCTATGAAATTTTAGGGTGTTCATGTAATATCTAGAGATTAGATATGGGAAAGGCAGCTTACAAGAAAAGATAATTCTAATAAATAAAAATTATAAGAAAATTGAAAAAATTTTACCTTTTGATAACAAAATTTCAAGGGGTAAGTTTGCTAAAAAACGATATATTATCTTGTTTAATTTAATTATTACTCCTTCCATTCGAAATTGAATATCTCAATTTGATTTACACTTATTTTAATAAAAAAGTTTGACTTAATTCATTAACCTATTACATTATTAATTTTCTTAATAATTTTTTTACTAATTTTTAAAATGAAACATTCAATTTTAAACAATTTAAAGTGAAATATAAAACATTCATTTATTAACTAAGGGTAAGGGAGTATTATTATAGTTAGTCGGAAGAATGCCAAGAAGTGGCCTTGAACGATGAATTATTATTATTATACCTTTCCAGTTAAGATTCAATACCGAAACATGAGAAAGATTTATTTAACCAAAAAAGTTGGTTTGACATTGATTTCCTTTAGTATTAGGGAGAAAGTGTTGGACGTGATCCAAGTCTGTTAAAAAACACCCACATTGACCATTTTAGTTCCCATGCCACTTAAGTTTCTAAAACGTACACTCCATATAGGGTGCATCCTATAGCATTCTAAAGATTTAATAGTAAAAATTAATGGTTAACTATATGTTATTTTATAAATAAAAAAAATTAAATTTAATCTGACATTTTTAAGGTTTAATTTATCCTTTTAATATAAAATATATTTTAAAAATATAATTTTTTATTGATGATTTTATTTTTTAAAAATACAATCAAATTTAACCATTAATTTTGACATTTAGAAACTTAACAGTGTACTCTATAATATTACCATATATATATATTTGATATATATATTATGTGAAGTGTTCGACTCAGATCTCCTATTACATAATTATATGTCACTTCTTATTATATCAGTAGAAATTTAACGCGCGTCCCTATAAAATCAATCTCCCCTAAAGTTTTATTTATCTATTTAGATTTTAATATATAAAATATATTAAATGATAATAAATAAATATTAAGAATAAAATTTTTATTAATATTATAGGGATGATACGTGAATATATAACATGACATCGAATCCGAAGTGCTCCGGTGGAGGAGGTGTGCACGCTTTGATTTGATATTGACCACTTGTATTCCGATACACATACCTGAGTAGTACGTACTACTTGGCAGATCTTGCATTTTAGATAGTTAATCTGGTTCCATGGGCCTTATTGGATTGGGTCAGTACTAAATGGGCTTTGATCCCTCAATACTCGCCTGTCAACACTATTCAGTATAAATTGATTGACATTTTATTTTTAAATTTTTAATTTATATGATGGATAGCAAACCTAAAAGTGATTCTTTGGCGAATACTAGGTGGGGTTTTATAAAATATATATATATATATATGTATGCTAGAAATTGTTATAAAGGGTTATAGAATGTCTTTTATGAAGTGTTCTAATTAAATCTCTAACAATTTAATTTATTCTCTTAGGGTTTAATTAATAAAATATATTTTAAAAAATAATTTTTTATAGAAAAGTTTATTTTTTCTTAACGGTTTGACTTAACTATTGACGGTCAGAGAATTAATTGGAATACTTCATAATATGTGCTCTGTAGCACTCCACATATATACGAAAATGTTATAAAGTTAAATCTCTAATGGTCAAAATTAACAATCAACTATCTTTTATTTTTAAAAAAATAAAATAAAATTTAATCAAATACCCTAAGGGTTTAGTTTATCCTTTTAGGTTTAGTTTATAAAAAATGTTTGAAAAAATAATTTTTTTTAGAAGAATTTATTTATTTCTAATAATCGACAGTTAAGTTTAATAGTTAAAAACTTAATTAGAGCCCTCCAGTAAGATGTGCTCCCTGCACTATATATATTAAATATATATTTTAAAAAATCATTCAGCCTTTTCTTGTCCAATGCACAAGGTTTCACACCCTATAGAGCACTGGATAGATCAATAAGGGTTATCTTGTGATCGTCTCATCCCTTGGTGTAGGACTTCGGAAACTATATATCAAAACAATGGCGTTATTAACATCGTGAATTAGGAATGCGATAATTACATGCAGGGACAGATCATATCTATCTTAATGCGATGATCTGTCCAGAACAAAATTATAGTTTTTCTTTTTCATAGCATTCTCAGCTGAGGATTGGACTGAAGTTGCCGGTACCCATTTCATTGTCATCCTTGTTTTTCTCTTCTTGAACAATGTTAAAAACTCATGATAATAATACCTAGCTGTTCTGGAATTCCAAAGGAATCTTTCATATATCCCATGTTAATTTATCTATGTTAGCCCCTTTATATTAGTAAGTGTGTGGCAAGCCTTTGTTGATGAACCAACCAAAAGGGGTTTTTTTGTTTTTTGTATTTTTTTTGGTTAGAAAGAATTAATGAAGTTCTTCAAAATCTTCAAGTTTTTGCTTCTTCTTGATCTTCTTCTTCTCCTCCTCTCCCAAAATGCTATAGCTGATGATCTTAATGATTTCCATGGAGATGAAAGAAATGCACTTATGGCTCTAAAGGCCACTTTCAATGATCCTTTACTCAATCAAAATTGGACTGAAATCAGGTGTTACATGAACAACTCACCAAGATGGCATGGCATTCTGTGTTCCCCTCAGGGCAGAGTCACTGGAATTGTTCTTGAAAATATGGGCCTAACCGGAGAAATCGCCGTTGATGCACTTTTCAATCTGACAGAGTTATCAATCCTTAGCTTCAAGAACAACAAGATTTCAGGGAAATTAATGGACTTTTCCAAGAATTCGAAGTTGACAGAAATTGATTTGTCAGGTAACAGATTTGATGGCCAAATTCCTTCTTCCCTGCTAACACTTAATTTTTTGGCCACGTTACAACTTCAAGGTAACAATTTGGATGGTTCAGTTCCGTGGTTTAATCAATCTAGCTTGAGAGAACTCAATGTTTCTTATAACAATCTCTCTGGGACAATCCCTAATACCACAGTTCTTCAGTCATATAACGGACTCTCATTCCTTAGTAACCCGAATTTGTGCTTCTCCTCTTCTCCCTCAGCTTGCCTTATACACGACGTCTCTAGTAACTCATCATCAAATGATCCTTCATCGTCTTCTTCTTCTTCCCATCTTGTTCCAATTTTGTTGATTGTTGGTGTGATCGCTTTTGTCATGCTTTTATTTCTCTTCATCATTTACTACAAAAAGTATAGAGGCCTCAAAGAACAGGTCAAGAAAAACCATGTTTTGCCTGCTGAAAAAAAGGATGTGGAAAAGCATATGCAAATAGTTGTGAGGGATCATGAAGAAGCAGGGGTATCAGCAGGAGAAGATAGAGGGAACCTTGTTTTTATAGACAAGGATACATATTTCGAACTTGATGATCTCTTGAAAGCATCAGCAGAAGGTTTGGGGAAAGGAAATTTTGGGAATTGTTATAAGGCTTTGCTTGATAATGGACTGGTTGTGGTAGTGAAGCGGCTGAGAGATTTGAGACCATTGAGCAGAGAAGACTTTTTGAAACAATTGAGAGGATCAATTGCTGAGATGAGGCATCCTAACTTGGCACCTCTTCTTGGTTATTACTATTCCAAAGATGAAAAGCTCTTGCTATACAAGTTTGCACCACATGGAAATGCTCACAATCGACTTCATGGTAATTCACTTCACTCCATCTTGCAATTAAAAATTGGAAATATTTTCACCTCTTGATTTACATCAAATCACGCCATTCATTCATACCATGTATCACGTACTAATGACATACTTAATATAGACCTTGCTCATTGATATCCATATATTATATTTATTATGTGTCTTTGTCCCACTTATACTGATATTTTTTATTTAAGGGTAAACTAACTTAATATGAACCTTATTATTTCACCTCATTTTTTTATTAAAATTTTTTAGAATTCTAATATTGGATTCATCGTGAACCTCTTGATCCATCCAAATTAAGCCACAAAGTAAATATTATGTAATGGATAACTTGATATGAATTATGAATCTAATTCATATCAAACTTCATAAAAAAAAAATTGTGATCTTTATTCTTTTCAAACTTTTTGAACCATAATGACAGATGGAAGAGGAAAGCCGACCCGAATTCCTCTCCCATGGCGCTCAAGATTGGCAATGGCTCGCGGGGTGGCTCGAGCATTAGAATATCTACACATCAAGTCACCAAACCTCCTCCCACATGGAAACCTAAAATTATCAAATGTTCTTCTCGATGACAATGGTGGAGTTCTCGTCACCGATTACGGCCTAACTTCACTAATATCATCTCAAATAGCAGCTCAAAGAATGGCAGCATTCAAATCCCCAGAATTTCAAACCAACAAAAAGGTATCCCGAAAATCCGATGTCAGAAGCTTCGGATCCCTACTTCTGGAGCTCCTCACCGGAAGAGTTTCCGATGATTCGAACAATTCAGTTGATCTTTGCAGTTGGGTTCATCAGGCCGTTCGGGAAGAATGGACGGCTGAGATCTTTGATGTGGAACTTTCTTCTCAGAGAAGTGCCAATGCCGGGATGCTAAAACTGCTGCAGATTGCAATCCGGTGCTGTGAAAAGTCGCCGGAATTGAGGCCGGAGATGAGTGAGGTTGCCAGAGAAGTTGAGAAAATAATAGGAAGGGTCGCTGATTCGGAAGATGATGAAGAATTTTCGTCTCTGGATCGATCCCTCACGGATGAATCCATATCTGCAACTTCATCCAGGAGTATTGGAGAAGATCATCAAAGATAATTAATAATTTCTAGTTTCTTTGTTTTTGAACATTTTGGATTAATGATGCATTTGGGTAATTAATGTTGGTGGTAGAATTGTGTTTAAATACCTAAAAAGTTATTTTCGGCCTTTTTTCTTTAAAATAAGTCGAAGATTTTTCGAAACTTTTATTATAGTAAATTTTTTTTACCTCTTAATGATTATTAAGAAAGCAAGATTACGATATCTTATCTTACGTAACTAAATATAAATTTTATTATTATTATTAATTATAAGTCATTGTGATTAGTTCATTGAATATTTAAATATATTTTCTATATTACCTAATGATATGCAATGAAATGGTCTTTAGATTTTTGAAAAAGTGATTTGAGGATATTTTACGAGAAAAAATAATTATCTTAAATTTTATAAAATAATGGTTAGTGATTTATATTTAGCAACAAATAAAATATTCTTCATTTCAAATTGATTGTATTGTTTTTCATTTTAAGTTGTCTGAAATTAAGTATTCAATTTTTTAAATCAGTGAAAATTTTACAAATGAATTAATATTGCTATGTTTAAAGTGAAATAAGTTAAACTTTTTTATAAAATTTGTTAAAATCAAAACAAGACATTTAACTCCTTATGAATGAATATCACCCTCCTTCTAAAAGTGAATGTTCCATTTTCCATTTTTAGTTATCTAGAATTAAATATCTCATTTCCTAATTTAGTTAAACTTTTATTAAAAAAAAGTGATATAGTAATATTAAAATTAATAAAGTCAAATCTTTTTCTTAAAATGCATGCTAGTCAAATTAAGATATTTAATTCCAAACGAAAATATTATTATTTTTGAGAACCTCTAGTGCAAAGAATAATTTTGAGTTAATTTTAAAAAATTATTTGTTGTGGGTAAAAAGAAAAGCTAATTTTTGAGGGAAGAAATTATTACTCAAAAAAGAAATACTCCCTTTATCCACAATTAAATGTTTTATATTTTATTTTGAGTTGTCTTATTTCCAAATTTATTTAAACTTTTATTAAAAAAAAAATTAAAGTAAGGAATATATTTAGTTAAAAGAAAACATTTTATTGGGTGTGACAAATATTAGCCTTAAAATCTAAAAATGGCACCTTGTATTAAGGGTCTGACCCAAAAAGAGAAAGAGAAACGGTGGCCCATAGAGTCAAGGTCCAACAATATACCATCCAAACCCAAAAAAAAAGGTTTTCCTCACGGGTTTGAATGACCCGACCCTTTTCAGTGTCTCACTCGCACAACCCAGAAGCACGGGACGTTGGAACTCCGGTTGCTGTAGGGAGGAAGTGGGAGGATGCTGGCTGGAGCTCCCTTGAGAAAAACTATTTCTCAATTCTCAAGATTCAATTTGTATGATTCTCCTTTGAAATCTCTTAAAGGGTAATCTTTTAACTTGTTTAGTTAGTGAATTTCTCTTTGCGATTGGTTTTTTATTACTTCACTCTGCATTTTTTTCAGATGTTCATGGTTCGCCCCCCCCCCCCCCCTTTTCAGTGCCCACTATATTTTGTAGCTTTTCAGTGATTTCTACGATTTGTTCTAGTTCTTTATAAGCATTTTCTTGGAGAATTGTAAGAAAGATGATGAATGATGAAATAGAAGGGTTAAAAGATATTGCCATTTTTCCTTTGATGGTAAGAAGTCAACTATTGAGTAAGGTGGTGTTTGAAGACTTCAAATGGATCTTCTTTTTTTTTGGGCGGTGGGGGGGAAGGGGGGTGGAGTGTTGATGGAATGAAAAAGGTGTTGAATGTAGCAGAGATTCAATTTTTTTTTTTTCTTTATTCTTGTTGTTTCACTTGGTTTAATTTATGGAAGTGACTACTAACTAGCCATTTATAATGCTATAAGGTTAGGGATAAATGAGGTAAACTTGAATAATGGAGACAAGACTATCCAGGTTAGAGTTACCTAGATTTCATGCCGACTTACTCAATCATGATATGTTTTCATGTTCGGTTCAGACAGGCCAAGAGAAATGTACATTTCATTTTAAACTGGTTCTTATCTGCTGAGTTTCGTTTTGAAAGGGAGCTTTTGAGTAACATTTCAAGACATTTTGCAGAAAGAAAACTATTACTGCATATGATGTCCAGCACTGTATTCCTTGAGCAAATCTCCTATCATTTTTCTCTTTTTACAAGGTTTTTGGACTCTGATGGTGACTGCTGAGTTTCGTTTTGAAAGGGGGCTTTTGAGTAACATTTCAAGACATTTTGTAGAATGAAAACTATTACTGCATATGATATCCAGCACTGTATTCCTTGAGCAAATCTCTTATCATTTTTCTCTTTTTACAAGGTTTTTGGACTCTGATGGTGATATTTGTTTTCATGCAGCGCATTATTTCTGCCTGACTGTCTAGTCCAAACCATCTCGAATACCTCATTTTTGTCAAAAAATGTATCATTTCCTCATTTCCTTTGGCATAACGCAAACCCAAATGAAGGAGTTCACTACCAGCAGATCCAAGAATTCAGATCACCTCCAATGAGATGCCTGTTAAATCATAGCTTGTCTCTGCTTCAGCTGCAGTACCTCTCCTTCAGAGTGCCACATGGTAGACATATCAGTAATGCTTCAATTGAGCTGAAGACTGATGATGATGTTGTTAGATTTAATATTGCTAATTCAGTGGCAAAAGGTGAATCGCAGAAAAATGGAAAGAAAACAGCCAAAAAGGTTAAAATGTCTAGAAAAGCAAAACTCAATGAACTTAGGTTCTATAGATTGAAGGCAAAAAAGAAAATGAAGTCTCCAAATCCAGAAGTTCAAATAAGATACAAACTTGAAAAGGTCAGTGTATATTCAAGCCATATCTCTTCCTGCTATTGCTTTCTTTGCAGTTGTTCATACTTCTTTACTTGAACTTTTCATTTACGCTGTTGGTTTATTTAGATATTGTAAGTGGGGTTGTATGGCCACTGTTAATTGCTAATTGCCAATGACCAAAGCCAATTTTCATCAAGAAAGCTTTATTTTTTTGTCCTTTGCTTTCTTGAAATGTCTTCATATTCATGTCTCTTTGTTGAGATGTTTCTTTTAATTCAATGCTACCATCTTCTGAATGTGTTGGCACATGCCCCTCCTCAATATAAAGAAGTACTTTTTCTTCCCACTTTCAATAGATGCAACTAAGAAGACAACATTCTGAGTGTGGATATTTTTAGATACCTGGATGCCACCAAGTTCTATGATAAACTGGATATGAATTTCAAATGGCACGATAAAAGCCAGATGCTGTATTCTTTTTTCCTTAATAATCCTTGCCCTGATTTCTATCATGTCATCTTTAGTGTTTTTCCTGTTCGTATGGCATCATTTGGTACTGAATTCATTCTTCTTATTTTGTTATTTCTATTTTGAATGAACCTTTTTGTGACGTTTGCATATGTGTCATACTTATCCTGTGGTAACATTTTCATTGAAAAACAATTTTCCAGGCAAAGAGAAAAGAAGTATGGTTGATTGAGAAACTTAGGAAATATGAGGTGCCTAAAGCTCCCCAAGAAGCATATGATCCTGAAATTTTAACTGAAGAAGAAAGGTTTTATCTAAAACGAACCGGTGAGAAAAAGAAAAATTATGTTCCGGTTGGGAGACGAGGTGTGTTTGGAGGTGTTGTTCTTAATATGCATCTTCACTGGAAGAAGCATGAGACTGTAAAGGTTGTTTGCAGACCTTGCAAGCCTGGACAGATCCATGAATATGCTGCAGAGCTGGCTCGATTGAGCAAAGGCATCATTATTGATATTAAACCTGACAATAAAATTATATTTTATCGTGGGAAGAATTATGTTCAGCCAGATGCTAATGCTATGTCACCTCGTGATACACTATCAAAGGCCAAGGTGACACTTATTACATATATTTCTCCTTCACCTGTAGTTGGCACTTGCTTTTCTTCCATTACTTTGCTAGTACAAATTCCCTAATCTATGCTTCTAACTTGCAGGCCTTGGAGAAGTATAGGTATGAGCAATCCCTCGAGCATACAAGTCAATTTATAGAGAAATTGGAAAAGGAACTGGAAGAGTACCATGAATACCTTGCACGTCGCAAGAAAGAGGAGAATGTGCTGCAGGGTTAGAATATTGATTGCTGATTTTGTGTTTGCTGCAACACTTACAGTAACGGAACCAAGAATTCAATTGGCACTAGCAATGATGTGAGTTCCACTCTTTACTCATTCATTTATCTTTTCTCCATTCTTTTTAGCAAAGCAATGACTTGTTTTTTTTTTTTTCCAGCTGGCTAGATTCACTAAAACTTGCAGAAAAGATTGAGAAACCATTGAAGTCTGTCTGAGTTCCTTTTTATGTCATCGTTTCCACCCAGATGATAAGAAGAGTGGCATCCTCAACAAGTCTGTGATCATCAAAGCTACGATTTTTTGGGTCTCCATTATACCTTTCTCCCTGTGTTGAAATTGAAGAGATCCCAGAAAACATGGAGGGTAAAGAAAGCATTAAGAGGGTTACTTATATGCAAAAGCATAGATATGGTAAGAAATCTCCATCCAATGAAATGCAATCGGTATCGCACCTTCTCATGGGAAGTTATCTGTGCTTGCCATGTTTGTGTATTATGGAATTACTGTGGAATTAATGATGTCCAAACTCAAAGTCTCTCAAGGTGAGGCATACATCAGCTGGAAGTTAGAAAATGCTAGTGACAATTCAGCATTGCAAGAAGTTCTTGGCAGTTTCTTGCACACATTTGGCCTCTCTTTTATATCATTGTATGGTCATTGATTTAACATAGACAAAGCCCAAAGGCATGTATGTTGTTTGTTGGGCTGCAACTTTGGCGCTTCTTGGCTAATGCTCATAACTTTTTCCTCTCTCCCTCTCTCTCTCTGCAGGTTACATATCTTAATGGAGAGCCCAGACACGAATGGTAAAAATAATTGACTTTGCTGATGCAACTCATTATATGAAAAAGAATTGCACCCCCTTTTTTTTATAGAATTGCACTTTGGCTTTCATAGACAGTTAAAAAAGTGGATTTCAAATTTCACCCTACACTGTTGCTGTAGTACAATTTTGTTTTGGTACATCCAACGGTCATCGACTTGGGGGGGGGGGGGGGGGGGGGGGGGGGGGGGGGGGGGGGGGGGGGGGGGGGGGGGGGGGGGGGGGGGGGGGG
>JAOXNR010000029.1:5273067-5302426 GCA_028571225.1 Parsonsia alboflavescens | reverse complement strand
GCCCCCCCGCGATGCATAGCAGTCAATGTTTGTTGCGGGGACCCGAGGTAAGGTTAAGAACCCCACTTTGTGCGGTATTTTGAGAGTTGAAACTAGGAAAAAAGTAACCTCAATTCTTATGGTCCTTCAACCTCTCGTCCCTAAACCACGTTAGGAAAGTAAATCAAGAATATGTCTCAATGAAATATTAAAAGTATCTGTTATTTAATCATTATATACATACGACATGTCAATTCTTTCGATTGAGAGTTACAACTAAGTTGAGAGAGAGAACACAAAGGGCCAAAATTTCTTATATGAAATGGGTTTATATTTTACATAAATTCTATTATGGATTCTTAATATGAATAACGAGATAGATATATGAAGATATGAATTAAGATAACGTAATAATTTTCTATATTCTAATGAATAAATCTTTCTATTCATATTACATCACATTATCCATAAAATATATCTTTATTTCCGTAAATTCTGCTATTTCTACAAAACCGAGAGATTTATTTTATCCATATAAGACTTTATCAAACATCAAAAGTAACTGTGATTTTTGAATGAGTGGTAGAACACTCTTTCTTTGATACATCAATGGGACATTTCAACAGCTGTCAGATGCAATATGGTTCTGACTGTTAATGCATAGATATGTCAGGGAGAGGAAGAAAGAAGAAAGAGAAGAAGGGCAAGTTGCCTCTACTCTGCTCCGTTAGTCCTCTGAGCTGCATTTCAGAGGAAAAAGACAGCCTTCTGCTCTGCTGAAACATCAATGGACCGCACACTGATGAGACCAGAAGATGATGATGATGAGGTAAAAAGGAAATCAGATTTTCAGTTCTTCTTGAGAAGACCTCATGCTTCATGTTTCTTGGATAAAAATCTATTAAGTCAGATATTCTTTGGGGAAGAGTAATCTGGCGTCAGATATTCTATTATATATTTACGTATCATTTATTATTATATTTATAAAATTTTAATACATTTTTTAAAGTTTGAAACACATGTAAGTTTTGATTTTAAATTTTTTATTATACTTGTTATGTAATACTTTTTGATACATCAATAAAATATTTTAATTTAATATTCCTAAAATTTAATTCAATTTTTTATGTTTAGTACTCCCTCCACCCTATGAAGATACTCCAGATTTGAACATGGGATCTTTGACATTCTATGCTCGTCATTCCATCCTTGAAGTATTCTCGAAGAGATGTTCTTTTAATAATTTAATCATGGCCAATTAATCATTTTTTATATAAATATTTAATTTTTTTCACTAAGCAATTTCCATTTATTATTATTCACTTCTTCACAAAATGCATAGATGTTATTATTTACGACTTAAAATTTTATAATTTAATTTTAAATACCCTATCCTCTTAATAATTCAATTTAGATTTTGGTATTTATATAGATGGTTGAGTACAAAAGGTATACATATATAAATTTTGAGGTAAATTCTATTATGGTCTCAATCTATTGGACCATTTGACTCACATTGAGTCAAGTCAAAAAAAATTTTCCACAAAGTACAAGAAAATGTGTAGTAAAAAAACAAAAAGTATTCCTTAACTTGATATGGATCACAAGATCTATGTATGGGGACACGAACCAAGTCTATATCAGAATTTTCCAAATTCTTAAGCTTTCTAAATTTGTATTTTTTTTATTCATTAAACTAAAAGAATAAAATTCATCTTTTTAAAATGACATAATTATTAATTTAATTTTTTATCTTGTCAAGTAATTAATTAAAAATAATTAATTCTTCTTAATATCATGACTGTTATAAAATAAATACAAAAACACATAGAAATAGAGAAAGAACAACAATTCTCCTATCAAATAATTCAAAGAATTATGAGATTTTCTCAAATGTTAACGTGTTACGATAAGGTAGGTTAACCTCAAATTTATAGCTGCAAGATAATGAACCTTCACAAATACTTCCTCCGTCCCAAATTAAAGTTGCTTAAGGAAGAAGTTATTGTCCCAAATTAATTGTCGCTTATACATTGCAAGAAAAAATAATGAATTTGAATTTTCTATTCTAACCCTTATTAATCTTGTTTATTTGTTACTTTTTTCAAAGTAAATTAATTGTTTTACATCTTCCAATTCTATATCGACCAATCCTGATGATATTCCTAATTCCATCTCTATAGTAAATTGACTTGAAAATCAAAGTAATTATGATGGACAAAATAGTCCAAAATGAGCAAAGTTATTATTTCCTTAATATTGATGAAATAACCTTAAACAAAGGACTGAGGAAGGAACTATTAATGATAGTCATTAATAAACCTTATTAATGTATAATTAATTAATCATATTAATGGTACTCATTAATGAACCATTATTAATAGTTGTAACGGTTCGGATAAATCGGAGAGTTAAACACTTTATAGATATCCATCCATTTATTACATAACAACCTTTATTTTATTTATTTATTTATTGACTTAATTAATAAAGTGACTACTGAACTTCAGTTTGGCCATCAAACCATCAAACTATAAAAGTAGTCAATTTTATCATTATATTTTGCATTTTTAAACAATTTAACCATTATACTTTGCATTTTTAAACAATTTAACAATTATACTTTACATTTTTAGAAAATTTAGTCATTGTATGTTGGTCCGTTAATCCCTAATGTAATCAATGTTTAATGAAAATGTCACATAATTTTCAATGCCATAAAAAATTTTCATGTTGGCTAAAAGAATCTTCGTTATTTTGCTAATTTTTTCTTTTATTTATTTATTGATTAACACATGATTTAAATGACATGGAGTAAAATTTTACATTTAATTTAGCTAAGGAAAATTTTGGTGACATGCCAAGTCATATAATATTATCAATGAAGATTAATTACATTTCTAACCATTATTTAATTAGATCACCATGAAGTGGTTTAATTGTTTAAAAGCACAAACTATAATGGCTAAATTGATTTGATAGTTTGATGATCAAATTGAAAAAAAGTAACAAGTTCAATGGTCACATTGTTAGTTAAGCCTTATTGATTTATTTTGTCAACCTGGAATGATAAAACGACAGATTTACACATTAAAAAATAAAATTAAAAAAATAAAATAAAAAAACTCATATAAACGTAACTTTAAGTGTCATCCAAATTTATAATAAGAAATCTAAAGCCCCTAACTATCACTAAAAAGGAAATTATGAATCTTTTAATATAACTTGTGCCCTTTGATGTCTGCCCTTGCCACCCCATTCACTAAGGGGGCGTCCTTTTGATAACTTTAATCATGCCCAATTAATCAATTTTAACATTCCTTTTTTTACTATGCAATTTCCAATTATTGTTAATGTTATTTTATATAAATATATATATATATATATATTTATACATTCACTTCTTTACAACAATGCATAGATGTAATATTTACAACTTAAAATTATATAATTTTAAATTTTAAATGCCCTATCCTCTTGATAGTTCAATTTAGATTTTGGTATTTATATATAGATGGTTGAGAACATAAGGTGTACATATATATTCTTAAGTTTTCTAAATTCGTATTTTCTATTATGCATTAAACAAAAAATTCTTTTAAAAATGACATAATCATTTATTTAATTTTTTATCTTGTCAAGTAATTAATTAAAATTAATAAATTCTTCTTAATATCATAATTGTTGTAAAATAAATACTAAAACACAGAGAAATAGATAAAGAACAACAATTCTTTTATTGAACAATAATGCGCTATAATAAGGTAGGAGAACCTCCTATTTATAATTTTATAGCTACGAGAAAATGAACCTTCACAAATGCTCCTTTGGTCCCAATTTAATTGTCATGCAATAAAGAAAATTTTATTCCAAATTAATTATCACCAACATTTCAAGATAAAAAAAGAATTTGAATTTCTTATTCTAACCTCATTAATCTTATTTATTTGTGATTTTTTCGAAAGTAAATTAATTGTTTTACCCAATTTTATATTAACCAATCCTAATACTTCTAATCCTAACTCTATAGTAAATTTCCTTGAAAATCAAAGTAATCATGATGGACAAAATAGTCAAAAATGATCCAAGTTATTATTTTATTAATATTGATGAAATAATTTTAACCGATAACTAAATTGGGATAGAGCGATGAACTATTAATGATAGTGGCGTTCGAATCTTTTATTACATATTTTTGTGTCATTCCTTATACTGATAAAATATTAATAAAAATTTAATTCGTTGCCTTTAATATTTATTTTTTAATATTAAAACCTAAAAAAATAAACTAAATCCTATGAAAATTTAATTTTCTTAATTATACAGGTTAAATTTTTATTAGTGTGATATTAAGTAACAAATAATTATGTAACAGAGGATCCTAGGCTATGATAGTCACTAATAAACCTTATTAATAGTAGTAATTAATTAATCATATTAATAGTAATCATTAATGGACCGGTATTAATAGTTATAACGACTCCAATAGATCGAAGAGTCAAACACGAGATAGATATCCATCCATTTATGCCATAGCAACCTTTATTTTATTATTTATATATTTATTTTGTCTACATGTGATGACAAAACGACAAATTTACACATTATAAAATAAATTTGAAAAACAATAATAATAATAATAATAAAAATCTCATCTCTTTTGGTTTTACATATCGCGTGATATTGAATAGTTATCATCTCGCGATAGCAGGTTGCGATAGCAGGCCAACTAACTAAGACTTGGTCTAATATGTCTGCCGCTACAATCATATAAATAAATATATTTATATTTATATTAATATTCTATAGTATATAATGGAGTCATTTACAATTCAAACTATATTTTTTTTTATCATTTTAATTTTTAAAATATTTTTTTAATTTATTAAGAATTCAAATTATTAATTGATTGATCATTTTATTTTTTTTTGATTAAAATATTTAAAGACGTTATTAAAATTTTGAATTAACAATGAATTAATCAAAATATGAAAGGCATTTCATTTACTTTAAAATGAAATTCCAGTTAGTACTGTTCATCTTCTCGACAAAGACTCGTTAGCCGGTGGGTCTTTGGCAAATGGTATAGCTAACATCTCCGGCTACTCCATCATCTCCAGTCTAGCCTTGGGGATGGAAGGAATCTCATCTCAAGCTCGTCGGGCAAAACAATGGTCTCTCATTGGTCAAACTCTACAGAGAACCATAATCATTCTTTTCTCTGCTTCCATTCCAAACTCCCTCTTATGGCTACACATTGAACTAGTTCTAATCTTTTGCGGCCAAGACCCAAATATTTCAGCCACTGCATCATCCTTTTTTGCCTTCTGTCTTCCAGACCTTTTAATCCAATCTTTCATCAATTCCATCAAAATTCATCTAAGGACACAAAATATTACTCTGCCCCTTATGCTCAGTGCCGCTTTTGCTCTTGTCTTGCATGCACCAGTAACGTGCCTTCTTATTTATAGGTTTGGTCTGGGCATTCGGGGAATTCCAATTTCAGCGGCTGTAACAGATTTTGTACTCCTCGCCTCCGGCGAAGATCCGGCCGGAAAGTTTTTAAAGTTTCTTCACTGGAAGCCCAAACATACCCACTTTAAATGAGTTTGAGATGCTTTTTTCCTTCCAAAGCGAAATAATCACTCCTGTAGCTTGAGTTGGTGTGAAATTAGCTGATTCTGGGAAATGAACAGTGTTGGCCTCTTCAATGGAGGAGTGGAACCGTATCAGCCGGAATTATTTCTCCTGTGAACAGTAGAATAACGGAAATGACCATTCTCGTTTTATCTTTATCTATCCTCTGTTGATTCAAAATTTCAATAATTTTTTTAATATTTTAATAAAAAATTTAAAATAATTAATTAATAAATAATTTAAATTCTTTATAGATTAAAAAAATATTTTAAGAATCAAAATGAAAAAAAATTTATAGTTTAAATCGGTCAATAATTCTATATAATAAATACTATTTCTGTATACCGAGGCTCGTGGGGTTACCCTAGGCAGGGGAAGCTAAGATTGATCCTTGCAGTGTAGCTGGAGCAAACCTAGATACCCCTCTCAAACGTACCAAACAGAGGAAGGAAGCCCCAACCCAACTCACGTAAACGGGAAAAGGTTATCTTGCCGAGACATCGATTCTGTCGTTTTTATCTTCCCGGAACATTATTTCTTTCTTAATTTTCTTGCCTCAAATTTTCAAAGAATGGCTGAAAAAGATAGCCCAAAGAAGCAGAATATGGGCAACAGCAATGGCAACAACAGTAACAAGAAAAAGAAGAAGAAGAGAGGTGGTAGCAAGAGGAAAATGAGTTTGGAACAAACGGTTGCATATAAATCTGTCAGTGAATGGGTTTTCTTGGGCCAGTCTTCTTCTTCATCTTCTGCTGCTGCCGTTGCTGAAGTTGATGATGATTTTGGTATAAAGTGGAATCAACAAAAAGAGAAGTTGGTGATGGAATTTCACTCTCATTCTTTTCACAGTGATGGGTTCTTGTCACCTGCCAAACTCGTTGAGAGAGCCCATCATAATGGGGTGAGTAAATTCTGCCCGAGTGTTCTCATTCAGAAATGTCCCATTTTCTATTTTTCTATTTTTTTCTTCTTCAATATTCGAATGTAGTTTCAATTTTGGGAAAATGGGTAATGTGTTTTACTTTCTTGCCTGATGATGTTTCTCAATGTCCTTACTGTTATTAAGGGTCGAGAATTTTTTTTCTCTATGAGCACCTTTTCAAGTTATTAGTACTTAGCCGTCTCAAAGAATTTTGAAGAAGTTTTATTTCGAATGTCTGTTCAATTTGGAGTATGTGATTTTCCCGTTTCTTTTGGAGTCATTTTGAAATGGTTTAGATCTTGGATAGCGATAGAACGGGTTACTGTTTACTATTATTAGAGCTATCATGCAATTTGGTGCCAATTTCTTGAATGTAAAAATGCCTGGTTCTTGAGATTAGCACCATGGAACATAGGGGTTTTTATATCTGTCCGTTATGCAGCAAACCTTATCTTTGTGGCAATTCTCTCCTCCTGGCTTACAGTTTCTTGAGAAGGTATTCCATGGGGCTGGGTTCTGGACTCTTAGACTTGTACTTTATAGAGAAAATGTTCAACTTCAAAAGAAACATTTGAGATAGTTATTTATCTGATTCAATTAGCCATTAGTATAAGAAAGATAAGGTAAAAGTAAGAAGCTGCACAAATGTACATAATTGCCTTATTTTGTTGAGCCTACTTTTTTCCTGTGGTTTGTCCTATACTGCAACTTTAATGATTTCTAAGGAAGATCAATATTTCAACCATCTGTAAGCTTGACTGTGTGGGCTTCATGTTGCTCTAGCCCTGGGGAAAGAAGATGGTAAAGAATTCAAAATGTATGGCTACAAACTAATTTGGGACTATCTACTTTCTCATCTATATATGGACACAAGGAAAAGACAGAAATTTCTGTCGGCATTTATGATGTGGGAGTGGGACTAAGATTTTGAAGGAACTAGAATATCATCATCTGAAAGATAAATTGAGAAATTGCCTACATGCTTTTTCTCTCTAAGAACATATTAAAACCAAAATAAGTCAGCTATCTGGAGCTCCTAGGCACTGGAAATGTGAGTAGCTTGTCATTAGCTAGGCAATGCACACTCATCAACTCTCATATCATGTGTGGATTCTTTCATGCTGGTTTACACTGAAGCTTAGATTCATGTATGGTTTGTCTTCATTTACATTATTTGGCAACCTTTTAGTTGTGTCCACTTGTATGAATGAACATTTATTGGCTTCGTATACAATTAAATGTGATTAATATGTATGTTCAGAACAGGTAAAAGTTCTTGCTTTGACGGATCATGATACTATGTCTGGGATCCCTGAAGCACTGGAAGCAGCCAGCAGATTTGGCATGAAGATTATCCCAGGAGTTGAAGTTAGCACAGTTTTCTCCCCAAGGTCAAACTACTATTCTTTTTAATGATGATGATGCATGGATATTGTCTTGGCTGTTTTTTTGTTCTTGTGGTTTGTTGCTTCCTTTGTTTTTGTTGTCAGTAGTTTCTTGTTGCACATTTTTCTTGGTGGTCAATGTTTGTTGAGCGCTTTTTCCTTTTAGAGGTTTCAACTCCTTTCTGATGTTGCAATCAAATTAACAGAGAAGAATCTGCATCAGAAGAACCGGTTCACATCCTAGCATATTATAGCATATGTGGGCCAATAAAAATCGAGGAATTGGAGAAGTTCTTGTTGAATATAAGGGATGGCCGTTTTCTTCGTGCAAAAAGTATGGTAATGAAACTGAACAAACTGAAGTTGCCTCTCAAGTGGGAGCATGTAACCAAGATTGCTGGCAAAGATGTTGCCCCAGGGAGATTGCATGTTGCCCGTGCTTTAGTTGAAGCAGGCCATGTAGAGAACCTAAAGCAGGCATTTGCTCGATATCTTTATGATGGTGGACCTGCTTATTCTACGTAATTAGTGTCACTTAGTTGATTTTGTTAATAGTCAAGTATCTGAAGCTGTTACTTGTGAATATTGATAAAATTCTCATTCCTGTTCAGTGGAAGTGAGCCATATTCAGAAGAAGCTGTGAAACTAATATGTGAAACAGGAGGTGTTGCAGTTCTTGCACATCCTTGGGCACTAAAGAATCCAGTTACTATAATCAGAAGATTAAAAGAAGCAGGTCTACATGGAATTGAGACTTACAGAAGCGATGGAAAATTGGCAGGTATTACCTGATTCCAATTTCTTTGCTTCTTTCATCCTGAGCTACTCATTTACAAAATTTATTCACGTGAAGTTCTTCAAGTAATTCAATTTTGAACAAATTTCTCAAGTGTATGAGATGGAGGGCTATTATTTTCACATCATTGACTGCGTTGCCCTTTCATGCATATTTTAGCTTGAATCTTCCTTTTATGGTATTACAAAAACTTCAGTACCAAAAGTGGGAATAAAAAAATGAAAGTATTAGCTTCCCTAATTCTGGTAATCCTACTGCAACTAGAAAAAGTTTAAGGATTCCTTTTCAATTTCAAATAACCGGAACAAAATGATATATTGCATTAATGACATGCAGAAGCAGCACAAAAGTAAAGCCAATACACACAGCACAGCACATGCACACGCACACGCATGCACACATTATTAAAGAAGTTTTAGACATGCTAATGAAACCTTGATATATATATGTGGCCAACTACTATGGAGTTTCTTGATATGTCACAAAATTTAGAAGCAAGTTATGCATTGTGCTTACCGTTGCATATTTGACTTGAAAGTGGATATGCTTATACACAGACTGTCAACTGAGCTCTTCCAAAGGGGGCTCCTGTTAGTCATGGATTCTTTTTGTGATCCAATTCCAAACAATTATTGATCAACTTGTTTCTAAATCCTACACAGGAAAAGAAAAGGTTTGAAAATCTTATTAGCACTTTACAAGTTAATGGCACCACAAAAAAGGTACTCATATATTATGGAACCAGTGCAATTAAAATGTTGAGCTCCAAACAATTAGCAATTTGATAATCCTTCTCAAACCCCCACAGTAAACTGCCAAATCCATTGAGAAGTCATCAAACAAGGGAAAACAATTAACAAGAACTTTGTTTTCAACATGTTTGTTGCAGAAGAGTTTTTTTGAACATAGAACTGAATGAGTGGACAGGTTATAATGGGGAAATTCTCAAGATTGGCATCTTCATTATCAAAATATTTGCAATATGCATCACTCCCCCGCCTCCCTTCTGAAGGAAATCTTCCAAATTCTAGAAATTCTATCATTGCTTTGTAGGTTCATTTATCTGGTTTTATTTTAATATCTTTTTTTGTCTTCTTGGCGAACAGTTTACAGTGATCTAGCTGATGCATATGATCTTGTGAAACTTGGAGGATCAGACTTTCATGGTAGAGGTGGACAACATGAATCTGACCTTGGAAGTGTGAGTCTACCTGTGTCATCTGTGCATGATTTCCTCAAGGTGGCACGGCCAATTTGGCGCAATGCTATCAGGGATGTGTTAGAAAGTTATGCCACAGATCCCTCTGCAACAAACTTACAGTTCATAATCAAGCTTGGGAGAACAAGGCTTCGTAGGTGTGCTTCTTCACCTCTCACTTCTATCAATGACTTGATCAGCCATTACTTATCGTCATGGTTGACAAAGGAAGAGAGATCCAATCCAGAGTTTGAGGCCATCAAGCTAAAGCTCTCCAGTATTTCAGTCAATCATGGAGAACTCATTGCATTGGCTGGTTGACAATGGAACAAAAGACTGCATCCATCCAGATTTTTCAATCAAGATCAAAGTTTTGTTCCTTGAGATTATTCAATCTTGTCATTAATTGTTGAAAGGGATATGGTTTCCCAGATCTTGCCTGTATGTTTATAATCATGATTTTGTCTCTTAGCATCTTTTGACAACATTTTAGAAGCAGCCCTCTTCTGCTTGCTTTTCAGATAAAAATTTGTCTCCAGTATTTGTTTCTTCCTTCAGGAGGTTCAAAAACATATTCCTGACCATATTCATTTTTCAGCAACATTTTTGAGGCTACCATATGATGCATCTGTTGTCTATTCTAGTCTATGGTTTGAAGAAACTTTCAGCCTTCAGATATTCTACCCATATTTTACACGACTAATTAAAATAATACATCTTACCCTATAAAGATCAAATATCTTCAAATTTTAGTTTATCTTTTTAAATTTTTTTTAATAAAATATTTATGTAGAAAATAATTTTAAAACACGTGTATTTGTTATTGATAGCATAAAAGATGGAATAAAAGATCTAAAGCTTTATGTTACCTGTATAATTCCCTTTCATATCGCTTTCTTCTTCCCAAGTATGCGACTTTCAACATAGTGTGAGAGATTGGTGTTGATATAATTAAACCACATTAAATTCAAACATTTTGCTCTTTCTTGACATGAATAAGAACAAAATCGAACCCCTTTGGTATCGTTCATCATTACCTTTTTCAGTGCCTACTAAAGTACATTCTCTCCCATGTGAACCAGAACCACCATTTCAAGGGAAAGAATTACATCTAAAGTATATCTTTTTAAACCAGCTAGAAAAGCTGAAGACACTATTCTAGATATCATGAAAGTATCCAGGAATCAAGAACTAACAGCTCTGAAGGTTTTGATGAAGATAACAGCTCTAAATTAAATTGAGACGCATGCTTGCCACCCTTGAAATATCAGACATGATCACATCATCAGGACAAAGATGCCTCAGTAGATGGGGGAATTCCCCTAATTTTTACTTGCCCAGGTAGTTTTGTCAAAAATATCAGATTAAACTGCTGGAGCTATTTAGCACAATCGAGCTAAGTTAGCTGAATTTTCCGATTTGAACTTTCTTCTTCAATGCCTTCTGCCCATGGTAAATGAAGGAGTCTACTATGCCAGCCACAGTAAAGATACCTGAAAGAGAAGACTCAAAAGGATCAACATAACGAACCATGCAATACAACGAAATGACAACTTGATAAGGGAAACTGTTTAACAAGACTTAAGCCTTCGAGATCTATATAGCCCTTCTTCTATCAATCTATGTCAGAGAAAATCCAAGCATGGAGAGTTCGCTAAATATGGATATCTGGAATAAATGGAAAATAATTAGAGAAAATACTACCTCCAACTATTGCACAAATGTGGGTTAGGAAGTGCAAGAAAGAAGCATGCTCCTCTTTGAAGGTCACCTGAAAAGTAAAAATAATAGTGAATCATAAGTTATAAACTGCCTTTAGACAAACAAAAATCAGTTCCATACAAGATTTTTCTATTATATTATGCATGAGCACGTTTTGTTTTTGTTTCTTTGCTTGGCTCCAAAATCTACAAAAATCTAAAAATATCCAAAAAAGGGGGACGCATGCTGTTTGTTGGGGTGGGGGGGGGTGGGGGGGACAACACGTTGGGCTTTAGGATCTCTTACATAGTAATAATGTCTGCATGAGAAACAAAATTGACTAGATGAAGAAAAGAACACCACCTTGATAGGAGATAGGTCATAATAAAAGAAAACACCAGGAATCATTCGAGAGAAACCCATTTCTGAACTCTTAAAATGCTCTGTGACTGAGAACTGTATCAAAGCAATGTGACCAAAATCAGTAAATGAAGTGGACAAACAAATCAAGAATCAACTTCACAACCCTATGTTCACCTGATTTGAGTGAATGACACGGCCTCTAATATCAGTGTAGACTGTAGGGACAACCTGAAATTGCCATAAACGAATTTAATTTGACATCCAGCTTACTAGAAACTCCCAAGACAACATTCTATAGCATACTTAATTGTAACACATTCACAAAACTCAGAATCATACATATCTTCTTTTCCGCCTTCTACCTCAAAAAGGTTCATTAACTATAGAGACTATAATCAGAAATGGGAAAAAATCATATGCTTCCTTTTTCTTATTCATTTCCTAACTTTGCTTCTTTCCTTTTTTTTTTTGTGTGTGGAGGTTGGGGGGAGGGGGGATGAAATTGGCAGATAACTAAAAGAGGAAGTACTCCCAAGCTTTTAATTACTAGAGAATCGAAGCTGAGCCATAAATGAGGAACAAATCTGTCAGAAAATAAACTTACTTTAACAAAATACTGATAAGTCCCATGTGGTATGTCTTGCACCGAAAGCACACTGAATTGCAGATAAATGAAACAGAAAATAATTATGCAAGTACCAAAGGAAACAGAAGGGGGGAAAAAGACATAAATGCAACCCTTCGCTTTGGGCACTAGTCGAGGAAGCCGACAAATTCATGCTATGAAGTTATCTTCTTGCTCTGTGTGTTTTACAAAAGAGATACGCTAGGTTTACAACCTCTTGTGGAAATGAATAAACACAGGAGCTGAATCTGCCACTAGTTTAAAAGAAATCACATACAGAATACTTTCATCTAATATTCTTGAAAATACATCTGGACTCCCCCCCCCTCCCCCCCCCCCCAATATCCAACGCAACCACTTAGAAAATGATCTCCTTCCCAAGTAAAATGAGCATCCCCCCTTCCCGCAACAAGAAAAGTAGAATTACTAGATAGAATTATGAAGTGCAAAAGCAAAGTACCCATCCAATGGATTTACAACTCCAGGAATTGAATCTCCAAAAGATAATTTGTTGATCACGTGACTTATCTGCAGAATATTTCATAAAGTCAGTGATGCCATCAAAACCAACCAGACTTAAGAATTTCATTTTTGGTTCCAGCAAGAGAAAAACCCAACAATAAAATTCCAAGCAGACTCTTTTTATTAAAGAAAAAAATAAAAACATATATATATATATTTTAAAAGCTGACTTCTTACGTTATAATTCTCTTGTAATGCCAGCAGATCATGGAGAAGAACGTTTGCATGACGAAAGCTTTTACCAGGGGCAAAATGAAAATTTCCAGCCACTTTATTAACTTCCAGAGATCCATGGATATTGCATCCTTCACCTTCCTCATCCTTAACTAGTTGAACATAGCCTTCTCTTTTGCACTGAATGACAGTATTATATTATGTCAGAATTTGAAACTTTTATGGTATGAAAAGGAAGGAAGAGGTATTGTATAATGTACATATTCCAATCATTGATAAATTCAAATTTCTATCTACTACCAGAGGGCAATTGCAGTTCAGCATTAGTGTATTTTCCTCTCACCTTCCTTTTTTTGTTCCTGATTTGCTATTCCAATCCAGCTCTTCAGATGTGAGTGGGTACAAAACATGGAGAGCGGAATTGGATTTGTAGTATGTCATGATGAAACCAGATGTTAATGCATAAATCATCTGTGTTTCATCAGGCACATATGCAAGAGCTTATTTAACTCTTGAAACAAAATTTAACAGTGAATTTAGCTTAAAATTTGGTACTCTCTCTGCTTTAGGGTTAACCTACAAGCCCCATGCGTTGGGCTGAGAGATCCCTTGAGTATAGTAGGAGGTTGTCATTCTAACTGTATGCCAAACAAACTTCAACCAAGACTTGGAAAACCAATTGCTAAATTGAGTTTGGCAAAAGCTACCATTAACTTTTTGTTAAAACACGACTTCAGTGTTTTTCTTCCAGGAAACCAATTTCTATTGGCTCTATCACTTCTCATGTGCTTTATGCTGGTGGAATCATGGTAGCTCTTCAATAATAGGTTTGAATAATCTACAGACCTTTTTAGACTGAATTAAAGAGTACCCATCATTAGCCAAAGCATTTTAAAGTATGTTGTAAACCAACCTGATCGATCAAATCGGCATTTGTCAGGCCCCAGCCTCTTTTTCTATATACTTCACGAACTTCTTCACATGAATTACAGCACTCATCATCTGACTGCAAAAGGAGATCAAGATGAAAAACCATATAACATGACAAATTTCATTTTGGAAATATCCAACATGAGAACTTTTATTTGAATCAATCATCCATACACCATTTTACAACGTGTACTTATTATAGAAATTTATGACGCTTGCATAATAAATGTAAATACTCTCATGCTAGCATCCATGCACTTTTAAGCAATATAAGAGCAGACAAGATACAAAATAAAGTGAAGAATAGAGACATACCGTTTCTGCCCCATAGCATGAACCACAATATGTCTCATTGTGTTCAAGCCTTCCACCATGTCTCTGCAGAGGCTTCTCAATCTGTAGTTAATTGAAATCCAGAAGAATGTGAGCCAAGTGAAAAATATGAGAAGTAAAAAAGAACCTTATAAAGGACAAGTGTTAGAGAGTGAGATCCGAGCAGGGAAAAATGAGATTGTAGCTTAAATTTAAAATGGACAAGTTCACAGACCTTCGGAGCACCTATTCCATCTTGTTTTACTTCGATCACATTACCATGAAAATCAATTCTCTTCTTTAATATATCATGTCTCTGTGATTTCATGGAGCAGTATTTAATGATTAGTAAGGATACATGGCATAGGCGAGGAAGGATAAACCAATAAAAACTGCATGCAACACTTACTATATCTAGATGTTCTTCCCCACTGATATCCATGGCATCAAGACTGAGTAATGAGCACCGTATGGAAGGAAAAGTTATATCAAACTGTCCAACCAGGAACATCAATCAGTAGATCAAGGATTACCACAGAAATCATAGGAAGAGAATGAAGAAATTTACAAGTTGATAATGTCTCAAAAGGAATAACATCCATGTGCATAGTGCCAAGATCATTAATAGTACAAGTGTCATCATCGAATACAATAATTAGATTTGCCATTGATATCATATGGTTTTCAAAAAAGCTACTGAAGTTATAATAACAATGAAGGAAGGAAAGAAAAGGTAAATAAAAAATCCAGAGTTCAACTATTTCAACAGATAACTCATCTTTACATTTATGTGCAGTTTTCCACCCCTTGAAGTGTCCACTACAAGCTTTGTTTCCGTAACAGTATGGAGATATAATCCTGCAATTTCAGAAACCAATAGCCAATAAACTATGATATCCAATAAAATCCAGAATAACGTTCCCTAATAAAAACTCCGAAAAAGTTCAAACGCTACATCAAAAACATAGCACAAAGCAACTTAAGGAGTCAATTGATTTTGTAGAACAAGAGTTACATCTGCATAAACACTATTTATACAGACTTGAACACAATTGGAAGAGGATTCACTTTACAGAAAGTTAGAAACTCCTATGTTTACAATCAGAGTTCATCAAACAACTTAGAGATGACTTTATGCCAATAGAAACTACTAAATGTATGCGGGGAGGTCATGGCATCAGAGTCAAACCATTCTCTTAACATCTTTGAACATAAATTTCTTTCAAGGAAACATTCCCAATCTTACAACCCCTATGTGCAAGTCTTTGAATTAGTAACAAATGATGACCCAATCTGCTTCTCAATATTTTGTTTTGAAAAATTCAATAGATAATAAAAGTGCAGTCATCATCCAATGGGTTATCCACCAATAACATTTGATAGGTCCCAACTCTATTGTATTAAGAAAGAACCAAACTTCGAGTAAACCAAAATATAGATAACTAACATCAATAATTTGCATTTTGAGCAGAGAAATGACGTCAATCTCACATGCAGAGATCCAACCATAGAATCAAAATCATTCAATAAAAAATCAACACTAATAAAAGAACATGCTCAATAATTATAAAGAGCTAACTATTGCCAAGTATCTGGATGATAATTAACAAAGCTCTAGCATTTCTTTGATATATATAAAACAACAAATGGTAGGCGTTAAAAGGAAAAAAAGGGAGATTAATGGAGCACATACGGAATTCGGAGAAGAGGAGTAAGAGCATGACAGTGGCGGAGACGATGGTGATGAGACCACCGGAAAGTGTGCGGTTATAGAAATCCTCATTCACTTTAGGGTAGGCATCCAAATTCCGCAATTTATTCAACATTTTATCCATCTTTGCCGGACTCAATTCTCCAGCCGGCAGCCCAAATCGGTGCCAAAGACACGATTTTTATCCTATAATAATATGCTCAGCAACAACACACAGAAAAAAGAAAAGAAAAGAAAAACCCTACGGGTACTTCTTCCTCCCGTTCAACAAATGTAAAAGGTATTGCATTTATGAAATTTCCAGGGCTTGGTAGCTGCAGAGAGCAGCCGGTGCCGGACCGGCGAATGAATGCTTTTGACTACGTCTAGGAGACGGTCTAGAGAGAGAAAGCGAGAATGAAGAGAGACACTCTGCCTTGGTTTCTACGGGGCGTATTTTAGTTTTTCCTTTTGTATTTTTCTGAATATATATTAAAGAAATTCAAAAGGCCAAAAAAAAAAAAGGTGCATGATCAGTAGTCATGTGGACTGTGCCTTTAAAAAAATTTCAACACAATTTCAATTTCCATTGTTAGTAGAGAGATAATATAAAAAAAATAAGCATCAAATACCTAATTAATTAATAATAATAATTTATAATTAGTAATAAGAAAAGTCATTTAAAATAATTTATATTTGGTGATAGAGGGAATATTAATAAGAAAAATTCAAGATTATACAAACTCAGAAACTGATAACAGCAGCAAACTAATTTTTTAAGATAATGTTAAAAAAAAGTCATAAATTTATATAGGCATCAATAATACAAGTTGTTCAATTTATTGACAATTATTTAAGACTTTTTTAGTAAAATATACTCACTAAAATATAATAAACTCACAATAATGATTTATAATTTGTGACCATAAAAATTGTTTAAATGACTTATATTACAAGATGAAGGAAGTACATGTTGAATATAAAATCTCACTAAGAATTAAGATTTACATCAACAAGTTCAAAACTATCACCAATAATTAAATTGATAAGAAAGATAAATTAATAACTTGATAAAAATCAAATACACTCCTTAATATTTGATTAAGTGACGATGAAATATTTAATTTCAAACCAAAAGAATATATTAATAGTTTCTCTATTAGAATTTATTCATACATTTATAATTTAAGATAGATATTTCAAAATAAAAATATTTAATTTTAGATAGAAGAAAAATAAACTTTATCAATAATTTGACCAGAAATATAATTTTGCTTCAGGTTATTTAATTACTTGTTGGTGAAAATATATTTGAAAAGATAAACCTCTATGATCGATTATACGCACTAGAATTGATTCAATGGAATGAGATATAGATTTAAAGAATTTTGTAAATGACGGTAAAATCACATTTTTCATTTTCTTTTTCCATGCATGGTTTTTAATGTTTTTTTCTATTTAGGTCCCTAAATTGTTTTCATCTTTTAGATTAAGTCCTTAATCATTTCTTTTACTTTTTAGATCCCTAATTTTTTTGTCTTTTATCTTAGGTCTTTAATCATTTTTTTTTTTTACTTTATAGTTCCCCAAAACTAGTTTTGATTAAAACAAAAGGATTTTTTTGGTTTGGAAATTATTGTTTATGATGAAATCAACCTCTTTTTCTTTTTTTTTTTTTTTTCTTCCCAACTTGTCAAACTAGGAGCACTGAAATTATCCTCTTTTTTTTTTTTTTTTTATGTGTTGAATTCTTTTTTTACTTGAATAAGTTATTTTATTAATTTATAGCTATCATTATTTTTTTTTTTTGGATAAAACAACAAAATGTTAAATTGCCCACAAACTGTAATCTAGAAGTTTTTTTTTTTTTTTTGTGTAAGTCATAAATAGTTTAGTGAATTAAAAAGTTTTAAAAAATTATTAGGACTTAGGATGAATTATAAAATAAGTATAGGGACCTAAAAGCTAAAAAGAATGATTAAGGGTCTAATATGAAAAAAAATTTGAGGAATAAAAGAAAATTGAGATTTTGTCGCAACTGACTAATGAGTTTTATAGAAGTGGAGAAAGCTGCAGGGAATGCGTTTATCGCCTGTGAACTGAAGGCAGAACGCATTGCGTGCTGCCTGGGTTAGAATTAATCGGTCTGAAACCTCACGCGCCGAGGCCGAGCACTTGTTTCAGTTAAACTACAGAAAGAGATAGTGACGACGACGACGAGGGCCATGAGCTTGGCTCTTCTCCAGGGTTACTCCTCCGAAGAACAAGAAGAAGAGGAAGCACTGTCTGGTGATGAAGACTCCGACGACCACCGTAACAACGGTGCTTCAGTTAACCGTTATAAACCCCTGTTCGACCTCAATCCTGCCTCTGCCTCTTCCCTTCCTTCCGCCTTCGATGCTTTTTCCGAAGTAATTATTTATCCTAGCTTAGTAATTATTATCTTTTTTGCCTTTCTCTTCTTCAACAATTCATTGAATTGTCTGCATTCAGCATACACTTTTTCTTAATAATTTTTTTTATTTTCTTCGGGCCTGGAGATTTCAGGGCCGCCCCAGTTTCTGAACAACTGTGTTGAAGGAGGAACCAAAGATGCTCAGGGGCAAAGGGGCCGCGATGTGGGTCGTAAAAATCGCAAGGATAAAAAGGATGTACCCCCTGGTAAATAATATTTATACTTTAATACTGTAAGCTTTTGCTTCTTGTAAATTATTTATTTATAGAATCATGTATAATCTGAATAGTCTGATGAGTTGAATTTTGAGCTTATTCATCCAACACCTGTAAAAAGTTAAGGGAGTGATGATAAGAAAAACTGCCTCTTCCCTAATCTGCAGAGCTTTTCCTTTGCTTTTGAGGTTATCCTAATTTTGTTGCACATTTTTATAATGATTAGAAATTCATCTTGGCACCCATTGAGCTCATGGCAGTCTCTCCTGTTTTGTTGATAGGTTACTTTATATCAGTCATTGGAACTAATTCCTGTTATTTCTTCTTCAATTTTATCTCATAAAGATTGATCCTTTCTACTAACTTCTGATTCATGTTCTTCATACGTTTCAGTTTTCATAAAGGGCATGGTTGATTTTTGTAATAGTCTGTCAGCTTTTCACTAAGAATAAATAATATGTCAAAGAAAGTTATTCTCTGTTAAAATGTTGTCCCTTCTGACTGCAAACCATTTTCAACTCTAGATCCCTGAATGCATCTCCAAGTTTTTATCTTTCCTGCTTACACTTTAGTTGTAGGATTAGTATCAGTTTGGTGGTTTTTATTGCTCACTCAAAGTATTAGATTCTTCTCTTCTATGTTGTCTTAGTAAATTATTTATTACTTGGATCGATACTCCTTCCCATGGGTGAGAGTTCTGCAGCTGTTGATATCCTCAACTTTATGGAATGGACAGAGCAAAGAAGCGAAGGAATGCATGCACTCTCTGATATAAAATTCTACATTTTTTGTTTATGGAAGCTTTGTTGAATTAATCAGTACAGAAGTTTTAGGAGAATTCAGATCATGAGTTTTGGTTTTAATTTTATGTTGATATCTTAATCAAATTGTCATGGTTGGTTCTATGTTTTTAACCCATCTTTTAATGCCACTTATAGGTGCAGTAGTTGAGGCTAAAGCACAGCTAGTTGGAATCCACGAGAGAGTGCGAAGCGATGTTGAGGGCAATATTCCAAAATCATCCTCCAGTGGTAATTCACAAGGTGTGAAGCGTACAGCAACTGCAAGCAATCCAAATGCTGAAGAAGCTTCTGAGCTTCTAAGGTATGACTATCCTCTTGGACATAATAGTTGTTTTGCCCTAAGCACACTAGAGAAAGTTAATGGAACTGGACAGGAGAAAAATTCCATTGAAAAATATAACATTCGCTGTTGTTTGTAATGTTAAGTGTTGACTAAGTGTAAATAGGATTATAATTATTAATTGTTGTAGGATTGTATTCGTAGTTTTGTAGTCTAACATGGTTATAGTGTAGTAGTTTTCTAGTACAACTTGGTTTGGTATTCTTGAGTTGTTTATAAACATGTATCTTTAAGATAATTTGATATGAGAAATTTATTATTCTCTTCAACCCTAAATTTCTACATTAAGTATTGGATGCTTGTGGAAGAATTTACTGTTAATCCATTTCCACTATAAATTGGGATTTTCATTTCAATTTATGAAGAGGTTGTAGTTAGAAGGGTCCTTTATAGCCTCAATAGCACCATGGGAACGTGTTTAACTAGCTTCTGCATTGAATTGAATTTAAACCACATATCTTTTCTCTAGAGATTCATCAGACAAATAATAAGTTAAACAAGATTTCGTCTCCATATCGTGACTTTCCAGTTACCGGGTCTGAAAAGGATCCCATGTATTGTACTCTAGAATCAGAAAGGTTATGTCTTTACAATTATCCTTGTTCTCAGTGTAGGATAGTTATTCCTATACAAAATTGAGCCATGGAAACCTTCCTACCAATGATAGTCCTTATGTATTTGCTCTTGGTGAGAGAATTGATTGTCAGTTTTTACTGAATAACAATGATTAAAAACTTGTGTTAAGTGCATGTATGCTGATTCGGGTTTCATCCTGTGGTTCAATAAAAGAAATGGAAGTTCTGAGACTGACGTTGAAAACTTTTATTAGGACATTCTGATTCAGATTTCCATCTTTGTGACCAATGCAATGATTGCTTTTAGAATGGGAAATCTGACTGTTTCTCAAGCTTTCTTGTCCAGAATCCTTTTGTTTTGGCATGCTTTCAAATACCATTCGGCAAGGGTTAAACAGTCCAATACTTTCATCTACCATCTTTTTAACCTTTCTTTCAGCGTAAGAATGTGATAAAGAATTATTAATTTCATCATCCATATTGAACAAGTGTCTTTTCCTTTTTCTTTGGTTAACTTAAGGACATTCTTGTCTGTACAGGATCTGTCTGAAGTGTGGGGTACCTAAAACATACTCTAATGCTAAAGGAATGATCTGCCCAATGTGCAGAGATCGTCCCCCAACAGATGCCGACAATGACCAGAAGAAGAAGGGATCTGCTGTTAAGGATAAGGAGAAGCTTAAGAGGATGAAGGGCCAGTCATCCCATGCAACCTGGAAGAGTGAGACGGAGATGCAACTTAGACAGCAGTTTGATTAGTCTTGTGAACTTTAGTTGTTCTTCAGTAATACAATGCTATGTATTCATTCCTTCCCACACAATGTTGTCCCTTTCTTTGTAGTTTTAACTTGTGTGAGTTTAAAAATGTTAAAAGTTCTTCTAATTCTTGATTCTTGGGTTTCCTTCATGTGCTGACAGGCAGAAACCTAAAATGGTTTCCTAATGGTGCCCAATGTCACTGGTTTGATAGGATAAAAGCTCGTAACTCTAATACTCTCTCCATTCATATATGTAAGTCATTTTGTACTTTTGTTTCATGTATAACAAAGTTTTATAAATTTCACATATCAATGAATATGTTATTTTACTGAGGAAGAGTTAAAGACAGAATGTTAAGAGATGGGAATAATAATAATAAAAAAATTCTCGAGAAATCATCAACTTCACCAACAATGTCTTGGGAGGATTTCATCAGATAATAAAAAGCTGATGCTAGCCTTATTCTATGCATGCATATTCCAGTACAAGTTATGCTGGAATGTTCCGCCGAGGGCGAGGGGTAGGGGACTCCCAAATCACAGGAGGAAAAGGTAAAAGTAAATATAGACAAAAAGAGCAGTAAGTTGAAATTTTACCCAAAAAAACACAGAACTGATGAAGGATGCAAATACAAGACAAAGCACTTTGTTGGATTCTCTTAAAATGTATCTACATAATCAGGTATATAATACTACAAAATACATTCCTCAAGTTCCAACAGCAACCAACGATATATATTCTTCTTCAAGTCAGTGATCTGCAACCTCCTTTCCTTTTTCAGGAACTGCTGGTGTTTCATTCTTAACCTGTTTCTCAGCCACCACAGGCGAACTACTGAGGGTACCATGTATCTGTTTTTGGGTACTTCATAACATCAGGTGCCATCTAGCAAAATGTCTATCATTAAAAAGTACCAACAAAACAAAGTTCAAAGCTATGGCTCATGGTGATGTGGCATACCGCGGAAGTTCTATTGTAAGGTGAAGAGTCTTGTGTGGGTAATGCAGATGAATCGGAAGGCCTATGGAACAGAAGGTGTGCAATGGACCGATCTATAGGATTAGTGTCGGTTTCAATATCCATAAACCCAGTAAACCTGAAACATGATCAGTTGCAAAGGATGCAGGTGAGAATCTTTCGAGAAATTTGAAAAGCAAAGACAACTTTGATAGAAAAGATAAGAAATCTCACACAAAATTCCTTATGCAAACCCTTGTTAGAATGATATATTTGATGTAAAAGGGAAGGAAAACAGAAGCAAGACACACTCAAGTACACTGTTAAATTAAGTTGATAAGATAAAGAGCTCATATGACATCCACCACATATGCTAATTCTAGAAAACGTTTTTCTCAAAAGACGATTCCTTCCTTTCTTCTCAATACACAACTTCTACAAAAGATATCCTAGAGAAATTGTTTCTCTAATCAATATGAAGTATAATATTACATTATTGATTATATCCTTCTTGTTCTCCAGAAATGGTGATTGTCTCCAACTTATATGCTCTTATTTACAACTTTGTACTTCCAGTGACCAGATTTTATATCTCCTGGCAATAAGAAAGAAGCAAGCAGCATGGTTGAATCATTGTTGGATGGCAGACTATACAACAGCATATTCTTTCCCCCACTTTCTTTTGGTTGGAGGAATGAGAACTGCAAACACTTTAGCACCTACCAGAGATGGTAAGGGATCTGTAGTTTTTTCTGTTTAGGAAGAGTTTTCTTCTGCATGTTCAACAATTTTTCGGTGTTCTAAAATCATTACTTATCATCACATTCTGATAGTTTGATACTAACTAAGTTGGTACTATGCCAGAACATCCACTGCATTAGCAGGATTGAGCAATGCAAGTACTATACATGTGTGTATAAATATATATATATGCCTTCTTGCAATTGACCAGAATAATAAAATTCAAGTGCAAAAACAGAGTTTTAGACTTCATACTTATTTGCTCCTTCAGTCCCCAGTCCTCCATTGGCATCTCTATCATCTCCACAGCTGCTACCATTTATGTTTGAATGGTTATGTCGCTGCTCAGCACTTCGAGCCAAACGGTATAGACTATCTCTTATGCATAGCTTTGTTCTCATATCCAACTAAATCAAAAGGGATCAACAACATTGTAAGAACATGGAATACAGCAAGAGACTGTACAAGCCCATCTGATCCAGTTACAAACAGAAACTAAATGCAGTGTTGGTTCAAGCTACGTGGAGAGAAAACATGAGCAGCATACATGGCACTAATATTTTAAGTTACCTCATAAAGACTAAATGCATTGTTTAGCCAAAAGGAAATACTAAACTCCTCAACATTGCAATGAAGAAAATCTAATTCGGGCAATAACAGCATAACATTGTTGGCGTGTGAATAAAGGAAGTTGGATTTTGTTAAGTTGTATCTCTTTTTTATACAGGAAACACATAAGAGGGTTTTAAATAGAAAAACTAAACAAGTTCAGTCCTTAGAAGACAATACCTGTTCCATGACATGTTGAAGTTGGCGGAAGCTTGCTGCTTCAAGTGAAATTTCATCTAAAACAGAACTCACGGAAGAGCTCTCATGTACTGTAGAGGAACCTACTTCCCCAGGAACACCTTCTGTATCGCTATGGATTTCAAATTTATTCCCTGAATGTTGAGCAGTTTTCTCAATGGAAACTGAATCACACAAGGGAACTTGAACCTGCATCTCCATATTTTCAGGTTCACAACCAAAGGGGGATAGAAAAACCTGTTGCTGATGTACACTTTCCCTCTTCTCATTTGGTACAAGAGGAGTCACCTGAAATGGAGGACCATGAGAACTGTCTGCTGAAGGCACCTGATTTGATGAATAGGACTCCTTGGAGGAAACAGATGTGAAGCCATTATTTTCAGTTTTAACAGCAGAAAGAGTTGGATATGCTGAGGTCCGATCCGAATGACGGATGTAATCTGAATATTGGATGTTCCTCTGCAAATAACTGAACGGTTCATGAACTGTAGCTTGCTTATCTTGTTGAACGCCTATTGATGACACATCTTGGCAAGATGAGATGTCAGAAGTGAGCGTTGGGCCTTCATTTTGAAGACTATTACTGCTGTAATAAAATGAGGTTCCATTTGATAGATATTGATCGCTTCTCTTTCCATCAGAAAGGTTCTGCTGCTTCGGCTGTTTTTTATGCGCATTCATCTGAAATGCATGATCCTTTGTGAACATGGGAAAAAAAACCTTAAGGTTCTAAAACTCATCTGATCTGACCAACCACTAACAAATCAAATATAATAAATACTGGAATCCTATGGCATTAGTTGAGGATACATAAATATAACCTCTAAGAAATGAAACAAGAAAAAAATATGTACATCCATAAATGGCAATCAAACAAAATACAACAATAACCAACCAGAAAGAGAAGAGAGGAAAAAAAAAAATCTAAATTCATCAAATATAGTTGGTCAAGAGAAGCATACCATCCCGCAGCTCTTGTTTGTTGAGTGGTTGTTAGCTTGCATCTTGTTCTGAACTTCATTTTCGTACTCTGCCCCCTGAGAAGACAAGAAACCAAAAATATGATTCATGTGGAGATCTATAATGTCTACAACAAAATGAAGGTCCAAAAACATCAACAACAGACTGAAATCAGACATCTAACCTGTTGCACTGGCATTAAGTCACCCTCTCTGTTAGAGCTACCGGTTTGATTCAAAACATGAAGAGTGTCATGTCTGTCTTTCTCCAATGGCCAGGAACCATCTTTACAACTAATAGATGTGTTTTTCATGCTGGAATCATTTATTGAACAGCCAGTGTCATTTATCCTTGAATGCTCACGATTTTCTAAGTTACTTGGCATTCCTGTTGAATCTGGACAGGAGAATTTAAAATCTGACTTTGGTCCTTCAACAGCATCGGATGATGAAAACCATCCCAATTCATCCTCATTATTTGCTCCAAGTCCAAATGTTGAATCATGTCTGGAAGATAAGCTGAATAGTAAGTAAACAACTAGAAGAATAAACACAAAAGAATCCAGATCTCAGGGTAAATTTAAACAATAGTTACCTAAATATCCTGTCAACATCTTCAAAGTTTCCAATTTCTGACCAATCATAATACAAATAATCACCAGAATCTTTGTCATCGCAACTACTGTCAAAGAAATTCAGGTCATCTGTTTGGGAAATATTGTCAAGAGGATAATTATAGGAGTCACCATCAACAGTGGCATTCTTGTCATTTAAAATGGCATCAGCTGTGCAAAAATCACTTCCAATAGGATCCACAATATTGCTTTTGTAGCAGTGTGTTGATGTCCTCATACTATCAGATGCCAAACTTGAAACTTCTTTACCGGATCCACTTTCACAAGGAAAAACACCTTCAGGTGTCTGTGACCAGGAATCTTTCTCCAGCATGATCTTCCTTTTATTGTTCACAACTGAAAACTTATCTTGATATTTCTCCTGAAAAACATTTTTATTTGCAGACCTATCAACAAGTTTATTTGAAACACCAACTGCTTCACAGCGAGGTCTTTTGCGGCTGTCACCTAGAGGAGAATGTTCTCTGGCCCTTTCACCACTAGGATGGGGTACTATATGATCATCACTTTGGCAAAATTCATCCCAAATTATATCTTCAAACTGTAATACCAGTTACAGAATTTTAGCTGTAATAACTGCAGAAATACTCCGATAAAATGAGTAAATTAAATCTTAGAAACTATAATATAAAGTGAATATTGTCCACTCAAAATGAAGATCGCAGAACCTTAATGTCAATGTGTAATCCAACTATCCAAGCATCATTTTCATCATTTTATCACCCTTGAATATGATTATGATGAAGGATAGCAAAAGAAGCCACAAGTTACAACCACTAAATAAACCCCAGAAATGTCTTCCTCATGTGTAGGCAGATAGATGTGGTAACTTACTGTCGCGGATCAAATTTAAGTGGTAAGTTAATTCAACCTGAAGCCAGGTTTGTAATTGATAATCTTCACACAGGTATATAGATCAATATTAAGTGAATGAAACAGAATGGACCAATATATGGATCAATATCACACAGGTTATGAGACCACCTATCATCATTTATGTTATTTATTTTGTTTCATTGTCCTCAGTTCAGAAATGTCGAGGAGAAAATCACATACATCAAATCTAATAAACTCCAATTCTCTCATTTGTAAATTTTGGAGGTAGGGAAAGGCTACCATGCCAAAATGGATTTAATTAATGAAAAATCCAGAATAGAAAACTATCTCATATTAAATAACATGGCCCATTTCTTAATTTTCAGAGGCCACTAGGAACAGATAAATGACCTAGGAGTTCCCACACTTCCAAATATTGTCAATACAAGGTTTGACACTCTTAACGTCTCATTTGCACTTCTTGAGAAATGTGTAAAAAATCCATGGGATAGTAGCCTGAATATATGCACATTTATAAAAGGCTTTGGCATAACTATCACATAAACAACACATTTAAAGCAGTCAAGGGTGACCAAGGGGGTTAAAAAAATCAAAGATCTTTTTCACTTATCAGAATTGCTGACATGGGAGAACCTGGGAGAAAGGCCCACCATATAGGATAAACCCAATTTTTGACCAAATACCCAAAATCTTAAGCCATGAGGTCTTAGGTCCACACCAACATAAGATTCCTTTTCATCCTATTGAAGACCCTAACATTTTGATAGTAACAGAAATAAAGGTTATAATCACAACTGTCCACATATTGGTAATTTCATGGGCACTCAAGCTTATTGGCCATTGTGCTAATGGTTAGTCATTCCTAAGCCAGTCCAGTTAACGTGATAGTACTGAAATTGAACATATTAATGATGTCATGAGCCACAGTAAGGTTGATCAGTAAAGCATTTATCACGCAGAACATATATTGCCCGACGCGCTCTAGAAACAACTGACAGTTAAGAAGAAAATTCAGGCCATGCATTTCAAAAATGATCAAGCAGATTCCACAGTATACTTCATGTCATGCACATTTACAATTGAGGTTACTGATGACTCACTGTTTAGAGGCCCAGAACAAACACCAAGTGTATATTACATTTAAGAGAAATTTTCAAAGTGCCATCAAATTCATATGGTCTTTTGACCCTCTCACAAAGAAGCAAAAAGGAAGACACTCCTCTATTGAAAGTGGTAGTTAACGTAGTCATAATGATTCTTCTATATAACCATCTTCCTACTTCCTCACAGATACTTGAGAAATTCAAAATCTGGCATCAATTCTATCAATAGAATAACAAGAGGATTAAGGCATGACCAAAATGATAACAGCAAAGCCAGTCAAAAAAAACCAAAAAATGGCAAAAAAAATAATCCTGCAACAAACTTTTCCACAGATGTCTTCCATCAAGAAACCTTACCTCATAAGCGGACAAATTAGACATTCCTATGAATTCTTCAACCAGCGGACAAACCATAAGCACTTGTCTGATCTGGTACCATATTCAAAGCCAAGTCCTCTCTTTGCCTCCGTTCACAAAAACAAAGCAACAAAATTAAATAAAATAAAAGTATAAGAATCTAACCCAAACCAAAAATCTTACAGCTATTTCATTAATAGAACCGTCATTTCAACCAGAGAATAAAAATACACATCTTTTAGCAATCAAGAAAGCAAATCAAAATACACAAAAAAGTCTTCACAGATCAAGCAGGGCGTAAAACAATTAAGAATTTCACATAGACTAGAATTTTGAACAAATTATTTTATTTTCAAGCTTTAAAATAGATTTGTTGAAAAAATATATATATTTATATATAATGAAAATTCTCAAAAAATTTCCATTTTCTTTCATTCTCCCTCCCACAAAACAAACCAAATAATCAGAGACTGAATCCTTTACAATTAGTCTCAAAACAGTTAGAACCAGATAAGAAATCACATAATTCTAGAGCTTTCCACAACTAATAGCCGGAAAACTCACCGGAAATTTAAAAAACCACCGCAAAGTGCACCAGCTTCAGTTTAAATCAGCTCATAGAATACTGATAGCAGCAACAAAACCCTAAATTTGATGATTATCGACGCAAATCTCGGTTGTTCTAGAGAGAGAAAAGAGTAAGATAAGCCTTCTTAGCTTTGTGAAAAAATAATATAATATTTTCTTAGGTTGAGTCTAATATTTTACGAATATAAATATTAAAAAACAAGCAACACGCATAGAATGACACGTGTCACGGAGATCAATAGAAAGGCGGCAGTGCAAGGCTGGGTATCAGAATTCGTGGAGGAGAGGGTGGGTTGAGATACGATCTGTTTCTCTCATCTGATTGGTCCTCTAGGTTTAATGAGGGACACGTGTAGATTTTTCAGCCCCGTTCTATTGTACGGTGGAAAAGCGGGCCGCTGTAAAAGCAGAACATGGTTTTTATGCTTACACTTGTATTAATGCTTCTTAATTTGCTTAAGCTCGTTTAATTCTTTTGTCTTTTTGTTCGATCATTAAGATTATTAGTATATGATTAATTATTTCTTTCTAATGCTGTCTCATTTTAGTTTTATTTTTTTAATTAATTATTATCTTATATTTTGTCTCGTGCTATTTGAAATTAATAAATATCTAATATTTTAATTTCTTTTCATATATAACAAGTAATTAATATGGTAATCTATCTATATATTATTAAAAGAAAAACAACTCATTCATATAACCGTCAAGTGTTCCAACTTCAATAAAAAAAATGAATTATTTAGTATTTAATATAACATGATCTGTTTTAAGCAAAAAAAAACAAAGAGAGAGAAGTATGTGAACAAAAACTAACTAATGAAGTTGGTTGGTGCCATCAACCATCTTCAAGAAAAATATTTGCTCAATCGAACACTATTATGAACAATGCATTCAATTCTATATGGACAAATACATTGAATTTCATTCGAACAAAAAAATGCAAGGAATTTCTACATGACTCTTTTTTTTTTTGAATTTTTTTTCAACCAAA
>JAOXNR010000029.1:5245462-5267031 GCA_028571225.1 Parsonsia alboflavescens | reverse complement strand
ATATATATATATATATTTATATATATATCTAGAGAGATAGTATGTAATGTAACGTTATGGAGTATCCCAATGCATTTTATATGAAGTATATTATTATTTCAGTGGATGAAGTGACAAGTACGTAGATTATATGTCTCGAATTCGAATCTCATTAACACCTTTCTGAATAAGCAAAATGTCTTATATTCTATTTTGGATTGTCCAAAATTGAATGTCTCATTTTTTAAACTAGTAAAAATTTTATTAAGAAAATTGATAATGCAATACGTTAATGAATTAATTCAAACTTTTTTATTAAAATGAATATAAGTCAAACGAGAACATTCAATTTTGAATGGAGGGAGTAATATATACTTCCTCTATTCGAAATTATATGTCTCATTTTCTATTTTGAATGGTGACGTTATTCAATTCCAAAAATGTTATGATGTGCAATTGGCCTCAACCTATATGAAGAGCGTATTAGCGTGATCAACTCATGATCAGATTCGTGAATTACATGCACGATGAGTGGTGAATTCTGTGGATCACCACCGCCGGAAAGGATCAATCAGCAGTACCGTGTATCCCCAACGACGGTTCTGTATACCAATGATATTCCTCTTTGTGTTTCTCCGGTTGCATTGCGTGGTCAAAATGTATATATACAAAACAATTTTATTAATGTTTGTCCAAATCGCATACACCCATTCAATAGACAGTTCATTTACTTTTTAAAAGGTAAATGGGTTATTATATCTATATTTCGAAAAAAATTTTTTTTAAGAGATAGGTCAATTTAGACCCACCTCGATAATCTATTAATTTAGGAAGACATGATTGGGATTCAAATTCGAAACTTATGATCTACTTCATCCACCAAAATATTCCTGAAGAGACGACTTCAAAAGAATTCAAATATAAGAAGAAAGTGAATATGTTCCTCACAAGTCCTAATTTCACTACACTTTAATTGCCTTCTTGTGAACATGGAATCGTCGAGTAATTTGACACCAACTCCTGCATAGTTTTTCTCTTCTCTTTGCCGTTGTATATTACTATGCTATCTTAAAATTCTACTAAATTATACATGAAGCAATACTAAAATACACATAATACCTTTGACCCGAATTAGATGTAAAATTTACTAAATATAAGAATAAAGATATGTGCCCTCAAAACAAACACTAATTGGCCGAACCTGGAAAGATTGTATATGCTCTCATATGAAGTAATTTCAAGAATCCTCATTCTTAAAAATCTAAAAAAAGACTTCTGATAAGAGTAGGGGCAAAAGGTACTTTCATATTTCAAGAATCTACCGAACATAATTTCTCATTTACCTTCGTCTTGTCTTGTAAACCCGAGACCGATTGATCTCAATTCCCAATAATGTAAGACTTACAGCAGCCATCTGATGCCAACCAGGACATCAGTGTGGATGCCTATTCTTCTCATGCATTGGCTAGATTTTCATTTTACCACCTTCTTTAGAGGGATTGAACATACAAAAGAAGTTCGATCAAACTTTTAACAGAAAATGAAATGAACAGAGACATCATATATAGTCACGGCAGACTCATATTGCAGGGTATGCTCCTGAAATTTGAGAATAATTGGAAGATATACTGAAGACAAAATAATACATTACAAGTCCATTTTCAAGTTACTGGTGGGCACAGTTTGCTTTAGCTTTACACTCTGCAGAGAGATGAAGGAAGGGCCAACTGAAATCTTGCAGAACAAAATTGACAGCAGATCTGGTCTTATAGCATATGCATACAGATAAAAAGCTTAATTTTTCATATATGTATGTATACTAGTGGAAGTACACGAGAGGAATAGCTCTGTGCATTTGGAGAGAACAACAACATGATTTCTTACCGGGGGGAAAGAACAGAAATTACTTCTTCAAAAGCTTGTGTGAGAAAATTCTTTTGGAATAGGGACTGTTGCGTGAGATTGCCTTATGTGACTCAATTGCATCAACCAACAAATTGTGAAGAGGACCCTGATTTCAGAAAGAAGGTTGAACAACATCAGAACATTACATATATTGCTAGGATAAAACTAGAACCCGACATGCACTTGATAGTGTTTAAAGTGAATCACAGACAAAGTTTATTCAATGAATTCAGCAGCTTTCTGAGGAGGCTAAATCAGGGTACTTTGAGATAACTTTGATTTCATAAATCAAGGAGAAATGTTGCAGCACTACTTGTTTAAATTATGCAAGGAATACTATGGAAAATGCAACAGAATGCAAGATTCTAATAAAAGGCAATCTTGCACAATAACATTTTCATTTGGGAAATCTAAACAATATACATGGTCCAAATATTTTGATTTGCATACCTCAGAAATTTTAAGAGCAGTTTGGACAACATAGTTTGCATGAGGGTCCTGAAGCAACTGTTCAAAATGGTTGGCAGAGAGCAATTCATGGATTATCTTTGACTGAACTTCTTTATTACACACGAGAAGACACTTCTCAACAACGTGGCTGCTGAACTTTTGGGTTGAGAGATGAACATAGTTGCCATCAAACTGAGAAACCAACTTGGTTGTGGCAGATGGCATCTTAAGCTCCAAGATAAACTGAACTACATAGTTCCTGCAAGAAAAATAAATATACAAATCTTCGGTCTAAATAAATTTAACTGGAGTGCCAGAAGACTGAAGATCAAGAATAAAAATGGTTCAAGAAAAAAAATAAATCAACAAATTGAATTTCTATAACTTTCACAAAAAGGTTGTAGCAACCTAGCAAATCAGAAGGAAACAAAGAGAAATAACAGATCATATTTCCAATGAAACAACAAAGGTCTCTAAGAAAAATATAATTTACATAGATCACAAGCTCCTAATTGTCCACTGATAATCACTGATATTATATGGCTCAAAAAGGAGAAGACAAACTTTTTTCCTTTTCAAATAGCAAGCTATACAATGGTCTAAATCAAATTCACAAAGTATTAGATGCACAGGCACATTGATATATCAGACTTTAAAGGAACTCCTTCACTTTTTAACTATGAACAATTAGTTCGAAACAATCGGCCTCAGACAATGACACTAAATTGTATTCACCAAATTTTGTATCACAGGTAACTGTGTCAAACAAATAAAAAACGAAGCAAAGAAATGACATAGCTGTACAACGAGTCACTTAAGTCAGGTAGTTGAGATGTGGAAATGACGAGTGATTCTTGAAACCATGATTTAAAAAATATTACTGAATTGTTTGTCAGGAAAAAAGAGAAAAAAAATTACATGAAACTACAGAAGATTTCCTCACAAAGAAAAGGAAAAATATTAACAAAATCTACCACAAAATTCCCTTAATAATTAATTACCCAAATGCATCTTGAGCAAGCAGAAGTCCATTTGCAGAAATTTCTGCTATCAAGTTCTCCCGATGCTCTCCTGTTGAATGACTGATGCATCTTTGCAGAACACAACATCCATGCTGATGAGTGGCTATGTCAACACAGTACTTTGCTGCCGCAACAAAGATGAACTGCCATAGTAGAGAATGAAATGCATTCAAGAATCAAATTACTGAAAGCAGAATAACATTACAATTTTGGAAAAAAATTGGATAAAAGCAGAAAATGTGTATCAATGTATGGATAACGTAGTCATCTCTTTAGAAGTAGAAATTCAGATTCTTAAAATATAATCATGTTAGTTTCCGGCATGAAAGTCCCAGCCCTTACCTAATTAAACCTACTTTTCCATGGGAGTCATTACAGGGAATAATTCTTAATAATCTATTTTCCGTTACAAACAAACGCTAAAATATCATGCAGGGTTATTGTTTTGGCAGGAAATTCCCACTACAAAGTCTCCAGACCCATTTTCTTCTTGATATCTTTTGCATTTGGTTAAGTAAAAGACCAAACCAACTACAGCATTCTTAGGTAAAGCAATCAATTCTTTCCCAAACCACCATGATGGATTTCTTTTGGCCACACTTCAACTTAAAGATAAAATCTTCCTCACATTCTTCAGCATTACGGTGGAAATTAAACTGGACACTCTAATACTACCTTGTGAGGGGTTTGGACTTCTAAGATATGTTTATTATTGGAATTTCACTTTCAGAACCAGAGGTTTGTTTTATTTTGCTCAGAATTTAAGGTCAATACTCAGTGGAAGAAATTATGGTTCCAGATTTGGCAATCATTGTCATTTTCTCTCACATATAGATGTAGAATGTAGATAAACAAGCATAAATTTCTTCCCCCCTTCTCCCACCATTTCTACCATCTGCAGGTACAGTAATAGAAACCTTTAAAGGTATCCTCACATCTCTTGAAGGCATCTGCGGAACCTAAATAATCAAGAGGATACTAATCTAGTATGGGAGTTTAATGCAATTATGATAGCATATCTACTTCATTCATGTAAATCTCATTAATAATCTTCACACAAGTTTGATCCGACCATCAAAAATCAAAAGAATATATGATCTTAGCTCCAGCCATGACAAAAAATGTAATTTGCCTTGTAATTGAGATTGAGAAACCAGCTTTCCACTGTGTCGGCTATGGAAAAGATTTAAGACAATGGAAACTAATAGAATCATGATCTTATGCATCTTGGAAACTGGTACATCTCTTGGTTGCCATGTGTAGTACAACATGACATGCAAAGACGATTAAAGTTCAAAGCCTGCTAACACTAATTCTTTCAACTCTAATGCAGTGACCCTATTTGGAACCTTTTCAACAACTTTTGCAGATGAAACATGGAAAATCAAACACACGTCATCCTTTAGCATAAAACTATCTATGGGCACCATTTCTAAGTTCGATTTCCATAAGCAGAATCAAAAGCTTAAGGCAATGAGTCACACTTTAGAAAAGGTACGAGTTTGAACCTTTTCTCCAAAGGAAAGTGCTCTCAAGTGAATATATGACCTTACCATAACTCAAGGTTAGTCTAGAGATTCATCCAAGAGAGAAGAATTCAATTCTAGGTATCAAGAAGCAAAACAAGAACAACAAGTCAGACCTCTTATTTTAAGTGAATCATCAGGAAAAAGAAACAAAATATCTGTTATGTTCAAACTTCAAATTCATGATGTTATCAAAGATTAAACATAACAGAAGAGGAAAAAATCAAGTATCCCCTAGTAACTCAATACAGTTCTGAAGATTTCCATATTTAAACCAGTCATATCCAATGTTATGGTTTCACATAAACTTTGAAACCATGGCCTCTAATTCATTGTTTATTGTGTTATAACTAAATTCTAAATGTGATGAAAAGGTATCCATATTCGGACAACATTCTAGTTGCATGCATATCATTGTGTTAATTCAAGTGTCTACTGTTCAAAAGATTATAAAGCTGAACATATAAAAGCAGGAAAACAAATTTCCAGATATGAAGAATTATAAAAACAATGGTGAGTGCATTGAGCAAAAAAAGGAATCAGCAGCAATAAACATTTAGCAAGCCCTCAAAACCATCATGTGTGAGAAACTATGGGCAGAAGAAAGAAGCACCTTACTATCTTCAATGCTAAGGCACTGTAGGCATCGTTGAACAACATGGTTACCATTCAGGTCCTTAATGAGTGCAAGAAATCCAGGTTCGAGAGCTGAAATAACTAATGAAATCTGCTGCCTGGACTCAAGTGTCTCTATCAACTTTTGAACCACTCTAGTGCTGATTCATTAACACCTTTATTAGATTAGCATCATCAAAACAACACTGAAAGTAAAAGGTGCAAAACTTACCCATGGGTGTTTAATGATATTCTGATGAGTTCACCTGGTTTTGCAGTCACCCTGAGAAGAATTTCCATTCTCTGTTCTTCATAGCACACCTCTAGCAGCTTTTGCATGAGGTAATTCCCAAATGGATTCATCATAAGTTCAACTACATGATCAATAATTTCATTAAATATTATTTGCACATCCTGAGGAGTCCCTTCATCAAACATCCTTTGCAAGAATCGGCAACCATGTTGATCTTTGGCAATATAATATATGTATCCTCGCGCTTCTGCCAAGGAGTTACACTTTGATGGAAGGGAGAATGGGTAACATGTCCGAAGATTTCGTGGGCTTTCTTGATTTCCTGCAATCTGAGTACAAGCATCACTCAATGACCGTTTTGCTTCATATGCACTCACACCGGCATCATATGAGGATCCCTTGCTGTTGTTCCCCTTGGAGCATCCATATCCTTTTTTAATCACATAGTTTAAACTATCCCCTTGAATTATTAAGCTATCTTCCCTGCTAAGGGCCTCGAGATTTCCATGAGGCAATCTGACGTGCAAAGGGAATCTATTACATGTAGTTGATATTGGCTGGTGATAACGATATAGATTTTCCATATTGGTATGAGATATCACAGGAGCCGACTGACTGATATTGGGCAGACCAAATGAATCATTTTCGGCAGAAACATTTGTTCTATTTCGCAGAGAACAAAATAAAACATCAGCAGCAGAAGGTCGAGCGAGGGTACCATACAAGTTTGACCCTGGCATTGCCATCTGGTAATGATGTCCAGAATGCCCCTTTGATAGAGCAAATTGAGAATTCACGGCATCATTGCCAATATTTAAATGTGGAAAGAGTTCATCAGCTCGACTTACAGAACAGGAATAAGGTGAGTCTAAAAGATTACCCCGCCGATACTGATGTTGCAATCCAACCATCCCAGATCCCATATCACCATCAAAACTCAGGGGACCTCCCGCAACAGGGAACTGATATCTTCCATAATCAGGAAATGCATCACTCTTAGGCAAAATGTGTTGCTCTGCATCCAATCTAATTACCCCATTGCTAGAACTATCAAAAAATTGACGACCATTTAGGCCTAATTGTGCATCTTCTGGCTCATCACTAATATACATTCTATCTAAATGCCTTGACAAACTATTTTCATCAACCACATTCTCAGTGGTTTTCTTCCCAATAGAGGAATCAGGAGTTATCAGCTCCATCCTCAACCAATTAGGGTGGCTTCCAGTCCCAGAGAGTAGGTAGGGATTTCTCTCTTCCACTGGCGGGGTGGTAGGTGATCCATTGTCGGACAATGAATACCCACCGGAGAACAAGCTCGAAGAAGAGCCATCCGATTGCAGAGAAAACCCACTCACAGGGGAAGCACATGTATATTTATTATGACTGACTGTATCATCACCATACATACCCATACCATACATGATGCCATTAGATTTTTGAGTCATTAAAGGCATATCATGATGATCACCACCACCATGACCACCATGTTTATGGTGATGAGGATGATGGATGTTCCCAAGATTCAATGATATTGCATGCGGGATCTCACCCAACAACATTTCAAGCTCCTCATCATCTTTCATTTTTTCCTCTAAAGATTTTCTTATCAAACAGCAATTGAAAAATAAAAAACTTCGAAGATTTTTCACATCAAAAGCAATCAAAACCGCAGCAAAGAATCAAAAGGCCCACATTTGAAACTGATCTAAAAAACACTAAATAACAGAATCTCAGAGCACATTACCACTTTTTGATCATCTGGGTTGGTGTCAGACACCAAGAGTCTGATTCAAAGAAAAATAGAAAACAATACTGAGTGAGGAGGTTGCGGTTGATGAGGTAACAGACATTTTATACAAAATTGCAATATCATTTCATTTTCATTTGAAAAAAAATTTCCTCAATTTTGGGTTTTGGGTTTTCTTTTGAGAAGAGTTGGTGAAGCATGCAAAGAAGAATGGATTGGATACGGTTACATGTACAGTAGAAAATACACACACTCACACGCACTCTGGTACGGTCTCACGCCATTAAAGCTGGAGAAAAGGAACAGACTTCAACCCTCTCTCTCTTTCTCTCACTAAACCCACGCTTATATAATATACGTGAAAGAAACAAAATAAACTGAAAAAGAAACTCAAACGTTGGACTGCTAGGGAAGAAAAATACTAATAAAGAAAAATTCGATCAATCAAAAGATCAGTGTAATATATAAATCTTGCTATATAAAATTAAAACTGATTTTTTTTGTTTGGAGTATTTATGTTTATTTCAAAATTTTATATATGGAAAAGAAATTTTTTTATTTTATTGTAAAATAAAGAAGTAAAAAAATTATGTTACCATGTTTTTAATGACTTCTTTTTTAGTTAAAATTACTTTATATACAGTTTCACCTTGGAATCATTCAACTACATCCTTAAATTGTAGAACTGTCCAAGGTTCTATCCCTATCCCAAATTTTAAAAAGGTTAAATTTGAAAAACTTGACTTTAATTGCAATCAAGGCTTTTTGGCTCGTCCCTTGATTGCCAAGGGTCTACGAGAGGTTAGAGAGAGTCGAGCTAGATTGGAATTTGGATCAAAGATATTAAAAAAGTTATTTTATTTTATAATTTATTTATTATAATTTAAAAAATATATACTTTCTATTACTATTACATTATTATTGTTCATAGTAATATTTTTTTCTCATTGAAACTCAAACTCTTTGTTTAGTTTTTTTTTTTGGGGGGACTATAATGAGTTTTAAATCCGCAAATTAAATTTTTCATTTTTATGTTTTGTTTGTATTTAATAATTTTCTACTTTTTTCTCTAATTTATTGTTCACTTTATTTACTATTTTTTACATTTTTTAAAAGTAGTGTGAAAATTGAAATGTTTTATTTTAAATATTTTTAAAGTAAAAAAAAGTAATATATATATATATATATATATATATAAGTGCTGGTCCGTCCCGACCCTTTAAATTTTCTTTCTCTTGGGATTGGGCCATGTTAACCTCAACTGACAGCTCTAATGACCTGTATTGGAAATATTTTATTCTTTGAATCATTTTATTTTAGTTAACTAAAACATATACGATCTCTAACTTCTCGCAATCAGATTTCAAAACTTCTAATAGATATTTGTGTGTCACTTTATGATACACTAGTAAGGATTTAAAGAAATATATATGAAGAAAAATGTGAAACCTTTTAATCATAAATTACGTATTTTATCACTTGAACAAATTTTACTTATCACGTAAGCACATCTTTAATCCCATCTAAAGTTATAATAACTTTTTAATATGTTTTCTTGTAAAGCATATGTCAAAATTTTTATCCAACTTAATCAATTCCTTGTTCGTTATTATAAGTTGTTTACAGTTATTTTATCAATATTAAAGTAACTTTTTTTCTCAAAATGTCCCTATTGAAGAAGAACAATGAAAGTGAAAACCTTTAAATTTGAAGTTGTTTATGAGGGAGAAGTTTGAGAATGGAAAAAAATGCTTTATAAGAAGAGAGAACATGTGTGATATAAAAAAGATCAGGAATGTTATCGTATGCTATGTAGTACACAGAATTTATGCATTACAGGTCAAAACGACGTTGTTTTGGTCAGGGTTTCAATACTGTTCATGCCAAAACGACATCATTTTGACCAGTAACACACAAATTATGTGTGCTACGTAACACACAATAGCATTCCTATTAAAAAGATACCTATAATTAGAGATGGAAAGGTAATAAATAAATAGTTGCATTTTATAATACTCCATTCGTCTAAAATTTAATATTTTATTTTGACTATAATTTTTTTTTAAATAAAGCATTTGACTTGCGAAAATTTTATTACTAATAATATCAATTTGTAGTGAGATTAATTAATTTAGAAGATAGAACATTTAGTTTCAAATATCTTAAACTTGGAATAAAAATAACATTTAATATTTTAAATACTATTACATCTATTTAATCATTATTTTTCGCTCTAACCTTACATAATTCACATTGATTATATATAGAATTGTGAGTTAGTTTTAAAAATTACAATTGATTTCAACTAATAAAATCCTCTTAAACAATGAAGAGATCTATATCCTACAATGATTGTAAGTTTCAAGTAGTATGATATAAAAATTGTTAACAATATCTTCTTAATTTCCTCCCATTTTGATGGTTCTAAATCTGTGGGAGATTTGCTGAATTTTTCTTCATTGACCAAACCAATCTTGATAAGCAATATATTGGGAATTATAATTTTCTAAAATCATTATGGATTTCTTAAAATAAAAATTGAAAGGAAAAAAGATGAATTAAAGTTATCTTGTCTTTTGTATGGTATTTCACACGATTATACAATAAATAAATTACTTGATTATAAGCAACACATGATAACCTGCAATTATTAAGTTTTTACACTATTTGATATACTATAATTTTGTAATAGAAAATGTATATATATATATATATAAACAACATAATTTTGCAATAGAAAATGTATATATATATATATTTAAAAAAAAAAAAACAAAACAAAACAATTAGTTTGTATAACTAGTTTAAGTGTGTTTAAATGATTTGACATATTAAATTTAAGAATAAGCATTTTACCTTTCTAAAGAAAATGAGATAGCTATATTTTCCTTCTATTGTAAAATTGGTTGTTATGCCAAAATAATAAAGAATAAGAAAAACACTTGTGGAGCTCCATCATTGTAATACATTCAAAAAGGAGTTTAAAGTTTTTTCAAATAATTCTAATTAACAATGTTTTACAACATCAATGGACCTGTCCCTTCAGGGATATTCCAATGGGTAGAATGACGAACTCATACATCATAGACCTTAAACTTGAATCCTACCAACACCCGTTTGGATAAATGGAATGTCAAGATACTTGAAAATTATCCCTTACATTGCTAAAAAAAAAAAACTTCAATGGACTTTTTTTTTCTTTTGTGTGTGTATTAATTAAAACTTTTGATCATTGTTTTTAATATTCTCTTCATTTTCATTAAAATTTAAATAAATTATTCAATTCACAACTTTATTCTTTTTCAGAAATAATTTGTTTTTATGGTAGAAAAGCTGTTTCTCAAAACAAAAATATTGGTTTGATATCAAACCCCATGTAATTTCTTCTTCTATATTAAAAAAGAGTTAATTTTTTAAGATTAAATTAAATTTTAGTACCTTTTAAGAGGATAAGAGAAAAAATTATAAAAATATATATATATACTCCTTTCATGTAAAACTAAATGTACCTGTTTATATTTTGAGATGTTCAGGATTGAATGTCTCATTTCTTAAATTTTTAAAATTTTTACAAAAGAATTGATATTGTTTAGTTCTAAGTGGATTAAGTTAAATTCTTTCAATAAAATTTACTAAAATTCAAATTGGAACATTTAATTTGGCACAAAGAGAGTATCCATATCACGATCATGAGTAGTAAAACAAAAATTAGATTATGGAAACAAAAGTAAAACAACAAGCTTGAGGGACTTCCTGTGCAATTATGAAAAGTGGGAAAAATAATTTTGCGGGTTGTAGGAAAGAACATGGCCCGACCCGACACACGGCACGCCCTCCACGTAATTCTTTTTTTCTGTGTGTTTGGTTTTTTTCTGCAGCTGCTGCTGCTGCACTGCAACATCTGACCGACCGTGCGAAGACTGTGGGCTGAAGTTCGGCTATCGACGACGACGATACCACAATTACGATGGAAGGGCCGTCCCGGAAACGTCCGTTTGTTGAAGACATTGACGACTCCAACAAGGGTCCACAGTAAGTATCTTTCTATGTCAAACTCAAGTGCTGGTGAATAAGGGATTTGTTTTTATAATAATTAATTCGAAGCCCTAATTTATTTTAGGTAGAATGGTGATTTGTATAATAAAATTAACGTGTAAAGCAATTTTTTTTGTTTTTCTGAAATGCATGAGTGTTAATGAATATGGACAATTGCTTTTCAGGCAATATTAGGGCTGTATAGTTTTAGGGGACTTTGGGTGACTTTTTCTGGTTCAAATCAGTGAGTATATGAATATGGAAGTACCTTATGGCTCATTTTTCTATTTTCCATTTTGAGTAATGGTATGGGGTTTTCTGGTCGATGTTCTAGTGATGAAATAAGGTGAGGGAGGGGAGGAGGAATTGGAAGGGAGCAAAATTTTGGTTTCAGAGGTATTGGAAGTTTTCTTCGTGTCTTTTCCTTGTCCATTTTGTTGTTGTTGTTGGAATTTTATTAACATCTTTTGATTTCTTGAAGTTTTGTTTGTCCCGTTGCTAAGTGATTAAATTCAAACCCCTTTTACAAGCCTAAGCTCCTAGATGAGGTGGAACAACAATGTTCCTGTATAATTTCTGGGTTTATGTGTGCCATTTGATGGTGTGAACTCTGAACTGGAAATTGTGATTTCTGAGTTCATGGATGAGAAGGGATTATTTGCTTAGAAATTATTCTCTTCAATTGATTTTTATTTATATCAGAGATTCTTTGTCATATGCAGGCCAAAGAGGGTCAGGTTTCCAAAAGGTAAAAAGGTGAAAACTGGAGATTCTGTTGCAGATGAACATGGTGATGATGTTCCTCTTAAGTTGACTGATCCTCGACTTGCGGCCAAAGAACGTGCGAAGCGGCGTTCTGAGATTGCAGAAGAGCTGTTTGATGATGCAAATAGAGGGATGATTCATGACGTCTCAAGGGCTGAAGTCCAATATGAGGTTAAAATTTTTCAAATATGAGGACAATTATTTATTTATTTATTATTGGGGTTTGGTTGTCTCTGTGCGTGGGTGTGGATTGTGTTGGTTCAAAATTGATTTGCTCAGTCTTCATAACACACATGTTTGATATGCATTCTTGGAAGGAGCACTCTGCATTAGATGTTGGAGCTCATAAATAAGCTTTTCCTAAGATTTCTGATAAATTATAGTCTGTGTCAGCTTTATTTGGCTAAATTCAATCTGTCAAGCTCGCATAATTTTCTGACTCTGTAATTCATTTCATATTTTATGTTATGCATGAGGGTTTTATATTTAGAACAATTCTTATTACTATGAAATTCTTGTGCTGCTTGTTGTTAACATGGTCTTGAACCCAAACATATACTATTTTGTCACTGTTTTTTTCCCCTTTCTTATGTTATCCGTCACACTTCCTATTCATGACAAAATCCTTATCCCTGTGCTACTTGTTCTAAATGTAATCCTAAACTGATAGTATGCAGAAGATATGCTCTGGTCTTTTGTTATGATCTTATGATCTTCTGTTAAAGGAAATTCTAGAGTATGTGATCAGGATCTAACATCTTTCTATGGGGCATTTGAATTTTAAGTAATACAAATTGGGGTTTTCTGGATCCTATCTTATCAATACATTTAAGGAGTTAAGGTTGCAGATATTTGTCTTGGTCTTGTAAGCCCATATTATGATGCTATAAGCCTTTCATCTTGCTTCTATTTTCCATAGTTGATGTCCAAATGATGTTTATATGTGTCTATGCCTTTTTGCCCATATTTATTTTTACTTTTTGGAAAAATGGGAAAATCAATTGTCGAAAAGAAAGATGTCTAAGGCATGTGTGCTTTATCTATTGGTGTATTTCCTTACCTGGACCTCTGGAGACATGCTTTGATTTGGCATGTGGTTTGGCTAAGATAGTGAATGATTTTACCTAAATTTTGCAGAACAATGAGACATTTACTGATGATGGGGTCCCAATAGAACCTTTCAATCTGTCAAGAGAGAGAGAAGAAGGATATTTTGATGCAGCAGGAAACTATGTTGAATATATAAACGAGAACGAGATCAAGGCATTCCAAAATATTCTGTAGCTACATCTTTCCTTTATTCTTCTGCATTTGTTTTATTTAATTGAGATTTTGCAGGATGCATGGCTTGATAGTATGGATGCTCATCAACATGTTGCTGCAAGCACCTCAGTTGCACCTAAAAATGAAGATGAAGTCCTTGATCTTTCCTCTGAAGACATTGGAAAGATCAAGAGGCGCATTGCTGACATCCTTCAGCCTGGAGAAACGGTGAAATTCTATTCTGTACTGTTTACAATACCCAGCAATTGTTTAGAGACCGAGTAACCTGTCTCTTTCACTTCGCTGTCTCCCTTCCTTTGTTTTGGCCTTCTTGCATGGATGAAACTGCACTAGACTTTGTGCTCCCACCATATAATGCTTTTCCTAAGGATGCATAATATTTTGGAAGTGTGATGTGGAACAGGTTGTGTGACCTGGAAGGTTTTTTTTTATGTTATTTCTATGCAAACTTTGTTTGGTTGCACATAGCTTCCCATGTTACTGAAATGTCTGTCCTTGTCTGCTTTATATTTTTGTTATGTGGTATTTATTTGTCTTCTTCAGCAGTATGATATTTGTGATGGAACTTGCTTTCTGGTGTATTACATTGCAGATTTCAATGGGGAAATTTAATATTAGAATGTTCTCCAATTGTGATTTGTGTAATGACATGATTTGTATGGTCAATCTGGTAACATGAAGACAACAAAGAGCCAAGACTTGTCATATAAACTAGCAAGTCTGGGAAGGCTTTGCAGGTCTGGATATGTTTAAGAATCACCCTCTGTTAATTAGCTGTATCTTCTAGTTTGTTTCTTTACGGGCTCAAGAAGTTTTCTTGGGGACAACAGCCGTGTGAGTTTTTTTCAATATATTATAATTATAGTTGGTATTAATCTTTTAGGAAGTAGTCTTTATTCAGTTTTCTTGTGGTCCTGATAGTATAGATGCGAAACTATTCTTCATTTTCATAGGTCGATGTTCTGATATTCCTCTCACAAAATTACATGCAACTATTCGTCAAACTTGTAATATAACTGACTAGACAGTGTTTTGGTTCTTTATTCAGGTATTGCAAGCCTTGAGGAGGTTGAAGGGAACTACAAATAACAAGAAGGAGAAGATGTCAGAAGAAAGGAAACAGCTATTTGATCAGCTGACAGAAGATGCTATGACACTCTTGGAGAATGGAGACTTCAGTTCAGTGCACTTCCTTAATCTTTTCTTTCTAGATATTTTTGATCCATAGTATCTTGACTCTTATGCATTGTTTTATTACCGTTCACAGATGTATATGATGAGAAGAAAGAAACTTTCCAGCGTGAGGCAGGTGCACAATTTGCTTCCTTATTTCTTCTTTTTGAGGTTAAAAAATTAGGCTCCTGGTAATCCTTTGCCGGGGTTTGGCTGCTGACCTCAAGAATAGGACCATTTGCCTACGAATGGCCAATTTCCATAATATGCTATATGATTTTTCTCTGCCAAAACCAGAAATAAGCATGCAAATTGCATACAAATGCATTGAATTGCATGACAAATAGAAATAGAGATGAAAACTAGCTTTTTGGCAGAAAATAGAGTATTGTGTATATTTTGTTGCTTATTGCTGAAGATGCCTTCAGATTTCCATGGATTGAAATATTCCTCCCATCTCATGGTTTCTGTGTTTCATCTAGATTTTATGCTTGAACAGCCATGTGATTCTTTCATTGCTTTTTCTGAACAGAAGGATATGAAAAGTTAGCTGCGGCAAGGAGGCAGGATAGAAATTCTGACTTAGGACTCAAGGTACCCGGTAGCTCGATTTATGGAGATTTGACTACTGTAGGGATGAATAATGGAAGGGTCTCCACAGTCTTTGAGAGTGGTCCTTCAGAGCGAGCTTCTGCATCTGCTGGCCATGGTGGTGATGCATTTGATATGTTTGCTGAAGATGATGGAAATGCAACTGGAAATCCAGTCTCTGACACGAATTCCATTGATCCAAATACATCTAATCAACATTATGAAAGTAAGTTTAATACCTTTTGTTTATTTAAGCTGATTGAGTACCTGGTTAAATTATCTCAAATTGCATAACACCTAAATTTTGACTACAGGTGGGAATCTGCAGAATGATTATGTGTTTGATGAGACTTCTGGGTTTGTTTACTCATCTTTTTACCTTTTTCCAGTAAATATGTGTTTATCCATTTTTATTTCATTCTTACATAGAATTCTATTGGCAGAGAAATAGTGCAAGGCTTTTTGGTTAGTTGGACAGGAAATAATATAGAAAGAAAGGGGGATAGGTCGCATATTCATCTGGGTTTGGTTAAGCGGGCTGCTCTGCTTAAGTATTATTGAAATGAATATATATGCTACATTTTTTCTGGTGGTGGGTGGTACTTCAATCCCAAGAATTGATGTGGAATATAGACAGTCATTTTCTATGATGTTTCTCTTGTACTGCAGCAAAGAAATGTTGAAGGTGTACTTCTGTCTATCCATGTTGTAAGATGGAAGAATAAACTACCATATGAATTATCCTTGGGATTCATCAAGCTTAGCCAACACTAATCTATTTAAAGGCTGAAGGTTCTATTTATTCATGGTTTTTTGAAAGTTCGTGAACCTCTGTATTTTCCTATGAGTCTTGGTTTGTAGTAGAATGATTCACAGAAGGGGCGCAATCTTGTGCTACTGGAATAGTTATCAGGGTCTATCTTTATATGATTTTTCTATGTTTAAATATTTTTGTGACAATGCATTATGATCTGAAGTTCATAGTACTTTCAGCTATAATTAACATATTTGTGTTTCTATGTTGTCATATTATTCAGTTACTATTATAGCAGCAGTCTGGGTTACTATTACGATCCATCTTCAGGGTTATATTGCAATGCAGCATCTGGACAATGGTAAACTTGCCACATTAAAATCTCTCTTTCTTAATGTTGTCACTAATGCTTAAATATCATATAACTTTGGCTCTTCTTCTTCTTCAATAGGTATTCATATAACGAGGGAACTGGCACATACGATGAAGTTCAACAGGCTTCCTCCATCCGCTGCTCATAGGCTTGTTATGTACTAGAACTTGTGTATATATCAAAGTTTTCTAGACTTGATTCAAAATCCATACTATCTACCCATGTGGTGCTATCTTGTGGAATTGTCGTCTTATTTTAGTGATGAATAGAAGAAATTCTGGAAAGCAGAGAGTGATACTTGTTCTTGTAGCAACTAGCAAATAGTGTCAGTAATGAGAATTCATTACCTTTAATAGATATTTTATTTGAAAGAGACCTTTTATTTATTTGGTTTTTTTTTTTTTTCCTGGGTGCCTCATCTTAATTGGGAATTTCTTGCTTCACTTCTTGATAGGTTTTAGATTCCATTCAAAACTAACATTTTGAGTTCCTAAAAGTTTGCAGAGGTTTATGCATTTAAGGACTTCTTTAGTCAAGGTGGTAGATTTTGCATTTTAAATATGAAACACAACACTTGAGGATTTCATAAGCTAAAATATGGAGAGTGAAAATCATTTCTTTTCATGAAAATTAGGACATTTAGTAACAAGTCGATTTTTGTATACCATACCCGGAACGCATCCCTCCAAATTTTGCAAGAGCTGCAGAGTCGGTAATTGCTTAATTCTTTTCATGGCTTATGATACTTCTATTCAAAATTAGGTCTTATATTTTATTTTAATTTGTTTGCAATTAAAAAGTTTTATTTTCTAAAATAAATAAGTTTTTAATATAAATCACATTAGCGACTTCTTAAATATAAAAATTTATATTCACTACTTATGCAACGTTTTCAATTTTAGATTTTAGATGAATGAAGTAATTATTTCCTTAAAAAATTACTGATATTTTAAGTGCAGGGGAGTATATGAATAATATTGCATTTGAATGCGAGCTAGCTGACTAGTCTTAGCTGGGAAAAAAGAAAAAGAAAAAGAAAAAGCAAAACCAAGGAATGGAGGACAGTGAGAAGGAAAAGGGAAAAGGAAGCGAGAGATGGACCGCAGCGATCGCCAATTTATCGGAGATGGCAGTCAATCTCGACTCACTTCAAAAGCTACTTGTGAAGAAAGCTGTATATGTTGATGAAGAGACTTATGCCAAAGCATCTTTAAGTTCCGAGCAAGCTCGAACGATCAAAGTATTATTGTCTTCCATCCGCAATTGATATTATATTTCTTGATTTTTTTTAATCTTTTTTTTCATAGGGAGGGGGGCTGATAATATTAATTTTGTTATATGGGTATACTTTGATTTTTAGGTTATATGGCTTTTGGTTCATAATTCTGAGCTGGGTGGATTTTGGTGTTTTGTTCTATTTGATTGATTGGTTTTATCATCTGGGAAGATTCAACGTGAAGATTTTTCTCCATTTTAAGCTTGATTTGCGATGTATTCACCCACTGCTGTGATGAAATTTATTACTTTCAACTAAAAGCAAAGCGATGAATGTCTTTGTTTTCACATGTTTTATTTGTGAAAGAACATTGCTATGTGTAAAATGAATTTTTCTTTTTTGAGGTGCCTGTATAGCAAAATACCATGTAATATAATACATTCATTTTTTTTTTTGTGGCTCTGATTAATGGGTCCGAAGCAAGCATAATTCATATGGAATTTGCCGTATATCGTATGTTCTGTTTTCTCTTCGGTAAATTCAAGACATGAAATTTGTTAAAGCCAAATTCAAAGGCCTCTTTTTTGCCTTATGATTTGCCTTATCAGTTGATGGTCCCAAGTGATCTTTGAAAGAACTGAGAGCATGACACAAAGTAATCACTCTGAAGATTGAACTGAACTGATTTCAGGTTCTTGAACAAAGAGTTGAGACATTGGAAAGAGAACTGGATGCTGCCATCTCTGCTGCAGCACATGCCCGCACAGAGAAGAGACAGGCTGAGGCAGCCCAGAAGGCTGCTGAACTACGTGCTCAGGAGATTACACGAGAACTTGAGAACACTACAAGTAATGCCTTCTGTTTCCTTTCTTTAGAAGTACATATTCATCTATAATAAACAGTTTTTGTTATGTGTCCTTTAAATTTAGGCCAAGAGGCCTAATTGCATACAAGCATTTTATGATTTTTAATTGGTGAGCATATATGTTATCCACTGGTGAAGCTGTTGTTGTCTGTGGAGTAGTGATTCATCTTCTTTTAAGGACATCAAAAGCTGAGTATTCAAAAGCATGTCCTTATGTCCTGTGATTTTATTTTGCAAAGCCAATACTCCAATATGCCCATATGCACCTAAAGAATGAAGTCCTAAGGAATCTTGATTGTGCTGAAAGTCATTCGACACTAATAAGACCAAATACTGATCTTGATGTAAGTCAAAAAGTGTTGGATCCCTTTTAATTTCCTTTTTTTGTGTATATGTGTACTTTGTGAATTTCAATTTGAGAAATTGCGGTATTGTTTGCTTTACAGGTTTTAGAGGATAGATTTGTTCTTTGGATCAAGTTGGCACTTGGCAATGGGCATTGCCTTCTTGAAATTTCTTCCTGGCTTTGGTTTGGTTTGGTTTACTTTTTATTCAGCAATAAATTGAGTCAGTGGTGCAAGTTGGTTAAGTTTTGAAACTGATGGTCCGACATTTAGAACCCAAGACTTGAGGATTGCGTTATTCTTCTTTGTATGTGTTAATACCATCCAACTATGTTTTAGCATGCACGCAATTGACAATGCTAAAACCAATAATGAAGGACTATGCATCATGTTCTCCTTTAATGGGGACTGGGGTAAATTTGAACAGCTTCTGCATCATATTTTCTCTAACCCAATTCTCTCTTTTCACTGTTCTCATTATTCTTCTTTCTGAGTATTTCCCCGCATTCTAATGAGCTGGTGCTGCTTTCCAGAAATCACAAATTATTCGTTAGTATTCTGTCTTGGCACACACAGGCTCATATTTCACCCCAATGCTAAGGTACCAATTAGGATGGTATCGTCAGGCTTTTTCCTATAACCAAGTTTGAGGCTAATTTCACATGACCTCACTTGACTGTGCATGCCTTTTGTCCATTATTGTGCTCTCCCTGTGGTTAAATCAAAGAAATCTCAATTCACTAGCAGGGAATGGCTTGATTATTTGCCCTTTTCCAAACCTGCTTATGACAGGACTACTTGAAATATTCTCATGTTCATATAATGCTAAATACTATAAATTCTTGAAATATTCTCTTGTTTATTTTTCTGCGGCATTGCTTTTCTCCTTATATAACTTTTCCTGTTTTGCAGAAGTATTTGAATTGCACATGGAAGAGTTTAGCGCAAAGCAACAAGAGATTTCAAAACGAGACAATGAAATCAAACTCCTGGAAGCTATAATTCAGACACTTGGTGGCAGAGAATCCAGAACTTCAAATGTGTAAGATTTGATTCAACTGTGCAGTCAGTCGACCAAACATTCAGACGATGTTTTTTCCCATCCAAATCAGCCGTAACTTCTGTACAATTAGACCTTATCAAGACAATCTTAATATGTATATGCCCTTCTTCAAACCAGGATCTGTTACATATTCAAAGAATTACTTCTTCAAAGATTATGATTGAGGATAATGCTTTTTCGGATGAATTCATTATGGCACAGGAGTGGAACCTCTATGGTTAAAATGAATTCTGATTTGATCTTTAAAGAGCTGCCCAGCTTCTAACTCTGAGAATGCATCAGACAAAAATGGCCTTCTCACAGTGCAACTAAAGCCCTAGTAATTACATTCTAGGCAAAAGACTCTTGCTCCTCCCACTACTCTAGCAGAGCTGGAACTATTAATACGAGTTTGGGCCATGAACCCCTATATATGAGTTAGACTGGGCTATTATTTAGAATAGTTCATTTGGATTAGAATTGGATTATAATGGGATTAGTCTAGCCTATCGAGTGAAATGGACCTAATGTTTTTGGTTTTTTTTAAAAATTTTTTTTTTTTATGTTAATGACATGAATATATACATTTCAAGTGTTTCATTTTTTTACCCTCTCATTATACAAAATTCTATAATATATAATCGTAGTTTTATTATTGATATTTCTTTAACCTCTTTTTTTTTTTGTATAATAGTATAGTGTATATTATATATTCACACCTAAAAATATAAATGGATAAATTAAAAATTATTAATTAAAATTTTTTTAAAAAATACATATGAGGTTCATGGGCTTGAGTTAAATGGGATGGATCTTAATATTTGTAACATTTTTAAATCTAGACTGAGGTCCTATCTGATCCTAGTTGAATATACATATGTGAATTGGGGCTAGGGCAAACTATATTAAGTATATATTGGTTTGGGATATTTTAACCCGTTTTGTACATAATTTTCTATATGATTAAATAAAATAATATACATGACTCGATTTAGATAAAATATTCTTAGGGTTTAATATATTTTTTAGAGTTTTATTAATAAAATTTATATAAAAAGTATATGTGTATATTTATTATTGGTGATGTAGAGGATGATATAGAATAAAGGTTAGAAGATATACTAAACCTTAGAGATATGAGTGATCGTTCTATTTTGATTTGATTAAAGTTTAATTAGAGAGTTTGATTAAATTCATTTTTAATATAGCAATGTTAGTTTTTTTTTTTTTTTTGTCAAAAAAAACAAGAATTAACTAATAGAAGAGATGAGATATTCAAGTTAAATTTCATCTATTTTTTTACTTAAATTTTAACACATTTAGATGATGAGACATTTAAGTTTAAATTATTTAAAAAATAATAAAGACACTCAATTTTAATTGGAGAACATAATCAAATAATAACTTTATTTTTTTAAAAGCGATAAATGTACCAATTGTTTACATTAATTTTAAAATTTTATTTTACATATAACATATGTACTTAGAGATAATTTCATATGAATTGAAAAATACTATATTTGAAGCCAGGTTTGGATTATTTTGGGGAGTTTTCATTTTTATCCAAATTGAAACAGTAATTTCTTATTTACCCAATTCTTCACAACATTTCACAATTACTCATATC
>JAOXNR010000029.1:5162652-5245362 GCA_028571225.1 Parsonsia alboflavescens | reverse complement strand
TTCGAGACACAAGCACATGCATTTCGAGACACTAGCACAGGTATTAAGTGAAATAATATAAATTCGAGACAAAAAAATATTTCGAGACAGTAGAGACAATTTCTAGACTAGCCACTTAGAGACAATATTCGAAACAAATGCAAGCCATTCGAGACAATCAGCCAATATTGAGACACTAAGACAACTTAGACAAGCTATTTCGAGACAACAATCCAATTTTCTAGACAATAAGACAATTTTGAGACAACAAGACAATTTCGAGACAAGCCATGCACATTACAATACAGTTAATTCATGCTTTCAACAAACTACAAAATTTTAGTTAAACAACACACAAAATCAAGGTTCAAGTGAAGAAAACCTACCAAACAATTGCAAAATCAAAGGTTCAACCAAAAAATTTCGAGACAGTTGCAAACAATTTCGAAACAAATTCAAACAATTTTGAGACACAACCAAACAATTTCGAGATAGATTCAAACAATTTCGAGACACAACCAAACAATTTCGAGACACAATAAACAATTTCGATACACAAAAAAACAATTGCGAGACAGATTCAAACAATTTCGAGATACAATTTCAAATTCATGCACGATTGTCCGAGACAGTTGCAACAAAATACAAAATCGAAGTAAACAACATGTAGCATATTCGACACAAAATCAAGGTTTAAGTTTGAAGAAAAAACCTACCGGTAATGGCAGCGGCAACGATGACGAAGTGATCTACAAGCGAATGGCACCGTCGCTGGAGTGTGGATTTTACTGAAGTGTGTCGCAAAAATGGAATGAGGGGTAGCTTCGGTTGGGAGTGAAGAAAATGAGAGTGGAAGAAGGGAAGAAGGGAAAGAAGGGAAAGAAAGGAAAGAAAATGGGTAAGAGTAGAAGAAATATGAAGAGTGGAGAAGGTGGAGAGTTTCGATTGCTTGGCGGTGAAGAAGGTGGGGAGTCGATCTCGAAATGGGAAGAAACGGAACTGTTGGTGCCCTTGTTTCTATTTGGGTATAAGGGTAAGGAAGTAATTTTCCATTTCTGTTATAGTTCTTATAACCCAAAAATGTTTAAATTGACTTTTGGGTATAGGTTGAAACTGGGGAAACCAATTGGGTAGAATTGAAATGTTTTCAGAAATTGGGTCAATCCATTTGGGCATATTTGGGAATTAATTGGATTATATTTAACTCTTGTCAACCATAAAATATAGATGCAAAAAACATATGGGTAAAAAATCACTAATAAGGAGTGTTGGGGTTGAAGTGAGAAAGAATAAGACATCAAGGGCTTTATTGAAATGGAGCAGATGTTAATTTTCAGCGCTTTGACGGTCACTTCAGAGGAAAATCACACTGAATAGTGAATAGCGTGTGCAAGAACCGAAAACCCAAACTGAGAGAGAGCTTTAACGACAGAATTCCGTCGAAATCATAAGGTTTGCTTCTCCTCTGATTCGATTTTCTTTGTTGAACTCATTCTTACCTTTTCTTTTCTTTTTTTTCTAATATACACACATTTGCCTTCGTATTTAGCACGGGGCTAGCAACGGCCTTTATTTTTTGGTTCTTCATCTGTCCGATGATTATTATTTTCGATTTTTTATGTTGAGTTATCGTGCATTTCTGCCACCATTTTATTTTTGGTATTAAATAATTTATGGTATTTGTCAGGTGGGGTTTATTGGGCTGTGGGTTTTGTATTTGTATCTTGAGGGTTTTGTTTTGTCTTGAATGCTGATGGCGCCAGAACAAGATTAAAACACAAAGAATGCATCTACTAGGGTTGTCAATGGGTTTTTTTTGGGTTCCTTCTTAGAAGGGCATGGGGACACTGAAAAATTATGATGTTATTTGATTTTTCCTATTTTTGTCATTATCATTTCTGCTGATGTTATTGTGTGCTTTTTGCTTGTGTTTATAAAGGTGACTGGTTTCCTGATGTTAAAGAACAAGAATAACTTAATAGGGTCCTAGTAAGTTTGGGATTTGCATGGAAAATGAAGAAAATATTTGCTGCTGCTAAAAATGAAATTTTCATTTCCTAAAAATAAAAATAATTTCAACTTCCTAATTCCAGAGGGTAAGAACTGCTTAGATTAAAACATGTCCTTTGATGATGAATGGTTAAATTTTGTTTTGGTAAAGATATCTCTTGTTGCATCTTCCTTCCTTTTGCTTTTGGTACACTGAAGATTTATAGATGTTGTCAATCTTACTGATGAAGACCAAGCTAGTCTTTAGTGTATTTTTACAGAGCAAAACATATTTTTTCAGTCCATGTCTTATCTGATCTGTCATTTTTTAAAATCTTTTTGGATGTAGATACTGCTAACGGTACTTTTTTTTCCTTTTCCATTTTTGAGAGGGGCGTGGAAGGTTTCAGTACTTGACATTTAACTTTGAACTCTTGACCTTGTTTGCATTTAATGACATCTTGCCGCTCAATTACTTTACAATTAAATCATTGCAGTTAGCATCTCAGAACCCAAACATTAAGTTTCATGATTTTTCGCCTATAAAGTGAAGCATCTTCTCTAGATTCATCTTTCTCTTGGAAAGTGCAAATTGGTTTGCAGAAAAGCACAATCAGGTGTTCTCAAGTTTATTTTAGAGGTGGTCATTGTTCTCTTTTTAAACCTCTAGGTATTGGACCATTTTGTTGCTTGTGTGTGTAGTGGTGGATGTAAGATTTCAAAGTTCAAGAGAAGCGGAAAATTGTTGATTTTCTATCTTGGGGGGGGGGGGGGGGGGAAGCAAAACATTAACATGGTTGTGCAAATTTTGTAGAGCAGAAACTAGATAAGGGCTTCTAAAGAATCTTTGCTCTGGAGATGAGTAAACAAAAATATTGAAACACAATCCCTCTTCTACTCTTGGATTATACAATAAAACACTTGGCAAAATGCATGAAACAAATTTTATCGAGATAAGTGAACTTCATCTTCATCTAAACTTCCACTTCTGATCTTCCATTTTCCCTCTCATCCCTTTTTCTTCTTTCATTTTCTCTTATTTGTCCTCCTTAGCCTGTTTCTCTTTATTCCTCCCTTGTTGTGTTTATATCTGTACTGATTTTGTAAGAATAGTGCTAATGTTGGAACAATCATTTCTACGTTTTTAGAATGCCTATACATGTACAAATAATATGTTTCACCACACGGTTTTTTTTTTTTTTACACCCCTTCCCTAACCTTTCCTATACCCCTCCCCTCAAGGATCAACAGTGACACCCCACCTACTCTCGGTGCCTCTCGAACTCGAGGCCTCGTGGTCCCAAGTGTTGCTGCTTACCACTAAGCTAACAAGGCTTAACACCACATGTGTGTCTTGTATAACTACATCACAAGGAGAAAATTTTAGGCTTGAGTGAACTTTGTTGAATGCTCGAAGCCCAAAAAGACATTACTTCAGTCCTATGACCCTATGGCTGAAATTGATACTATTTCCTCTATACTTTGAGGTTGACATAATGTTGCTTCTTATATTTGGTTGAGAAGTGAATGGATAGTTATGTAACTTTCCAATGCATGGTAAAATTTATGGAAACAGTTAATCGTTCATGAAACTATTACAATGTTTGCTTCTATAACTTTAGAACTAAACTTCGACAACCTCTTTTATGAGATGTTTATTTTCTAAAACAGGACAAGGAAAAGAATAAGGGAATATACATCTATGTTAGAAGTGAAAGGCTTTGATAGAAAAATGTTGCTTAATGCATTTACAATAATATCTGCATCCCATGCCACATTTAAGATTGAACAGAATAGATTAAAAACCAAAAGAAAGAATAAAGGTGTAAGAGAAAATGTTTTTTTTTCTTTCATGTCAATGGTTTTATGTTTGTTCTTTTTAAATTAAAAATCCTTTCAATGAACTATCTTATTTTTTCTGACAAGCAGCACGGGAAAAATGTTTCTGAAAGTACGACTTGCATGGAATGTCATAATCCCTGCTGAGAACCTTGCTCCTGATGGGCTGTCACTTCAGAAGGCCATCATCGTTCGCCTCTTGGATGACTTTGCTGCCAAGAAGGCAATGAAAGATATAGGTTATTTTCTTGCTGTGACTAATCTGGACAGAATTGGGGATGGAAAAATTCGACAACATACAGGGGATGTCTTATTTCCCGTGGAATTCAGCTGCATTACATTCAAGATTTTTAAAGGGGAGATTTTGGAAGGTGTAGTTCACAGGATACTGAAACATGGGATTTTCTTAAAATGTGGACCGGTGGACAAAATCTATCTCTCCCATCAGAAAATGCCTGATTACCGCTATGTGCCTGGTGAGAACCCAACCTTCAGGAGTGACACATCCATTATTGATAAAGATGTAGTGGTCCGTTTCAGGGTCATTGGTGAGAAGTATGTAGAGGCAGAAGGGGAGTTCCAGGCAGTTGTTGGGTTAGATGGGCACTTCCTTGGACCTGTATAGGAAGGACAGTGTCTATTTTCATGAGTTCTCGTTTCATTTCTTGCTTGAATCAATGTAATATAGCTCCCTCTATTAACATTTTTATGCTATCTTCCCCAGTACATATCTTGAAAATGAACTCAAGTTTTGCTAGTTAATCCAAAACATTTGCAGCAAAACAAAGCTTTCTTATTATCATCTTCACATTTCTGTAGCATCAATTTTTGTGTTAAAACAATAGCTGAATAAGCCATATTTTCCTAACGATGAAACAAAAAGGAACTTTGTTTTCTCTGTCCCTCCTTTTCAAATCCAGATCTCATCCTTTAAATATGATGCCATTGGACCAAAATACCCTTCATAAAACCAAAATCTCTATATTTTTTCTGCCTATCGGAAGGAATATAATTATAATTATAATTTGTTTAACTCTAACTCTTATCTTTTTATTTCATCTTTCATGTCTTCTTATTTTTCTTTCTTTAATACTGAAAGAAAATTGGACAGGAAAATAATACTCTTTCTATTCAAAATTAATTGTCTCATCCTGATTTAATCAAAAATTAAAAATTATTTTTAATTAGCATGAAAATATTATACAAATGGATCTAAATTTTTTAAATATAGAAGATTGACGAGAGCTTATATTAAAAAATCCTAGAAACAAGAATGTTCAATTTTAAATGTAGGAAATATTAATATAATAATTTAAAACAAAAAAAAAAGAAGAAGAAAAATTTCCCAAAATCTAATTTTTTTTTTTTTTAAAAAAAATGGAATGGACTTACAGGGGCGGTTCTATCCTATACCGGTTATCAATTCTGATCCTACCCAGACTGGGTCCGCAATCCAAAGAAGTAAGAACCCATCCCGGCCAGAAGCGCACCCGGCCACAAATAAATAGGACTCCGGCTCAGGACACTTGTGGCTTCAGTCCACGGCTGCCGTTACAAAAGGTCGCTACCTTTCTCTCTACCCATCAATTCATCACGAGGCGCAATGAACACACGAAAAGGAAGATCCGGATTTCAGACAGATCAATCACAATAATTTCACAAAAACCTGTTCTACCCTGGCTAGGGCTCCAATTCCCACTCTATTGTCAAATCAGCTGACATTCAAAAATTTTTTGATGGACGGATCGGTGAAGGAGAATGTAGGATCATCGTCCATGGATTCTAGTGAATCGCGTTGGGTGTTTCAGGATGAGGATTCATCTGAGATTGAAAGTGGAGAAGCTGACGATGAAAATGACGATGATGCTGGCTTTTCGTCGCATACCAACGGCATGGATTCTGAAGACGAAGATAATGCTGAACAGCGCCTGATTCGTACCGGTCCTCGGATTGATTCTTTTGACGTTGAAGCGCTTGAAGTCCCCGGTGCTCAGAGAAATGAGTTTGAGGTACTGGAGTCTCGATGCTTATACTGTTACTGCTATTTTTTTTCGTCATCTTGATATCCTGCTGTGTATGATTTTTTCTATATATATTTTGCTTTAAAATTATCTGTCGTAATTGGCTAACCTAGGTCGGAACAGAGTAAATGAATTGAACTATGAAGCTTGGACAAAACGATCAGTTATTGAGTTAATGCAAACTTGGATTTCCTTGACGTTTTGCATTTTTCTTCTTCTATTTTCATGCTTCAGAGTGAAATACATCAGAAATAGAGGAATAATGTCTGCTCATTCAATCTCGGAATCGTTTAATGGTCTTGTTACAGCAAATTAATTAAGGTTTTCAAAACACCACACTGTTTTTGTTTGCATGACACTGCTTATCATCCCCGCTATCAACTTTTGGAAAATGTGGAAGGTTGTAACCAATTAATGATGATATAACATATTTATATCTATGTGTTGCCAATTGAAAGAGCAACATGGAATAAAGAAATCTTTCATAAACTTGTGAAATTCGATAACCAAGTAAAGATGATATTAGCATATTGCTTTTTAATTACTTCCAAATTGAAAGAGTAACGTGTAATAAGTAATTGTGAATCTTTTTAAACAGCTTCTCCTGCAGCATAGGTGCACAAAATGTGATTGGAAAAGATATTTTCCTGATTAATATGGCACTTGAAACCAAGGACGAAATCAGTCACGTTCACATTGTGAAGTTGCATTGGCTTGTGTTTTTTTTGTATGTGATAAGATTGTGTGCTTAATTCCATGCTATCTTGAATAGTTGCAACCACTGAAGAGAAATAAATGATTCTTTTTTTGAAACAAAAGCTGATTATAGCTTCAATTTTTTAATTTGTTTTGTCAATCATAACAAAATTTCTCTAAATGGTGACTAATCAACGACACAATCAGTATAAGGAGTAGTTCTCTTAGCTTGTTGCTTAATATTTTTTCTTTTTCTTACTCAGTGCTCACTAGATTTTCTTGCACCAAGATTCACATGGTGCATGGACGGGTCTTGGTTTCATCATTGGTGCTCCATTTACTTGTTTCTTTTCTGCATTACATATATATTTTCATGTTGTACTTTCTCTAGAAGGTGAATGATTTTTGGATGAATTGTGTGCTCTGTGTAGTTTCTCTTCTGGCCTAAAAAATGTTATGGAATTGGTATCTTGATTTAAAGAAAGAAAATATAATCGCAGGATGTCACTATGGGCAGGAGAATTATATTAGTGTTTCAAACACTTGGTGTCGTCTTCGGTGATGTGGGGACAAGTCCATTGTATACTTTCAGCGTAATGTTCAGCAAGGCCCCTGTTAATGGAGATGAAGATGTCCTTGGCGCATTATCCCTAGTTTTATATACTTTGATTCTGATCCCGCTAATCAAGTATGTCTTGATTGTACTGTGGGCTAATGATGATGGTGAAGGTATGCTTGAATTCAGAATTGGTGCATATATCATTTTTTTCTTAGACACTCTGCTATAGATTGATCTTCTTTTAGATTTGCGAGTATGATTTTTCACTGTCCAATGCTGCAGGTGGTACTTTTGCATTGTACTCTTTAATTTGTAGGCATGCTAAGGTTAGCCTTCTCCCTAATCAGCTTCCATCTGATGCTCGTATATCAAGCTTCAGGCTGAAGGTCCCATCTCCAGAACTTGAGAGGTCTTTAAAGATAAAGGAGAGACTAGAAACTTCTCTTACTCTGAAAAAGATTCTTTTGATTTTAGTTCTTGCTGGTACATCTATGGTTATGGCTGATGGTGTTGTCACGCCCGCAATGTCAGGTATCTTTTAACCTTTCTTTTTTCCTACACCGGTTCACGGTCCAAAGAAAAAATGGAGGTTCTTTTCCTATCAGAAATTGATATTCCAATATTACTGCTCTGACAATTTGTAACTTTTGTTATTGCAGTGATGTCTGCCGTTGGTGGCCTGAGGATTGGTGTTTCTAGCATAGAGCATGGTAACTCCATGCCATCCATATCTATGATTATTGACTGTTGCTTCTTGTATTTAAATTTCAAGCACCCCATGGTATTCCCTGTACGTAGAAAAAGGAAACAGATTATTTTTATTTAAAAATCGCCAATGTGTAATTTTTTCTCTGAATTTTAGAATTAAGGTAATATTAATTTTCTTTGCAATGATATATGTCTTATCCTGCTAAGTTGATCATAATGTCCATCCTGTAAACCAAAAGTGCTAAAGAGAAAAAAATAAAAACAGAGAAAAGAAAGAAGGTAGTATTTTACGTCGGAAACAGTGTGAAACTTTTTTTTAAAAGGCGAAATAGGGTTTGTTAGATCCCAAATACATTCTATTAGTTTAGACGATCCCAACTGGTGAAGCATAATCAAACATGCAAATTGGAGTGTTTCAATTAGTTGATATCTAGTCCATTTTTGTTTTTCTATAGATCAGTAGTCGCCCTTATTAAGATGAAATATCACCTGTCGACAGAAAAAATGAATTACCTGGAGAATGCACATACGAAGTCATAATACTTTTAACTCCACTTGAGTCATCCCACTTCTTGTCTCTTGTCTTGTGTTGCTTTGTTTCTGGGCAAAAGAGCAACATTACAAGTAGTTTTCTTATGTTTTGTTTTCCACTCTATGCTCATTTTGAATTAGCTTTTATGTGGCCTTCTCCTTTGAATAAAATTTTTTTAGTAAACAAAATTTTTACATGATTTAAATATTGTTTCTTGTGCCTGCCTATCAAAGATGGTACCTGAGTATCTGGCTGGCCTGTCAGCTTACCTGGCTGGCTAAGTGTGGCCTGATCCCTGTCAGCTTACTGCATGTAGGTGCTTTTTCAATATAAGTTTCATGAATAGAAGGCAAGATCATGTTATAGTTGATTTTCTGAATTGCCTGCATTTATCTCCCATTAAAAAAAAGAGAGAGAAAAAAAGTGCTTATCATTTACATACCCAAACCCTGCAAATTTTCTATGTTAATTGTTAATGTTCATATCTATGCTCTCAAGTGCTTATAATTTCCTTAATTTTTTTATAAAGCCATATACAGTTTATCCATATTACTCAGTTTCTGTAGTTTAATTTATCTTTGTTGCAGATCAAGTCAAGATGATCTCAGTCGCATTTCTTGTAATTCTATTCAGTGTACAGAAGTATGGGACGAGTAAAGTGGGGCTTGTAGTTGGTCCTGCCTTGTTTATATGGTTTTGTTCTCTTGGCAGCATTGGCATCTACAACCTCATAAAATATGATACCAGTGTCCTAAAGGCATTTAATCCTATTCACATCTATTACTTCTTCAATTGCAATTCAACTAAAGCATGGTATTCTCTTGGAGGCTGTCTTCTTTGTGTAACAGGTAAAAAAATTGTTTTAGTTAATTTCTCCAAGAAGTGATTGACATCCTTTCTCCTTTGGTGAAAGATCAGAAGTTTTGGTTGGTTTGTCAGATTTTGTCCTTGTTTTCCCTTAATAGCATCCTATATTGACCTATGGTTTGGATGGGAGTGCTTAAGGTTGGAATTGGTTACCATTTTAAAAAATTTTTTCAAAATTTTCAAAATACTTTCTGACTCCAAATTTTAAATTCTCTATCAATCCAAAGAATGCAGATTTAACCATACGTTTCCCCATTTCTTTTTGATCTTTGGAAAAAACCTCGTTGCAAGGAGCATTCCCATATCTCAGATTCCTCCTGTATTCAGTTCATGTGCAAAATTAAAAAGTTGGAGATTTGTGTAGTATAAACTATTTTCTTGTTCTTCCTTTCATCTCTTGGTTAATTACTTCAAGTGTATGCCAGAAACTAGTAGAAAATTCAGTATTAATAACATATACTTCTACTTCTCTATGGGGGCCGTTCTCATTTCTCTAGGCCCTAGATATTTGTAAACACCTTGACTTTCTTTTTTTTTTTTTTGTTTGCTAAGCAAAGTATAGTGGTTCAAATCCTAGGATGTTCCTTCACTTCTTAATCACAGTTTTGGAGTCATGCATTGCAACTAAGTTTAGTTCTTCTCTTCAATGTCTTGTAATCATGAAATTTTTTATGATTCTCAACTTGAATTCTTCAACTTACCTTAAGAAACTCAATCACTATAAACTAAATACTTGAACAAATTAATATATACTTCATCTAAATTCGAACTATACTACCTTACTTTGAATGTCCTTAGCAGTGAGAACCTCATTTACATAGGATATGAATCTCTTATATTGATTGAATTTATTGTGCAACTTTAGACAGAAGAAGTAATATTGTATATGTATACTCATACCCCGATAATTAGGTACTACTACAATAAAACTCTCTCAAAAACAACCATATACATGGATTGTGCACCTGCTACTGTTTGTACCTAGTGCTGTATTTTAATTTGGTTTTCCTAGTAGCTGAAACCACCCTCCATTGGTTCTTTTTGTTTTTTCTTCTCCATTTGACCAGAACAGGATAAATTTTGCAATATTATCTATTTTAGAACTTCACCAATTAAATAACAATTTAGTTCTGCTTTGGAAAGTCTATATAGTCCTGTGATTCCAAATCATTTTTAAGTTGCTGTATTGTTTTCTATTTGTTACCTTGCTGTGTTAATGTTGATCTTCACTCTGATTCAGGTTCTGAGGCAATGTTTGCAGATCTTTGCTATTTTTCTGTGAGATCAGTTCAGGTAGACCCTAACTTCTTTGCTTTAATATCCTTTCCATAGTATCTAACCTGTTCTCGTCTGTTGTGCTCTTCCATTATGCTTCTCAAGATCTGAAGCCTGCTTACTTGCAGCTTACTTTTGCTTTTGTTGTGCTTCCTTGCCTTTTGTTGGGCTATCTGGGTCAAGCAGCCTACCTCATGGAAAACCATGCTGATACAACACAAGCTTTCTTCTCATCAGTTCCAAGTACATATCATTGTTGTACAAGTTTCAAATATGATTCTGGTTCTAGTTTTAAAGGATTACATATTCAAAACAATTTTAAGTGTCAGATTTTCAAGATTCATGAGGGACTTTGATTTTCTCTGCAGGTGGTGCTTTCTGGCCAGTTTTTCTTATTGCAAATGTTGCTGCACTGATTGCCAGTAGGGCAATGACAACAGCAACTTTTTCCTGTATTAAACAATCATCAGCGCTTGGTTGCTTTCCTCGCCTCAAAATTATTCATACATCTCGGAAATTCATGGGTCAAATTTATATCCCAGTAATGAACTGGTTTCTGCTGGCACTTTCATTGTTGTTGGTCTGTACCATCTCAAGTATCTATGAGATTGGAAATGCATATGGTAAATCTTATATATCCTTCTTTACAAGTCCTTATATTTTTTATCTCTTGAAATTGTTTGTTTCATCTCATGGGGGGGGGGGGGGGTGATTTTTTGCTTAACACTGGTGCTTTCAATAGATCTAGCATGGTATTGATTAATTCCTGGAACTTCCAATTAAATTACATATCAAATATGGACATTCTAGAAAAGAATTAGTGGTTTGGTATTGACTTCTGTTTCATCTGCTGCTCTGCTCTTGAATATAGTACATTGATGTTCAGTGGCTGCTTTAATTTTAGTTGTTGGATAACACATTGCATTCACTCAGTATCCTAATAGTTGAAAGGTCATTGCTTCTCCTACATTATTTAAATCTTCATAACTTAAACCACTTAAAATCTTCTGATGTCCTTTAATTTCTCCTCAACTTCAAGTTTTCTATCATAGGTGCAATCTTTTAGTTTTTTGGCAGCGTTTGGGGCTGGAACAAGGTTTTCTATCAGAGGTGCAATGCTAAAGTAAATTAATGTCAGAAACTGATGTGTTCCAAGTGCTCTCAATTTTTTGTACACTTAGAAATTCAAACAGTGCATTTGGCTTTAGTTACATTCAAAAATGTATGAGCTTCCCTTTGTTATTCATCTTAAGCATGTGCAAGTGGAACTTTAATTACAATGGGACTTCCATTTCTGTTGAATAACAGCAATTAGTATTCCCCTAAAGATTAGGTGATATTCTATTTTTGCACAATTATCTCTGTTAAGACTTCAGGCAGGATTTTTACTGATTTTATTTCTCCATGGCAGGTATAGCGGAGCTTGGGGTGATGATGATGACCACAGTTCTAGTTACCCTCGTTATGCTTCTTATATGGCAGATAAACATCATTATTGTTTTGAGTTTTATCATTATTTTCTTGGGATTGGAATTAACATTCTTTTCATCCGTTCTTTGGTGTGTTGGGGATGGAAGTTGGATCATTTTGGTCTTTGCGATAGTTATGTTCTTGATTATGTACATCTGGAATTATGGAAGTAAGCTCAAGTATGAAACAGAGGTCAAGCAGAAGATGTCTATGGATTTGTTGCGGGAACTGGGTCCTAACCTTGGCACTATCAGGGCTCCTGGGATTGGCTTACTTTACAATGAACTTGCAAAGGGTATTCCTGCAATATTTGGGCATTTCCTCACCACTCTTCCCGCTGTTCATTCCATGATCATTTTTGTATGCATAAAGTATGTTCCAGTTCCTGTAGTGCCTCAAGGTGAAAGGTTCTTATTTCGGCGAGTCTGTCCAAAAGGCTACCACATATTTCGTTGTGTTGCCAGGTAAGTATGTTAAAATATTATTTGCTACTTTTGGTTTCCAGTTCTCAGGAGACAGGATCTCACTAGCAGCACACTAAGCTTGGGGACTACATTTATTAGGTTAAGTAGGACTAAATTGAGAATGCAGTATCTAGTGAGTAGATACTTTAGTATTGGCGGTAGGCCACCAAATTTGACGATATTATCTTTCTTTGCTTCCTTACATAGCCTTCTGATGCTTTTTTCGGTTTTCGGCACATTGTTTTCTTATAGTGGTTACTTGGACTCAATATATCCTTTTTGTCACAAAAAAAAGTGAAAATGATTCCTGCCCCAAGAATTCCAACCCTGTCAATTCGTATTACTCAAGTTGCCATCAGAAATAAGGAACACTCATCTGTGACTTCAAGCTCCTGCATTTTATTTAGAAGCATATATTGATGAAAGCTTGAGTGTGTGCATAGGCTATTATTATTTTATATGCTCTGCTAATTGGATTTTTATGTCTAATTGTTGATATCAATAGGTATGGCTACAAAGATGCTCGTAAAGAAAATCACCAGACATTTGAGCAGTTGCTTATTGAGAGTCTTGAGAAGTTCATCCGCAGGGAAGCTCAAGAACGGTCCCTAGAGAGTGATGGCAATGAAGATTCAGATTCAGATTCTGAGGAGGAGCACACTTTTTCAAGGGTTCTCATAGCTCCTAATGGAAGTGTCTATTCACTTGGCGTTCCCCTGTTGGCTGATTTTAGGGATGCAAGCAAGTCCATTTTAGAAGAAGGCACTTCAGAAGTGAAGCCAGATTCTTCTAGTAGTCCAACGGCCTCTGATACTGCTGACCAGAGTCTGGAGAAGGAGCTGTCTTTCTTACACAAGGCCAAGGAATCTGGTGTAGTCTATCTTCTGGGTCATGGGGATATTAGGGCGAGGAAGGATTCCTGGTTCTTTAAAAAGTTGGTAATCAATTACTTTTATGCATTCCTAAGAAAGAATAGTAGGAGGGGAATTGCAAATTTGAGTGTGCCACACACAAACTTGATGCAGGTTGGTATGACTTACATGGTGTAACGTTTGATTTCATCAGAAATAAGGCAGATTTCTACCAACCTGCATATAGCAGGGTATGGCTGTGGTCTGGTTTGTGAAAAATGGAGAAATATGCAGTGTTATAAATACCTTGCAGCATCGGATTTGGCTGATACTAGCGAAGTTGGAGCTCTCTGATAATTTTCTGTTTTTTTGCAGTATCCCTGGAATTCATCAAAAAAAACATTTAACGTTTTGCTTTGAGTAGAGTAGTAGTCCCATTGCAAAGAGCCTACTGTAATTATAGGGATGTGACTAAAAGTTCGGTATGGTTTTTCCTGTATCCCGGCAATGCTCAATGTACATGTAATGTGTATGAAAATTTTTTACGCACGCGGCTAATTCATAGGAGTAATTGACATGACTGGTAATGGTTGCTCATTTGTCCTTCGCTTTTAATATGCTTAACTGTGTTTGGTGTAGTTGCCATGGGCAAAGTAGTGTTTCATCCTCCAATTTTTTTGCTAATGGTACGAAGCAATAGTGACAGTGTCTTGACGAAGATGTGGAATGGCAAGTCGCAAATTATACAGTGGATCTTCAATTGAAACCCTCCTTGGAAGCCCATTGCCATTATTTTGTGATAGGGCTTCTCTGAGCAAGGTCGTTTAATCGACTAATAAAGTAATTATGTTGGACACAGGCCAATCTGGCAATTGTTCAACCAAGTATTCTCCTCCTACAGATTTTATAAATGTGGGCTAAAGGGAAAATGATACCCGAACTTCTAATCAATTGCGAAGCAGTGGGCTTTTCCGGTCTCAATGTGCCTTCCACACCAAAAAGTATGTCACTTTAAAGTTCTTGCAGGCAAATACTACTTGATTCTTTGCTCCCACATTCAGCCATGGCACTGCATGAAGTAGACTTAAGTTAGGAGTTCCATGGAGCTCCTGTCGAAGCAAAACTACTCTAATCCTTGCACCTATCTGAGGAGCCTCCACCGTAGGTTTTCCAAGTCATATTGACAATTCAAGAGACCCTCTCTGATCAAAACCCTGCAGATTTTAAAAAACTAAATCCAAATATCAAATCCTCATCTAGGGTATACAGATGGGTGCCTCATGCGGGTTTTTTGTCCTGCTGCATTTCCAGCAGCTAGTGGGGGCACCTCAATTCTTAATGACGATGGTTCATAGATTTCTTCCCTTCCTGATGCAAGCTTGAACCTCAGGAACAATGAATTTGTCATCACACCAATAGAGCTCATACCCATGAGAGCTCCTGCAATTGACGGCGTAAGCATCGTTCCAGTCACTGGAAGTAATACCCCAGCTGCAATTGGAATACCAACCTGAGAACAGAAGAACAAATTGAAATATGAAGAGGAAAAGAAGAAAATACTATTAAACAAATGGTGAATGAAGAAATTGAAAAGGAGTGAGATAGCCTCAGAGTACGAAACAATGCTCCACTTCATGTCTGATCCATTTTGTAAGCTCGAGTAAAGTAAACCGCCTCTTACACAGCAGTTCAGAAAAACTGCAATAGAACCATCAGATTCTCGGTTGACCAAGTCCTACATTTTTATTGAAGTGGTAGGATTGTTTTCTCTGGAAAGTGTGGTTGGAAATTCTATCCAATTGAATGGTCCAGAGTAGTCCCCTTGTGACCAAGTGGTACGAAAGCAGGTTGATTCGACAAGTTCCATGCCAAGCACTTTGAGGCTGAATAGGGTAAGTGTTGGTCCAGCTGCTCTAGGAGCAGAGCAGATAGATGAGAAAGATGTAATGAATATCCTGGACATAGTAAGTCAAGGTGATACAGGACTGTTCATTTGAGTTGGAGGCGAAAATTTGGCTATCAATATTTCCTAAGTCAAAGCATTTGGGTTAAAAGACATGCTGACCGAAAAAGAACCACAATTTTGAGATTGGGCTGCAAGCCTAAGAAGTGTCATGCTTTCAAGTTTTTGAAACAAATCCAAACACAATGAGAAACATTCGTTGCCAAAGTCAACTGAATCAAAGATCCAAAACCTTTTTGGTTCAAGAGTTGCAATTTTAAAAAATTTACAACTTCTAAGGAACTTACGATGTTGTATGCAAAAGCCCACCAAAGATTTTGCTTCACAGTCTTCATGGTCAGCCTGCTTAGCTCCAGGGCCTCAAGTAACTGCAAGGATGTACTGAGGTCAATTCATGATGTCATGCAAGGTCTAAATTAACATCTGAAATGAATTCTAATGAACCTTGCATCCGTATTATTATGATGATAATGACCATGCAAGACAAAATAAGACACACAAGCAGCTCCAGCCCCTATTGATTATTAGTACCTGCGACAACTTATTGTGCATCAGGACAATGGAAGACACCTCACTAGCAGCTCCAACACCTCCACCGATAGCAACTCCAACATCTGATGATGCCAAAGCAGCAGCATCATTAATTCCATCACCCACCATAGCTACAACATTGTGATCCTGCTGAAGCCTGTTTATAAACATTTTCTTCACCGCTGGTTTAACTCCATATAGAACCTGCCATTCACCACTAAATGTTAGAACTCTATTGGAGACCACGTCATTCTAGTGACACAATCAGTGCTCACTATTAAGGTACTCAAACCAATCCTTCACTGCATGCAATAGTGGCAGTGTCTCTTTATCATATTTAACTTAGAAAGAGTTGAAAGCTATTAAAATCAAACACTGTTCAGGATTTTCAAACAGAAATCTAAAAATTACCCCCTTTTTTGGTAGATATATGAAGAGAAAAAATCCTTGGGGAGAGCCAAGTGAGATTTTCCTTTCTTTCAACTGAAAATCGGTCCCTACAGCACTTGTGTTCAGTAATCTGAATAATCAAGACACCTAGGACTAGACAGAATTGTCCTATCCTGTCATGGCAGGCAAGAGATCAAACAAACTTTAAAACTCACTTTGTCCTTTGGAATGCCAACAATGGAAGCAACATACTCTGCAGCATCCTTCTTGTCCCCTGATAGCAGAAAAGTGCTTATTCCTTGCTTGCACAAAGATGCAATAACATACTTGGCATCTTCTCTGATCTGATCCTCAACATAAATGATTCCAGCAAGATCACCATCTACTCCCACATAAACAACTGATTGATTTTTGAATTCTTCAACTTCTTTAAGTGGGAACCGATCAACACCATGCCTGTAGGAAATTGCAAACATCATGACAAAATGAATTTATAATTTCATTTTCTGCTTCGTTTAGTGAAGAATCGTATAGAAAAAGAACACATATTGTATAAGGAAAACACAAGTCACTTTTGTGGGAGGATGAAGATATGAAACCCTCTACTCTATCTGAGAATGGAAGCCGGGGTTGAGAGTTTTTATGACACTGACAATATTGATAGATTGAAGGTAATAGCAAACAATGATAAACCAGAAACTCGTACTGGCATGTTCGGCAACTATTTGCTCGTACTGGAGTTGATATAGTGACAAATACTATGAGAGTGGTGGTGCTCTTAGTCTAAAGTATTTGTAGAAACAAACAGATATTCTCACAAATAAATGGACAAAAGCTTATCTCTTGAATACGGAGTAAATTGCATGTGCAACACCTAAAACCAGCAGAAAGATGTCAAACCACCAACTTGGAGATTAGATTTGAATTACCTTTTAATCCACTCCAATGTACCAACAGACACCTTTTTATTCTCAATGGTGGCAGCTGCGCCTGATCCAGGCTCCTCAACATAAGTTCCATCAGCTGCCTGAAATTTATTACCATAGACAGCTGAAAGTTGTTAGAATCCTAAAAAGGCTGATAGAAAATGGTTGACATCAATAATCACCGGCAAATAAACCCCTATCCAACTGTGAAGGTTTGAAATTTCAAATTAGAGCTGATTAAGTGGAGACATAAATAAGTTACAAAAAGGTCAAGAAACTCATGGCAAGGAAAAGCACAGAGCTATACATTTCATTTCCTTTTTTTAATATGGATTCAGCCAAATTTTGAGTGATATCTATGAGACATTGAAAGTTTCACAGCAGAGTAAATCAATTGAAGTTTATATGGGAAGGTATGATATGTGTGGTTTAAGAAGTACACCACTGGCATCATTATTATTGAAGGATAACATGCTGTTTAAATACAATACATAGGCCAAAAATGATAATTACTATTGGAGATGATGGATACCTTCACAAGAGGGCAGTTCACTGCCTGAGCAGCTGCAACAATTGCTTTTCCAATTGGATGATTAGTATTATGTTCTACCCCAGCGGCTAGCCTCAGAACATCAGATTCTGACAATATATGCACTGAATCTTGTCTGCAATAATATTAATCATGTTAATCATCATCATCTATCGGGCAATCCCAAATCTGCTGACTCATTTTATCCCACAATTGTAAACTTCATAACCAATTTTCCCTTTACTCATGTATCTACTTGTGTTGCAGTCAATTGATTCTATCATAGAAGAGAAAGGTAGTAAACAACTACAAACCAAATTTTGGACCATAATAAACTTCTACGGAAACACCTCATGATACGTAAATAATAACTTGAAAACTTTTTGGCACTCAACTCTGATTCTACTTCTTTACCACACCCTTGAGTAATGACTTTGGTCACAACAGGTCTGCCAAGTGTCAGCGTTCCAGTTTTATCAAACACAACCATGTTGACAGTTGAAAATTTTTCTAATATATTTCCACCTCGCAAGAGCAATCCCCTTTTAGCACCTAGTGAAGTGCCCACCTAAAATTGACAAAAATGGTAAAATTTAGTAAAAACCACACCACTCTGTTTTCAAAAACCTGAATTCCATTCCAGAGCATTACCAGGACAGCAGTAGGAGTTGCTAGACCAAGTGCACATGGACATGCAACAACCTGTACAAATCAAATGTCCACAGCTGCATTAGAGACACAGTATTACATAACAAGGACATTGATAAAAATGTGATCTCAGCATCAGTAGTCAGTACAGTCGAAGGATCATACCAAGAATTAGAAAATATTTCATTAAATCAACTATTGACAGTTACTTGTAATGCAATTTTCTTGAAAAGGGTTTCGTACACATAATATATACATTTACCAAACAGGAATGACAAGAAGATTCTTCTTCGGAAACTTTATAGTAAGAGAGACAACCATTAGTAATAATATCAGTATGTATGTTCTTTGTTGACATTTTATCATACCAGAACACTGCAAGAGAGCTGCAACGCCAATGAAACTGCATTTGCCTGATGAAGAGTTGCTGGCAGAACTTGAGCACCAAAAAGGTTCCAAAAGGCAAAAGTAGTAGCAGAAAGTGCCATCACACCATAAGTGAAATGCCCAGCAATCTAGCAAACAAAACCCACAGGACCAGGAAGAAAACATGAATTGTAGAAAACTAACCACTTCAAACTAGTTATCTTTCTTTAATTGTGTTTTTCAGAAGCAGCTTCTTTCTGAGACCCAATAGATTACCCTCATGAGACTGCTTCAAAATATAACCAGAATAGAAATAAGAGAGAGATCCAAATGACCTCAATCAACCCAGAGAACTATAAAATCAGGTCAAAGATGTTTAATTTGCTTCTATTAGCTTTAAAAAAGAAAAAGCTTGTCTTAACATGCTAGTATTTTCAAAAGATGATTGCTCTCAATTGAGCATCACTTGTTCATACATTCAGACCTGAAATTTTACACAGCACGTATTTCAGATAAGATATCAAGAAGACAGAGCTTTTGCCCTATGATCCGATTCCTGATACCTTCTGCTCTGCTGCCTTCACATATATGGTCAACTAGAAAAGTAAAGTCAAAATTAAAGACCGCAGACCTTGTCAGCCAAACGCTGGACAGGAGCTTCTCTAGTTTGTGCTTCTTCAACCAATCGAACAATGTCTCCCATGGTAGTTTCACCACCTGGCCTTCTCACTTCAATGGTAAGTGTTCCATTTAGGTTAACACTACCCGCTGCAACTTCAACCTGATATCAAAATATTCTATTATCATAGAATGATTTAAAGAGGGCACTATACATCATAATGGTGCAAGATTGGTGGATTGTTTCTCAACAGAACCAACCATGAGTGAAATAGACAAAATGACCAAAATCCAACAGAAAGGAAAACATCAAAAAACTCTCAAGAGCATCTAAGGATGTACTTGCATCATGTCTAGGTTTAGAAATTTGGGGACTTTTCATTTGAAAAAAGAATACAGTTAAAAGATGTGAGGTGGACAATTTTTCTATCCGCTCTCAAAACTCAACAATATTATTTACTCGGTCCCACATGTTAGATAAACTAAAAAACTACTTACAATAAAATAATAAATTCTTGATGCCCTACTTTCATATTAAAATTTTGAAAATTGGTCAAATATTAATTTCAATTCAGAACTGGAAAGATAACTTTCTTGGGATTGGGCTCTAATAAAAAAATACAGCCGAAACTTCCATTCCTTTTCTTGTTTAATAATCAGTCCTACCAAAATTGAATCTCTACTTTACTTGGTACAGAAATTAAGGGGAACCTTTGACCAAATACAAGTTACCATATTATCCTCGTTATTAGTATAATTAGTGGTGGAATGCATGAACTAGTAGCATATGAACCCATAGGTTCCAAAATAGATATGTCAACATTCACATGGAGGGAGTGTTAAAAAATCAAAATAGCATGAAATAAATATTTTAAGAGAAATATCATTACCCCGGGTAATTTTGTGACGGGTAAGGGCTCGCCGGTGAAACTTGACTCGTCAACTGTGCTCCTACCAGCTCTCACAATCCCATCAGCTGGAACACGGTCCTTAAAGAAGAGGAAAACTTGTATCAGAATAATATTTTATCATATTTCATCATCTTAGATATTAGCCATGCATTAGCAGCTAAAGTATTAAGATAAAAAAGGTAAACTACTTTTCATGAGTAACAACCCTGATGGCACGGTATGAATATGATAAATCAAACCAAGACAAGCTGCTAGAGGCAGGGACATTTGCAAGCTACAATAAATTTCACGTGTGACTAATGCCGTCAGATAGTGAAATTGATCACTGTAGCCAATAAGGTGATACCCTAGTCATCCAATGTCCAAATTTAGATGCACATTCCATGAATCAATACTTGAAAGCCAAAGTGAATGAAAGACATATTAAGTATCCGGTTGTCCACGTTGCAATCCAATTGAGGAGCCTTACCAATGGAGATGATGTAGTCCCAATAAAAAGTGACATGACGGAACCAAACAAACCAAGTCCCAATAAAAACCATAGGTTTCTACAGTGATGGAACACCAAAGACTGGAAAAATACAGTAAAACAGTAATGAGAGAAGTAAAATTTACTAACTCCAGGCAGTACAAGTATCTGATCTCCAACATTAAGACTGTAAGAAGAAACATCAACCGTTGAGCTCGAGTCTCCTGCGCCATCATTAACAATGAGACGCGCTTTAGATGGCAAAATACTTAAAAGGCCAGTCATATCACTGGTGGCTTTGATCTTAGCTCTTTGTTCAAGATTCCTGCCCAGCAGCACAAACGCAATCAACATAACTGGTTCCTCAAAGAAAGTTTTCCAACCCTGCATGAAAAACAGTTCCATTGAATGACACTTAAGATACTCATCAGTTCCAAGGAAACAAGAATCTTGACAGCATGACCACACATTCAACGGGGGAGGAAAATATTCAGTAAGGCTAGCTTTTTATTGAGTACAGAAAAAAAATAAAAAAATTGTGGCAGAATGAAAAAGTCCCCAAGAAAAATTGGAAGATTGAGAAGTTCAGACTTCTAGACTCCCAAATTTATGGCAATTTCTAAGGTAACTCTCTATGAAATACATGTCATCTTTCTCAGACTATCACACAAATCAGGATCCACATAATGACTAGTTAATTGCCGTCAAATTCATCTTAATTTCCGAGATAAAAGAAAGAAACAAGCAGGACATGCCTGATAATACTATCTTTCAAACGAAGGGTAAGTAAGAATATGAACAAACTGTATAACTTAAAGATAATCACTCACAAGTTTTGGTAAAAAAGCTGCCAATGAACTGACAGCAAATGATGATAAAGCTCCAAGACCAACTAGAGTGTTCATGTTAGGGGACCCTTTAAATAGGCTCTTGAGACCATCAACGATAAGTTGCCGACCAGGACCAAGCAAAGTGAACAGAGATAAAGACATGTGAAATCCTGTTGAGTGAAATGCATGGATCCATGAAGCCTTAGCTCCAAGAAAATGTGAAATATGACCAACAAGACACACAGCACATAATGCCCAAGAGACAATAAGTCCACGACCTGTTAAAAAAGAGGTGACATTCAATCCCTGGCATAGACAGGGTTGTTATCCAGAAATTTGTCTTGACCAGAAGACGTATTGGCAAAGACCTATAAAAAGCAAAGAATGCCTATATTAAGGCTAACAAAGCCCAAAAAAGATAAGTACCACTTTCTTTCAACTGAGTACGCTTTTCATTCATCTTCTTTTCAAATGTTTCAAAGAAGTTCTTCCTTCTGGAATCTGCAAACAAGCATTTCATAGCGTCAAACTAAATAAGATTACTCAACATGTCTTTAATTCAATTCTAGATTATGTCAAAAGATTCTTCTCATGTCCAGCATAATTACTCTTCAAGCAAAGTCGGGCAGCAAGTTTTTCAACCAGACAAGCAGTTAATGTAGCTAGATTTTAGAAACAAGAGTAAAGTCATATGTGGGTACATGTCTGAAAGTTTTAGAAACATTATTCGGATTAGGAACCAGCCATCAAAAAATAGTTTTATGATACTATTTCCCATATATATTGCCTGAAAAAAACTATTTCCCATATATATTTAGGAGAGCTTTTTGGTCTTAGGAATAATATGTTTTACCAATTGATCCGCCCACATCCCATTTCTTCTCATCAACTCCGCATCATAGAAAATATGTTCACCTATATAAATTTATTCAACTAATAACAATGTAACATTTAAAAGATTGAAGGATGACCTTATTCATTCTCAAAAACTGAAACAAAAGAAAATATATCAAAACTTGCAAGCAATACTAGATAATAAAAAGAAAAAACAAAGCACACAACTAGAATATATTCAGTCTGTGACTAGTGCAATGTCTCAGAGATAGCAGCTAATGGAACAATGTTAAGAAGCAGGGATAGAATAAATTGTCTGTTATTAAAACCAAGTGACATGACCATTGCATACATTACTTCAGAATCCTGTCAAAAACTGTAGATCCATTTCATGGAGTTCTGCAGAACTTCTTAAGCACCATATAAGAAACATGTCAATATAACTTTTCTCCATCTTTTGTAGCTTATATTTTCTACAGATGTTAGTTACACACCACACCAAGTCCTTTTAAAAGAAAATAAAATTCTTTCACAGCTGCATATTCAACTCCCTGCAAATGGATCTAGAGGAAACTTTAACGATTTCAAGTCAGCACTGAGTTACTTAAGATAATAGTTGGACCAATGTTCATTATTTCTCGGACCCCATCTTTAACTATCAATTTCAATTCATCCAGTAATCTATAAGACGTAACTTGAAACCTGTAGTGTCATGATTCTGATGGTGAAACTATTAAGTAAAATGGAGAAAGCTAATAAGGACATTTCCCAGAATAAGAATGAATATGATAGTATGTAAAGAATAAATTACAGTGGACTTTGATGGTGATAAATCACAGACATGAGTATATATAATTGATAATTGAATTTTTATTTATATTCTCTCTGGAAAGTTGCAATGTTTCAGACAGACACAACCTTGGCAGTTACATGCTTTATGAGTAACTTTACAAACTCCTGAAATATTACATCAATTAGAGAAAACAAAAGAAGAAAGGTACTAAACCATATTCTGACCCTGATATAGAACTAACTATAAGCTTTTCACTGCAGGGGAAGTCCTCAATTGACTAAACGAGTGAATAATTGCCTCAACTTGTACAAACAACGTTATTCCGAGTGCACCATTTCCTGCTGGTACAAATGATCTTCCTTCAAAATATGCATCACTATTTGTCACTGAGAGTCACCTATAGATGGGAAACTAGTTCATTACGAATGGCTCAGTCTAAATATTTACATAAAGCATGTTTGCTTAGATGAGTAAAAGTTCCAGCTTTTATAACATTGACATACCATGAAGGAGAAGGGTCGCTCGTTACAAGAATTCCTTTAGAATTCCTAGGATTGAATATCTCCTTCAATATCTCCCTGACCTGCCAATTCCCACCAAACTTCACATGAGTTATATTGAAGACCATATTGTCCTATAGTTTCTACTTTCATGAGGTTCTTACTGGACAACTTTGGACATAAGAGTTAATTCATTTCAACTCCTTTGCAAATCAATTATAGAATTATATTTACTTTTATAACTCAACTCAAATGTGTAAACGGAAACTCAAGTCCACAGAGCACTCATTTCCAACTTAAAAAATATAAGCAATTATTCTTTATTTAGGTTTTTTCTTCGTGTTTAAAGATTCAAGGTAAAAGATTACCATCTTCGTGTCTATATAACTAGCAAAAAGTAGGAGGTTCAATCGAGTGTCCAACATATTATATTAACAATCCAACAGTAACTTCCTGCCATCCAGGTTTGTCCAATTATGTCTTGAGAATTCTTAAATCACATAAAAAGCACCTCAGTCATATTCAAATGACTTAAAGATCAAGAAGACACTTCTCAATACCTTGATAGCTAATCTATCTATCTATCATAACTCATAAGTTATAAACAATGGTTTCTTCAAAGAAAAGACCACCAATAAAGGAAAAGAAAATAAGAGCTAAACTTTAGGAGTAAATAAGCCTTCCTCTTTCAGGGCAGTGTTGTCAAGGACAATGAGCGCTTCAGGGCACCCACTATATAGCCTAGGTACAGGGCACAAAAAAAAAAAGGTGCTATCCAAGTAAAATAAGGCCCTTATACAGGCAAACTCGTTATATGTCACATAATTAGCTTAAGAGGTTAATAATTCCTTAGAAGCTAATAATTCTCAAATAAACCGAAAAGAGGAGATTTAAGTAATAGTTAATTTTTAGAATTTTAAAAGATATAATTTGACCTTTGACAGAACTTTCCCCACAATTCTCAAGGGATTAATTAATATTTAGACTTTTAATGAGAGTATCTGATGCACTCATAATTGACGAACTCGGAATGGACTGAAATTTGGTGGGCTGCTTGGAAACGTTCCGCTGAGGAAAATGCGATGATGGGAGTCGTATTTTTGCGTTTCGGAGTCAGTCAAATGGTTTTACAGGCCTTTTAAGATTTTAGGGTTTCATTATAGGCAAATTTTATTATTTTGATTTTGATAATCATATCGAGAGAACAATTTGTTCCTCTATCGAATTCTAATTCCTGTTTAGCAAGTTTTCTATTGCATTTCGGCATCAATATCTTAGAATTATCCAGCAAAAAAAATAGAAGCTCAACCGAGAATTTTCACTCAGGCATTTCTTGGGCTATGCATGATGGAACAAATGTGCATCCTAGCATAAGAGGGGGTGCTTTTCTTGAGAAGGCTCCGCGCTTGCACCTAGGTATGCTCCTTGATAAATGATAACACTCCTGAGGGCAAGAGTGAAAGATACAGTGCATGCAAAATTTGCCGATGTTAGAGATCAAAGTGAGTGAGAAAGCACTCAGGAACTAAGAGTCATCATTATCTCTTGAAACTATTTACATCATTATGACCATGTAGTTGTTTTCTGGACAGACCCTTTATCTTTTTATGTTCTGGACTTAATAAAACTCGAGGACTAGGAGCATTTTATAATATATCTTGGTCAAATTTAACCTGTATAACTGCTTTCCTCTTTTCTAACCTGATTTGGAAGTCAAATGTCAACATGGATCAAACAACCTCCGTATGCAAGCTGTACAGCAGCTTCCTCCTAACCCTCAAAAGTCCACTGAGGTTGTCAGTTTTTCCAAGGTATAACTTATTATCTGGTATTCCATTTAATATTCACTTACTATGTGAGGCATATGTTTCTAACATCAAATGCAACAAGTATATTTTCTTTTCCAAAGAAGCATAATCATTTTCTTCATTGTTTTAAACTGATTCCAATTAATTGCTACTTGTAACATTACAAGATATTAGTTTAAGCATCATCTACTGGCAGTATAAACAATGAACTACATTGATTCTGTGGTTCACCCTTATTCCTAATGAAGTTTAATCAAATACTAAAGAAAATAAGATAGATGTCAAGGTGATGCACAATAATTGAAAAGAAAGCTAGATTTCCATCAGTAGTAGCATTCAAGCATTTATTATAATAGATGGCCCCACCAAGGATGGTAATCCAAATGTGACCAAGGAATTCACTGATTACGGGGATGTATATTCTGATAAAAGCAATCAAATAGGCTTTTTGTCATTTATAATATAAGATGTAAGCCAAAACCAGAAAAAATTGCTTTTTGATGTTCTTTTAGATTTTTTAAACCTTTTAGAGGTTATAGTCCATCAAATTGTGCCAGTCACGGTATTCTCTGAATCTCAGAACATGAACTCACAAAGCATAATGATGGAAATAAGTTAAGTTCGATCACGCTTCAGTTATTAAAGATACAAAAGACAATTTCAGGAGCAGGACTAAAATGAAATATTAATACAGATAGACAAACATCTCAAAATGCATGAAAATATATAAATAACAGGTAATATAAAAATAGAGCAAAATCTCTAACCTCGAAGATTGGATGTGAATCCACAAGTAGTCAAATGCTTTGCAAGTGCCTCCCCTAATTGTTTCCTCCAGTCAGGTACCACCTTAGCTTCAGTCACAGGCCAAACAATTGCAGTCTCTGTTGTGAGATTAACACTAGCCAATGAAACCTGAGGCTGTTCAAAAATGCAGAAGATTAGTGTCCATCACATTATCATCATGAAACAGACCGCTTCCAATACTTAGTCACTAGAAGAGCTTTATCAACAGGCCTAGCTAACAAAGAAGCTGTTGAAAATTTTAGCGTGAATTTCAATTTCGAAAAAGCTCCAATATTGAGCTATATCAAACTTCAATATGAGTGAGCTACTTACTACTTAGATTATATAATTTAATATTATAAGTAGCTAGTGTTTTGAGGTAGCTATTCATGAAATGAGATATGTCTTTTAGTTTAAGACATTCATCTTTTGGTAATAAAAAAATGTTAATAACAATTTTTTATTAATAATTAGAGTCATGTACTTTAATTGAAAATAATTTGAGTCATGTACTTCAATTGAAAAAACCATTTTAGGTCTATAAATATGGATTTCCATCAGCCATTTTGAGATACAAAAAAATAAGAAAGCTCTCAAAACTCTGCTCTTACTTCTTCAACATCCATCCCTTTCAAAAGCATTGTTCTTCATTTTACCTTAAATTATCCTCTCTTCCTCTATATAGTACTCAAACAATATTTGGTTTGCTGGGCTTGCTATTGGTTTACTTCTTCAATAGGCATGATCGTTTTACCCAGGAGGTAGACGTCCATGAAGACTCTAAGCACTACGAGAGGGTCGAAATCTATCTTAAGGGGATAGTACAAAGTACTAGACTCAATCAAATTCAGTCTTTCTCTTCCTTAAATTAGGTTATATTTTAGCGATATCAAGTAAGTGATTTTCCCAAATGTATTTCTCTATAATTGAATTTGTGTGTTATAATTATTATATGCTTGTGTGAAGTTAACTTCTGTTCTCTATAGGAATTATAATTTAGTTGATATAATTTTAATTAAGTATAATAATATAGAGGGTTTGCTTTAATCAATTTTATATTGGTATGTAGAATACAAATATATATTCTTAAAATTAATACAAAGAATTGCATGTTATTAATAGATTTAAGTTTTATGTTTCATTCTTAAATTTGTGTAGTTATTAATTCTGATTTTCTTTCTAGTCTAGCTTTGTCCTATATGTTATGACTAGTTTATAATTAAAAATTTATTCCAACAAATTTAAGCCATAATTTTATCTAGAAAAATGTAAATACAATTTTATCTTTATATTATCTTTGTTGTATATCTTGTATTATAGTTTTCTTAAACTATTATTATTTGTCAATTATGGTTTTCAATATGACTACCAATTCGAGTGTTGGACCAAGTACTGGGCTGGAAATATGACTCAAGCCACTCTACCTTTCAATCATTCATGGAGAAAAACCTGAAAAGTTCAGAGGAACTAAGTTCAAAACATAGCAACAAAAGATGTATTTAACAACATTAAATATGGTCAGGTTTCTTCGTGAATATCCACCTGTTGATGAAGATGATTCAGATACCCAAGCTACTAATGCCAAAGAAGTAAGGGTTAATTTAGATTTTCTTTGTAAGAATTACATTCTCAACAGTTTGGATGATACATTTTATTAATTTTATAGGCAAAAACGGACTGCAAAGGAACTAGGGGAATCTCTTGATAAAGAAATATAATACAGAAGATGCTGGAAAAAAAATTCATGGTTGGCAAATTCTTGGATTATAAAATGGTGGACTCCAAAATAATTTCAAGTCAAATCCAAGAACTTCAAATCATTATCCATGAAATTCATGCTGAAGGTATGTCTCCAAGTGAGTCATTTCAAGTGGCAGCCATAATTGAAAAATTGTCTCCCTCTTGGAAAGAATTCAAGAGTTATCTCAAGCTTAAGCGAAAGGAGATAATCTTGAAGATTTAATTGTACGATTGAGAATTGAAGAAGACAACCGTGCATCCGAGAAGAAAGGGACAGCTCAACCTGTTCAAGTGAAAGCAGTTGTGGTTGAACAAGCTAATTGTCCAAATAAGAAAAGGAAATTTTCTTTAGAGATAAAAGAGAAAAGCACTAAGAAAATAAATGGCAAGTGCTTTGTTTGTGGAAAAATTGGACATATGGCCAAAGATTGTCACAAAAATTGTCCAATGATATAGGAGAAATGAACTTTTCTGCTGTAGTTTTTGAAATCAACATGATTGGGACAAAAACAAAAGAATGAAACAATTATTCATGTTTAACTCTTCAACCGCTAAGGTAGAAGGTAATGGAAATGTGGTTCTCAAGTTGACTTCAAGAAAGACTCACTCTCAAAGATGTTTTGCATGCACCTGCTATTGGGAAAAACTTAATTTCTGGCACCTTGTTAAGCAACAAAGGTTTTAAGCTAGTCTTTAAAAGTGATAAATTTGTATTAATTAAGAATGGCTATTACATTGGAAAAGGTTACTTGAGCAGTGGTTTGTTCAAGTTAAATGTAATAACTGTTGTACCATCTATATCCAATAAAGATAATTCTTTATTGTATTTGATTGACTCCTCTTATATTTGGCATGGAAGATTGCGACATGTAAATTTTGGTATATTAAAAAGGTTAATGAATATGGATTTATTACCAAAATGTGAAATTATTTCAACAGAAACTCTCTTCATTTGATTACACAAGTCAATAGGCAAATCAAAATGTCTACAGAAATATTAAGATAATGCAATACTTGTAACTTACTTGACTTTCTAAAATTCTCTTAACACTTGCTGCACATCCCCCGCAAGTCATACCCTAAAAAACATCAGTACAAGATAATTCCATTAGATTCATTTCCAGGTTTCAAACCGAAGCAACCCATAATCCATTCCATGAAGAAAATTATCCTCTCAAAAAGCTCATTCCTCGAGAATAACAGAAACTTACTCCAACATCAAGAATAATGACATCAGAAGACAAAGCAGAAACATCATCTCCAGCAGCGGCATTTGGCTTTGCTTCCCCACTCTCTGCCGCACCATCTCCTCGGCCGCCGCCGCCACTGCCACCATTGTTACCATCATTTCCGCCAAAACCTCCGCTACCAGAAGCAAAGGAGGATGTGGATAAGGAGGCACATCCCAAACTTCTCCGCACTGAAGGAAATACTACACCACCTAAACTCCTAGACGAAGAAATGGAACCGGAGCCATTTACTCGCCGACTTGAAGCAATGAGAATGCGAGTGAGGCGGAGAAGAGATAGCTGAGAGGCGCGTGCATTGTAGAAACGGCGGGTCAGATGATATGCGAGAGGATAGCAGTTGGAATTGAGTACTTTGGGAAGGGTTAAGCGGGTGGCAGTAACGGAGATGGTGGAATCCATGGAGGATAGCTCGTAGAGAACACAGGGCCTAATCTATCGCTTCACAAACATTAATTAGGAGGCGTTGGGTACAGTGATTACAGCACGGAGTACAAGTTGGTCGGGAATTAATGATTTATGAATTACGAGCACGCAATCACGGTTCTGCGAGTTGGAGGTGTTGGGGGTAGGCCATCTTTTTTGAGTGGACATAACTCATGATCAAGGCCACAATTTTATCCTCACGCACGTTTTCCTTTTTCATTTTACTCCCGGTGTGGGGGCAACGTTTAAAAAAATAAATTGATTTAGGTTATTTTGATGATGATCATATTAATTTTTTAATAAAAATTTAATTAATTTAGAAAATAAAATGTTTATGTTTAGACAATTTAAAATTAAAATTAAAATAAGGATATTTAATTTTAAACAGAGTAAATATCATGTAGGTAAATATAATCCCTACCCAAAGCTAATTTGTTTTAGTCAAAACATTATAGTAGGATTTCATATTAAAATCTTTCTCTTTTTTTTTAAAGATTATTAATTGATATGAACTTTAATAATTAATATAAGGCATTTAAGTCTAAAATAAATATTTAAAATCAATTCTGGAGAACTACATAAACTAAAAGAATTACTTAATTTAATTTCCACCTTTAAGTAATTTCTAGTGAAATGGAGGGAATAGAATTACTAATACCATTCTTGGGAACTGATTAGTGCTTTTATATTTTTATAAGCCTTGAGATCAAATTATTTTGGCTCAACATTCTAGCATCCCTTATACTCAATCTTTTACTCAATAAAATAATATATATTACTCGATTTTGATAAAATACTCATAAAATTTAATATATTTTAGAATTTTATTAATAAAATATATATTTATCATTGGATTCGTAGAATATAATATAAAAAAATATTAAAATATCCGAAACCAATTAATTTCCTTTTTCGTCTTTTGTCCTAATTCACATTCTAATCTCAAATAATAGTACCGGTAACCAATTAATCAATTTAAATTTTATCACTAATTTATTATGTATGGTTAAAGTTTAAAGTTTTGCTTGCGTTGATAAACAGGAGTATTTATTTAATGGTAATCGAATGGTAGGTGTTGTGGCCCGTCAGTACTCAAATGTTAAAAATAATAATAATAAAATTTTAAAAAAATCCACTCTACCTAATCAAATTGAATTATTTATATATCTGTGAGCAACTGACCCGACGGTCCACTCCTATAAAGCCCACCTCACACTCCATTTGCATTTTTTAGGTTAGGTGGTGAATTGAATAAATATTTGAATATGGCGGAATTAAAAATTAGTTTGAAGATGGCTGAACAACAGAAAGTTCACTCACTTCAATCAAAATTGAACTTAAAATGCACAATCTGAATTCATATCGACTCATATTCACTTATAAGTGTTACTCATTGAACAAACCAAATTCATTTACAATCGTAACGGTCCAAATAGAACTTCATTTCATGTTTCACGGTTTGATCGCTATATTCTATACTCCATTAAGCGCAGATCCAAAATAGTTCAAACTCACTTCAATCAAAATAGAACTTAAAATGCACAATCTAAATTCATATCGACTCATATTCACTCATAAGTATTACTCATTGAACAAACCAAATTCATTGACAATCATAACGGTCCAAATAGAACTTCATTTCATGTTTCATAGTTTGATCTCTATATTCTATACTCCATTAAGCATAGATCCAAATACACATATAAGAAAGAAGACTAGTAAATGAACATTTCTCCTTTGAAAATTCAGACAATGGAAGCAACCGGCGAAAAGTTGAAACACGTGGTGCTTTTCTACTACTGAGGAAGAATGGAGCAGTACATGATATATTCTGTATACTATTGCAGGCCATAAAAGGCACTGCAACGAAGTAAAACACTATCTAATATAATATGTACGCAAAGATTGAACCATAAAATTGGAGTTCGTACTCAAATGAGGAAAGCTAGCTCAGCGATAATTAAGTGGAGCTGCTTCGTCTTTTAATTGCTTTCCCTGGAAATGAACATCCTGCAAAACATAGAGAACATACTACACACATTTCAACCACCAAACAAGATATTTGGTTGCAAGAACAATCTAATGCAGACAAAAAAGTAGGGTTGATAACACATTAAAATATCCTATATTTCATGTGTATTGAACTCATATTTTAATTGATTTCTACTAATTATGGAATATATTTGGAACAATTTTGCAGAATAACAAAAGAATTAAAGTCTGAGTTGAAAGCTGCTTAAAAAGGATAAAAGTCCTTAGACCTCAATCGAGGGTTGCACTCGAGGGATCAAAATCACCATGTGAAAAGTCAAACTTTCACTTGAAATCTACTTTTTCAAAAATCAAATCAGCCAGATATCAAGGAATAGTTCAAGGGGAGAAAATACCAGAAGTAGTTATTTTAGAGAGATTTTTAGGGGAATTCACCTCAATATCAATCAAGAGGACCTTTCATTGTAAAGCATCTCTCATTTTCTTAGCTTAGGAGTTTCCATTATCATGAGTGGCTAAGTTCTTTTGTTTAGTAATTTAGTTGAAATTTCAGTTAAAGTTTGAGAGACTATTGTTCTTAGTTTAATAGATAGATTTGAATATTCAATTATTTCTTATTTGATCTTACTTCTATTTTTAGCTTTTCAATTGGATTTCATTGATGAGTTAATTTTAGTAGTATTCTTTGTATGAATCTGAATCGGATTTCGTTTAGATTCTTCATCTGATCACAATTAGGAAGTTTTCCCTAAGAAATAATTGATAGAGTTTGAACGTTTGTTAACTCAGGTTGGGCTTTCCTAATTCTTTCATGCAATTAATAATTTGAATTCTGACCGGATTTCTCGGGATTTATTTATTAATTTAGAGACTTCTTATCAGTTTTCGTACTTATTCTAATTCGGGGAAAGCTAACAAAATTAAGATTTCTATTTTGCTTAAAACCAACTTATTCATATCTATGTTTACTTATTTAAGTCGATGATCAATTAAGCTGAATTGAATACGAAAACGACTAGATCCGTTTTTACAGATCTCCCTTTCTTCATTTATTACTTTCAATACTATATCTTGGTTCTATTTAGAAACAAAATTTGGTTAAACAAGTCCCTATGGATATGACCTACTACCATTTCTACAATTAATTCTGTATTTATTTTGGCAAGGTACTATTTTGGTGGAATCAACAGCTACCAAGGATAAGCCAAACCAGGAAGGAGAATCAATACTCACAATCAACTAGACCAAAATAGCATAATCATAAAATACAACCATCAAATCAATAGAAGTTGTTTTCGAACCTCTGCCTAACCAATACATCCACAAGCCAACAGCAGATATGCAGGTAACTTCTCATATGAAAAGGTTAAACAAAGTTATTATTTTGTCATTCCCTATAAACATCTTCTTGCGCAGAGTATCAGAGTATCCTTCCTTCAAACAGAAACTAACCAATGAATAGAGAAATCTGTGAAAGTTAGAGCCCAAATGAAAAAAAGTTGGGAAAGAATCATATGAACCTAGAGAGCTTCAGCTCAAATCAGACTGGCCTCTATTCCTTTGGTTTTCCAAACACACATCAAAAGTAAAGAAAACTCAGGTTGCTGATGTTTTTGGTATTATGAATTTATTTTACTTGGACCATATTGCCACCAAAATTAGTCTTCCTCATAGAGAAGGGAAACAAAAACTAGAGAAGAAAGTCCACAAAAGTAATTGCTCAGAAGAGATTAAATGAAGCCAAGTGAAATGAAAGAGAACAGAAAGCATGAAAGTCACCGAAGCAAAGTGGTTGACATCTCGATGATGAGCTTCATCTGCCCGGATAACAGTAATAACATCCCTCAAAGTTGCATCCTTAGGCAACCTCCAATAATCTATTGCAATTGCAGGAGCTGGAACATTCTCAATTGCACCACTTTCAATATCCTTCAGATACTCAGTATATGAATGTATAGCCTCCTCTTCTAGATATCCAACAATTCTATGTGCAAGTTTAGGTGATAGCATGTAAAGGACAAAGAAAGCATTGAAGAAGACCCCCTGCACTGTGAGCACCAGCAGCCTCTCATACCATTTTGGTTTCACAAGCTCCACCATAGTCATTAGGTGCATCCTCTCATTCTCAGCTTCTTCAAGTAATGCCTTAATCCAACCTCCACTGTGCTCAAATTTACGCAGAGATCTCAAATGCAGTAGCATCCCTCCCACCATTCCAGGAACAGCTGCAACAGTTTCAAGCATCATTGCTCGACAACCATACCGCCTCTGCAAAATATGTGTCACACACATCAGTAAGGAAGATCTAAAATAGTGGCAAAAATAGCTAAGCATGAGCTTTGTTTTAGAAATAGAACTCACGAAGAGGCAGCAAGAACAGTAATGATATGAATTCTCTGTGATGGAATTGAATTAAACTACAAAACCATGTAGAAAACTTTTTATATTAAAGACAGTTAGAACCCATATCATCTCCTTATATAAACTTCATGATTCCAATAAGGTAATTGAAAACCTTAACAGAATATTAGTTCAGACCATTGAGAAGACCAACTGATTTCTAAGTTCAGGAGATTTATTATTTAATCAATATGTAGAGTCCTTGTCTTCATTTTACAATTAAGCTTTTCTAATTCTAAAAGGGAAGAAAACAGTTAATAGAACCATGCCTCAGTGCTTGAAGCATACAAAATGACTTTTGAATTACACATTTGTTTAATGCCTCCGCTCTTAAATCTAAACCAACATACATCCTATGCTAAATTTGATACACAGGTAAAGGTATTTAGATATTTTATGCAACTAATATTACTATGAATGTCAGCTAAACACAGAAATTAAAACTCTAACTAAGGGTTACATTAAAATCTGCTTGACCAATTCTCAAGGATTGCTCTCAGCTTTCACATATCAGACATTCGTTCAAAGTAAAGCCTAATAAAATTGCATGTTAACACAAACTAGCACATTTACTTAGATCCCTTGGATCCATAGGTTTGCTTCTTTTAGTGTACACTGTACGGGTAATGCAAACAAGATCATTGATGTGCAAAACTCTTAGGAAACATCCAATCAGGTTGAAATGCTCTTCAGCATGTAGTAGCAAATATACGCCAACAAAAAAACTAAAGATATGACAGATAATTAACTACATAATTCCCTTTTTCCATAAAACTTGCATTAAGCAGTAAAGAAGAGCGGAAATAAGCAAATGATAGAAGAATAACTCACCTGGAAAAACAGATCAGTGGGAATTCTGAGAAGTTTCACAGTCCTAAAAGCGACTCTATCAATGAAATTTGTTGGTTTGTGGTGCTTGTGCAGATCTATTGACAGGTCTGCACGATAAGCATCCCATGGCTACAAAGGCAAAGAATGTAGAAGCTTGAAAACAGTGTTTCTCAAGGTTAACTTGATATAACTTCAAATAACAATCGAATTTAATCAAAAAGATCATTCAAATATTTCTTATTGAACATTGCAAAAAATGAATAACGGTACTTTAATACAGAAACATAAAAGAAAACACACAAGGGTGCCATTGCCAACATATTCGCGAAATGAGAAGTTTAGTACATGTTACACTTGTGAAGAAATATAAATTATCTTGCTAAGAAAAGGACGGCTAATCAAAATCAAGGAAATCTGTATTACTTTTAAGCCAAGGTTCTGGTCTATATTTATGAATTTGAAATCTTCTGCACACCTTGTTCGTAGTACCAAAGCAATCGATGTTTTCATTTTTTTTTTTTTTTTTTCATTCCACAGTTTTGATTTGAAGATCAAGTCCAACTGTCAAATATGTGTGGAACATATATTATCCTAAACAAATATTGACCATTCAAGAAGCACAATTCACTTCCTCGTTATGAATTCCTGAGCAAAATTTAAGGATAAGAACAGAAGCCTTCCGTCTGATTAAGCACCCGATCACGTTCCGCAACTTATCATTTTTTCCAAGCGGTGGTATATGAAACCGTAATCAGGAAACACAAACTCCGAACTCCAAGCTAGATAATCATATACTAAAAGTACACGTGAATATGCAGAACAATTGAAAATACAGGAAGGTCAAAGTAACGAAGCCGACAGGAAAACATTGATATGCAATTATTTGCTAAAGCATATATACCATGAAACAGTTCCAAGGCCAGTCAGTGCCGTCTTCTCTGGTGATTTTATTCCGAGTAATTCCCCAATAACTGGAACGCACAAGCTCATCGCCCTTCTCCTGCTCCTGCTTCACGGGATCTTCCCCACAATTTTTCTTCTCCTCCGCCGACGTGCTCATCGTCCTCAATCTTAAGACACCCAAAACCCCAAACTCCTGGAGTCCAAACCAGGACGCACTATTAAACTCCCTCACCGCTGCATCCACCGGAGTAGCCAACGCCAACAGGTACCGGCTACTATTTCGGCCGGCTACCAAACGCCTCATTACCGACCTAGCTACCAACTGACTCATCTCCCAAAAACAAACGACAGAGTTAATTCTCACCAAAATTCTCTCGAAAGGAAGAAACGATGAGAAGACTGGAGTGCGAAAGGGAACCAATTGATGTTGGCAGTTCCCTTGTTTTTGTGTTTCGGGAGAGAGTAAATTGACTTTTTGTGCTACTACTACTCTCTATCTCTTTAATTGGTTTTTTTCCCTCTCTTGGTTAATAAACCCGGGGGCAATTCATTAGAAGGTTGGGGGGAAATAAATTATTATTGAATTAATAAATTAGCTGTTTCAATTATTTGATTTTTAGATAAATTACTATGCTCATATTTATACTTTGATCCATTTAAGAAGATACTTCTTCTTGATTTTATAAATTTTAAAAATAAAGTTTGTCTTATTTAATTTTGAAAGATATCCATTAGAATATATAGGTAGTTAAATTCATTAAGAAACAAAACATTCATTTTTAAATATTTTAGGATAAAAGTAAAACAATTTATTCACCCATATTACATTAAAACTTTACTATAATGGTATTTATTAACTTGCATATTTATACTTCTTCTTTTGTTATAGTATTACTTCCGTCACACGATATGAGGCACTAATGGCCGTTTCATATATATTAGGGAATAATAAATATATATTTGTTATGTCTAAAATATCATTTATCTCTCATATTTATGATTACAATTGTATTTATTCACAACAAATGGAAGCGGATATTAAATGGATTGTAAAATTGGAGAAAACATAATAATTATTCATTGTAAAATAATCTATATTGTGGGATAAGCAAAAGAAATTAAAACAACTTATATTTTAGGATGAAAGGAATAATCTATATTTAATTATAATCAATCATCATTCCATATGAAATGGAATAGTTCATATTTCATTCATAGTTATTCATAATTAAAAGTCTTCTTTCCTAATTTAATTAAACTTTCATTAAAAAAAAAAGCATAACATTATAATGTTAAAATTAATCAAATCAAATTATTTTTTAAAAATATGTGTAAATTAAAATGAAACATAAATTATAGTAACTATCTTATATTAGCACGGCAGCACCACACACATTGTGACACCCCAAGAGGAGTGACATGTGAAGTTAGGCTTGGATGCATAGCAACAGTTGGGTGGAAGAAGATAACAAATTGACCGAACTACCCTTTTAGTCACCACGGTAACCATCTGGAGGTTTGAACTTTTCTTTTCCATCAAGTCTGCTGGAAATGAGTGGTCTGTGGACGGATACGTTAAGCTGTAACCTGAGCGCATAATTCGTGATTTGGCAACATTGGGCGAATTATATGGATTCTGGGCCTCACCGTTTTATTGAACAGTGCATGACGGCCCATTTTCTTACTTTATTTTCATTGTTATATAGAAATTCGGAAGAGGTATTTATACAAAATACATACAAACTAAATACATTTATGAAAATATCCTTTTTCTTATTTGTATACAAAAGTAAGATCTTTCTTTCCTCCTTTAAGATAATTCATGATGTAAATCCAGGAATATGCGAGGTAGCACAGAATGTAAATCAAAAGACTTGAACCTTCGTCGGTCGAAGGATTTCAATCTATATCACTTTAGACTTACCAACTCACCTGTATCCTGAAAGTTGTTAATTCCAATATTTATTAATTCCAAGACTTACAAACTTCATTTCAAATGCTCATTGACTACTTTTTACCTAATATTTTCGTACAAAAAGCGGACTTTTATCTTCTCTTTCCTCTATATTAGCTCACTAATTAATTTATCTATAATCAATATTAAAAATTATTAAAGATGAACATATTTATAATAAAAAAAAATTTATAGCTTTTATATTTTTTTGAAAAATCTAAACATAGAGTTTCTAGAAAACACTAAAAAAATTGAAACATAATATAACAACTTACCTATTATATGGAGTATTTTTCATGATTCATTGTTTATGTAAATTTAATTTACAATCCACCATATGAACTAATAGTATTATTAATCATATTATATTATTTTATTATGCTTTTATTTTAAATATTTTTATTAGAATAGGCTAATCTTAGTAGAAATGATCTTGAAATTATATCCTATCACATCATTCAAAAAAACTTGAATGGAAGTTTAATTTTTATTAGAGTTTTGGTAAATTTTATACATAAACTTTGTCCTTACTTTGATAATTATTTATTGAAATAATGATGAAAAATTATATTTCTAGGATTTTAAATAATTGAAAGAAGTAGTCAAAATATTTCATATTGTAATTTCTTATTTTAAAAAATAATATTAAGAAAAATTAAGAGTTTCCTAGCAAAATAAAAACTATTTTAATAAACAGAAATGAAGAGTCAATATTTTTTATTAGACAAATAAGCAGTATTTAGATAGGTTAGAATGAAGAATTTTATAGAAAATTTTATATTTCTTTATACAATGCTTATGATTTGACAAATGCTAATAAGTTAACCTATTATTATTCTAGAGATTGTTTCTACTTTTATAAGTTATATGTATGACTTATGAGCTAATAAAAAGACATATTAAATCTAAAATACCTATAAAATTATTCATCTAGATAACTTTTAAATTCCTTATTTAAAAGAATTTTAATTTCTATTTAAAATTTTAAATTCTATATGAAAATTAAATTCCTAAAGACCTAAAACTATTCAATCTGGAAAATATTCAATCAACTACAAGCATATTTTAAACTAAATGCATTACATTTTTCTATTTTTAAATTCACTCCACCATTAGCATATTCATTCCACATCTATGTAAAATTATATATAAATTTAGTACAAAATATTATATGTGATAATATTTTCAATTTCATAATAAGATTTGAATAAAGAAAGGTTTACCAAATTAATTAATTTCTAGGGAAAAGGAACTTTGAAGTTAATCCCAAAATATCTATAAAACAAATATAATAATTTTTTTTATAACTTGCATAAATAAATTATTGCTCAATATTGTAAAGAAATTTTATTGACACGTTTGATTAGATTAGATTATAAGCAATAGTTAGTTTTCTAAAAGGTAAGTCTGCAAACTTAAGAACTTAAGATTCTAATTTTTTTTTAAAAAAATAACATTTGATTTTATAGGGTTCCAAATTTTCTCGTACATAATTTATGTTACACCCCATGTTATATTAATAAAAATCTTACTCTTTTTTTTATTATTATTTTTTAAAATTTATTTTATAGATTAAATCTTAAAGAATTCGATCTAAATTTAGAGATACGTATCAAGTTTTTATTGGTGTAACAAGAGTATAATATAAATTCTTATTAGAAAAATTGGAGCAATTTTATTAGGTTTCTACCATATTCATCTTTAGTATCTAAAAAGAAAAAAAAAACTTAACCTTTTTTTTTTTAAAGGTGTGTATGAAAATGACATATTTAATTGAGGGAAATGCTATAACGTGCACCTATTATATATAGATGCACTATATAGCATTACCCATTTAAGTAAATAGTTAAGTTTTTTTTAAAACAAATAATAATAATTCTAGAATTTTGTTTGATTAAAGAATTACTTTTAAAAAAAAATTTAAAAAAAAGGGACAAGAAATCTAGCTTTTCTAAATATAGGTAAAAAATAAACAAATCTAGAAAAGTTTCATTTTCTTTTTTATAAGAATTTTGTGGGTTTTTTTTTTGTTTTGTTTCTTTAACCATTTTTATTATCCAAATTATTTTAGTTACTAATAGATTACAAATTAAATTTATATGAACATTAGATTATAAAGGATATATAATCTGTAATCAATTATTATCTTACATTTATACGAGTTGAGTATTTAAAATTTTTAGGCCTTTAAAAAAAAAAAAAAAGGAGTTTGTTTGGATTTTTTTTTTTCAGGAAAAAAGAGAGAGACAGAGAGAATCCTTACAAAAGCTCCAAAATTTAGAGCATGAAGAATTATTTTACATTATAATTTACTTCTTTAATATTTCATAGGATATAATTGAAATAAAATTATAATTTAATTGATTGATAGTCTGATGTAGAGGAAATCGAGGACAATAGAGATTATTTTTTTTTTTTAATCACTGAAAAAAATGAGTATTGAAATATTGATATTAAATGAGTGTTGGAATTAATGTAGTAAAAGGGTAGAATGTAGAACTGATAGAATGTAGTAATTTGCATGGAAATAGGTAAAAGGGTATTTGAGCAAGTGAAATTAGTTTGTTCACATTCTGTACAAATAACATCACCCGTAAAAATGATGACTCCAAATTTTCTAGTATCTTTTCTAAATTATATTTTACGTCATCAATGATAAATATCTTTTTATAGATATATTTTATTAATAAAATTCTAAAAATATATTACTGTCGTCCCATAATAAAATTCTAAGAATATATTACTGTCGTCCCAATATATTTTTTGTGCTATTACATTTACTGATTTAGGCAATTAAAGCTTATTAGATATATTCAACCAATTAAAGAAATCAAGGTATTGTTTAATTTTTTGCATATCTTTATAATACTATTGTCTTAATTCTGATCTTTGTTCTTCAGGTATTGTTGCAAAAAACCATTTGCGATTTATCTTATTTCTGGGTTGCAAAAATAATTTCTTAAGAAGTTCTTTATCTAATTCAAATTCTTGTTCTTCATATTTGATTACAAGTAACCTACCATCTACCATTTCTGATAAAATAGGACTTCCTGAGTTTTGACTAATTGTATCCTCATAATTTGGTTTAGGAATTTCTTTACTAAAGACAATACTTGAAAATCTATTAGATCTAATGTTTTCAGATTTTTCTAATTTATAGCTAGTGGATGCTTCAGAGAAAGAATTTCTATGTTTGATCAAATTAGTAGGTTTCTTAAATTCAAGTTGAATACTACCATCTGGTGTTTCAATTATCTTTTGTAATGTTTTGGATTCCAAATGTTTTCTTTCATTTAATCGTTCAAAATTCCATTTATGATCCTTGTTTTCCAGAACATCATTCCATTTAAGTGTTCTAGGTACAAAACTACTTGATCTGAAAAAATTTGTTTCTAATAACAAGGTTTCATTTGGATTAGAGTTCTGGATTGCTTTTGGATTTATTGTTGTCTTCATTAATTTGTAATAGATCCTATAGACTAATACTAGTCCTCTAGTTCCAGTTTCAACATTATAATTTTTAACTTGCAAATTTAATGTCAATGCTTTTAAAAAATGAGGATCATGCAAATCTAATGAACAATTAGGGTAACAGTTCATATAAACGGGACCATTACCTACATCTGATTCTAATACAGCAATTATACTTCTGTCGAACTCTAACCATCTAGCATCCCTAAGAATTAGGCATACTTGTTGATTATCGATTGATATAGCTATTGGATAGAAAGAATATTTTCATAAGGTTTTGAATCATGTGTATTACAAATCTCTCAGATTTGGATAATGAAACTATTAATGATCAAGAAATTAGTATTTCCTTAAATGACATAGAAAAAAGACTTGCAGGTTGGAACATTCCAACTGAAAAAATTAGTAAAATCTATCATAGAGGTCTATTTGACTTTACTACCATTGTATTTCTTCACATTAAATAAAAAAGGATATTAGATAGAGGGTAAAAATGGAAAAAAAACATACTTTCTTCGTTCCAAAATGAATGTCCTATATTCCATTTTAGATTGTCCAAAATTAAATGTCTCATTTCCTAAACTAATAAAAATTTTATTAAGAAAATTGATAATGCAATGTATTAATGAACTAAGTCAAACTTTTTTATTAAAATAAATGTAAGTCAACATGGGATATTCAATTCCGAGTGAAAAGAGTAATAAATATGCATTGTAAATTGTAAAATGACTTATATTGTAAGACAAGTAAAAGAAACTAAAACGACTTATATTTTGGGATGAAAAGAGTATACTAAACCATGTGAATACTTTATCTAAATAATATATATATTATTTGATTGAGTGATGTAAAAGAAGTACTATAATATTTGGAGCCATAAGTTGTATATAATATAACCAACCCCATGTAAAATATTGTATAAGTATTATATATATATATATATTTTATATACTCACTTCATTTATGTATAATTGAATGTCTTTATTTTAAGTTATTTAGAATTAAATGTCTCATTTCAAGGTTTTGGATCTCCTATTATGCAATCATGTGTCACTTCTCTTTATACCAATCAAATATTAATAAAAAAATTTAAATGTAGTCTTTAATGATTAATTTTTAATATATTGTATATACTAAATCATAAAAAGACAAATTAAACCATAAAAAGATAAACCAAACTTAGTAGTACTTGTACATGTGTTAAATTAATACTGATGTAACATGGAGTGGTATACAACTATATAGCAAGAGATTCAGAGTCTCATTTTTATAAATAAATAAGTTTTCAATATAAAGTGTGACTAATATCCTCTTAATTTAAGGATTTATATTTACTTGCATAAAATTATCTCTACTAATTAAATTAATGAAAAGAATAAATTAGTAACGTTATGAAAATCAAATGGACTCCTTAATTTTTTATCAAATATCGAAATTGAACATTCAATTATGGAAGGAGGGGGTATCTTATTATGACTTACATAAATTAAAAGAAAAAAAAATTGACTTCATTCATTTTTAATATTGTAAAGTTAATTTCTTTATAAAATTTTAACTAATCTTAAAAATGAAATTCAAAATGAAAAATTCAATTTGAAGGAAAAAATATTTTTTGAAAAAAATTGTTCAAATTTAAATGTACTACATAAGTCAAAATTTGAATATCTCTATATAATGTGCGAAATTGAATTTTTACATTTATAGAATAAAAATATTATTAATTTAAATTTTCAATTAACTTCTTTAATTTAAAATTTTTATCTCTTATCAACTTTTTTAAAAATTTATAAAAATTTACACAACTGGTGATCTCACCCCTTAATTATATTAATTACAAAGATAATGGCATCCCGAGTTAAAGTTAAAAGCATAACATTATTTTTATATAAATTTAAAATCAAATATTTAATTTTGAAAAAAAAAATGAATTTTTCATAATTAAATGTCTCAATCTTTATTTTAAGTCATCCAGAATTGGATGTCTATTTTCTTAAATTATTTAAAAATTCACAAAAAAAAATGATATTGTTATCAATGAACTAAATCAAACTCTTTTAATAAAAATTTTCAAAATCAAAATAAACATTCAATTTTGAACTGTGTAAGTATAAACGAGTGATCGAGGCCTATCAAAAGGTGCCTTGCTTGTTATTTTATTGATGATGGCATAAATGGCTAAGTGGCTAGCTCCAATATTACTCCCTCCATTTTTTTTTTTTTTTAAGAATTGTTTAAGGTTTTGGAATACAGATCAATGCAATAATTATTTCAGTAATTAATATTTTTTTTGGATTAAAATATTCCTTATAATAAATAATACTCATATAAATTCAATCATAATATTTAATGTAATTAGAAGGGTATGATTAAAAATTTCCATTAAATGTTTGTTAGGAAATAAAAATGCTCCCTGAAAAGTATAGAGTGACTTCTATTTTGAAATAAATTTGTTTAGCTAAAATGACTAGTAAAAAGAAACGGGAAGAGTAGTTATTAAGGCCATTTAATAGGTGCATTGCTTGTTATTTTATTGATGATGACATAAATGGCTAAGGCTTTTGAATTATAATTCATCATTAATATTGTTGACTAGCAAAATCATATCCACCATAACACTACTTGTTTAATTGGATTTGGTTCTTGATCTTAAGTTTGTTGTCAATTTTATAGCCATTTTTTAAAAAAATTATTTTCTCATTATATATAGTAGCCATTTAGAAGTCGCAAAACAAATATCATATTCATTTGTTAAACAAAACCAATAATAAAACAAAACTTTTAAAATATATAAATATATACACACACCTACATTTATTGCAATTGAATGTCTTCTTTTCAATTTAATAACTATGCTTATCATTATTGTGTTTTGCAGCGAGACATATGTTCAATTTGAAATATTCCTAAATTATTGACATTATTTGTATATTTTAGAAGAAAAAATACCTTTTCTAAATAAATATATAATATCGCCATTAAACTTTAAATATTGAATTCTAGACCTAGTAAAGAGCAATTGAATGTCCATTAACTTTAGAGATTTCAAGACAAGATCTTGATTATATTTACTTTTAATATTCTAATATAGCAATGTCAGATTCTTTATAAAATTTTAATGAGTTTATGAATGAGACATTCAATTCGAATCAAATATAAAAATAAAAATACTAAATTTTTAAATAAGGGAGTACTAAAAATTGTATTAAAAGATAGTATGAGTACAATTTGGGTCCAATTATTAAGCTATTAGTCTAAAGAGTAGCCTACAACTAACGTAGACCATAATGTATAGGCCGTGAATTCTCCTACAACTAAAGACCATTTGTTTTGGCTTAAAAAAAGACCTTTATTTTGTTCTAATAACATTTAAACAAAATGAAAATTTTAGTTTTTTAGACTTTCGGAAAAAAGAGCACTATTTGAGAAATAAGTCAAAATTTGACTTATTTTTTAAGCTATAGAAACCAGCTTATAAAAAAGTACTTTTTAACTCTTCAACTTTCATATTAACTTTTCTTAATTTTTTTCTTCTTATTTTTAAAACAAAATAATTCTTATTTTTATTAAATTATTCTTTTATTTAAATATGGAACGAAATAAATGCTTTTTTTACGGCCAAAACAAATGGGCCTAAATCTCAAATAATGTATGCATTTACACCCCTCTACCCCCGACAAATCAATAAAATTATAAATCTTGGTAGGTAACATGTTTTAATTTACCTTATCCATATACCTTTTTCCAAAAGAAACTTTGTTTTGGAAAAGGGAAAAGGTCTAAAAGAAAAGTTATCACAATAACTATGAAGTGAAAAAGTAGAAAAGACCTCATGAGTACCCCAATTTAAATTGCATCTAATTATGTTTATAATTGATTTTTTTTTTTTACATGATAAAAGATATTAGAAAAAAGAAGTATATAATTCCTCATCTTAAAAATAATTAGGAAAAAGAAAAAGGTTCGAAAAAAATCTTATATTAATAACATGACGGATGCATGGGAAAATATTGTAGTGATTATTATTGGGCTCACGTAAATCTTTTGGCAGCTTTTTAAAACTTTTTAACACCATACCCACGTGCTTAAGGCCCTAATTGTTTTTTATGGTCTCTGCCCGGATGTCGAGAGCTGAGGTGTCATTTCCTTTTTTTAAAAAAAAATTATATATCTTCTCTCCCCTAAGTCAGTTTTTTTATCAAAAATGGGAGGTGATTGGAGGTAAGTTATAATTAATTTTATCAAAAATGGGATGTCCAATGCTGAATGCTCTACCTTTTTTCTTAAATTATATTTTGAAAATTTAGAGTAGGATATTGGGTTAGGATATTTCCTCCCTTTTTCTTTATTCAGCTAGGGTTGTAAATAAGTTGAGCTGAATCGAGTTTGAATTCGTTAGGTTTGGGCTTGACTCGTTTACATTTCTTTAGACTCGAGTTTGACCTAAGCTTTAAAATTTAAGTTTAAGTTCGACTCATTAAATATTTAGAAGGTTCTAACTCGAGTTCGAATTTATTTAAATGCAATAAAAAAAGTTAAGTATTTGGATTTGTTTGACCTCGGCTCGATGTTCGGATTATTTTAAGCTTGTTTTTGTGTATTAATTTATTTTTTAAAAAACTTTAAGAAATAATATTATTTATTATATATAGTAGATGAATAAATAAAATATATTATATAATAAATAAAAAAAAATTCTATATTTAATTAATAAGACATATTATAAATAAAACATTATTTATATTAAAAAACTCATTTAGACTTACAAATATAATTAATCGAATACCTATGAATTCGACTTGACTCGTTTAACAAGTGATTCGGTTTGAACTGGATTACAGTGAGTCAAATTCAAACTTTTATCGAATCAAATTTGAATCATTCACTAATCGTCTCGTCTCATTTACATCCAATTATCCAACAATCATTTCTCTTAAACAAGGAATAGGAAAATAAGGGGCAGCTTGATTATTTAGAAAAATGAGTCTACTTGTTTGACCTTGACCCCACCCACCCCAACGAACGAAAGAGGTTTTCGTGAAAAAATTCAACCACAAAACCATACATTCAAGAGATATAAACGAATGGAGAATAGAGAAATAGTCAAGAAGTACACATATGTTTTTTTATATATAATTAAGTTCTGAAAATTCTAATAATTTCCAAAATTATACTCTCTTTGTCCATTTTTCCCACTTTTTAAGAATAAAGATTCAATACATTAAAAATGAGAATAAGACCTTAAATCAAAACCCATAATACATAAAATAAATATTTTTAAGACGAAATTTTACTAATAACATGATTAACCATCTCATCCATTCATGTGGATACACTATCAATTTCATGAGAAAAAAAAAATCACAAGAAAAAATTAAGGTCGAAATTGATTTTTAAATCAACAAATATAATCCTCTAATAAAAAAAGTCAGGAATAAAAAATAAAATTGATTCATATACATATTCTTTCATAGTTGTTGGAGCAATTAATGTAATATATTAGAAAAAATATTAATAAACCATAATGGGATATTTATAATTTTTTTGTAGAAGAAATTTGAGTTCAAGTATTTATTCATAAGATATCAATTCAAAATATAGGCAAAAAATTAAGGTAAATAAAAGATATTTTTATTTAATTATACATAACCTTTTAAAAAGGTTTCATTTCAAATATATATATTTTTTAAAGATTACATCATAAGTTAAATGCAAAATCTATTTTAATATTAATTTTTTTTAAAAAAAAATTAACATTAACAAAGTACTTCCTTCATCTGGAATCTTCATTTGAAATCGTGTATCTTATTTTTCAATTTGATCTGTTTGGAAATAAATGTTTAATTTCTTAAATTAGATAAAATTTTTACTAAAAAGATTAACCTTAAAATTTAAAATTAAACTAGATCAAAATTTTTTAAAATATATATAGATTAAAATTAAACATTTAATTCGAACTACAAAAATAATATTCACTAAGTAGATAATCACATTTTGTGTCTTTAAAAAGAAAAGAAAGAAAAAAAAAATCTAACTAGAAGTAGCTGTAAATGGAGATCATGTATCTGGAAAACCCAGCAGGAGCTTACTTAACAGCTTTTACTCGGATCTACGGCTAAAAGAAAGGGAAAGTAGCTTCAAGGTAGATTCTGTGTCCACATTACACGCGTTAATACAGGATTGGCCAAAGTCGCTGACAGTCCCGCTCAGAGACTTAAAAGGACTTTCCTTCAGTAAATTTTTTTCCATAATCAATTCCATCACATCCTTCATTCTTTCTCTCTCTCTCATCTCATCATCTCCCTCCATTACCAACTTCGTAAATTCTCACTTCAATATTCTTCGAGTACTTGCGTGTGAATATAGCTTGCTTATGAACTGACTCTCTAAGGTTTTATCGGTTTCTGATCGAGTTGTTTCGTCTTCGCGATGGCTGGAAGTGGATCTCAGAATCTAGGGTTTCGATTAGGTACGATTTCTCCGCACGGCGTTATCTTTTATCGAGGATTTATTTTGGTTGAGTTGGATGTATCTGGGTTTTTGCACACCTTCTTTTTTTCATTATTAATTGAAATTGCAATTGCGGGAAGCATGGACCAAGTCAATTGAGTTTTTGACAAGTGAGTTTGAGGGAAATTGATGGTAGAAATGGAGAATAATTTATGTTGATTGATTTCTTCTGCGGTCTGTTAGGATTTGCTGAGTTTCAGTTTGAGTGGTAGGCATTTTTTTTTTTTCTTAGCTTGGTGCTTTATATTAATTTGTTCCAAAGGGAAGATGGATGTAGTTGACAAATATGAAGTGAAATTGATTTAGAACATATTGCTTATTTCACTAGTTACTTTGTTATGCATGTTGTAGTCAGTATCCTAAAATACCCCCACCATACCCCATTTATAAGGAATAGAAAATCTTAGAATTTAAGGACCTCGTTCCCATCTCTTTTTAGAACTCAGAGAATTGTATAGATGTTTTAAGATGATGTGGAAGGATGAATGTGGGTAATATTGGAAAGAAAGGTAGATTAACTTAAAAAATTTGAAAAGTGACTCATAATCTGGAATGAAATAACATCTCATCAGTGAGTTATAGAAAGGGACAGAGGGATGTGGGAGTACGAAGAATGTTTCTTGAAATCTAATACAAGGAGAAAAACAAAAAAAATTCCTCCTCATCTCTTATTTAATTAATATGTTTATTTGATCTTTGCCCTTCCTAATTCTGAATATTTTCGAGCAGAATGGAATGTAGTACATAATCTTTTTTCTTTGATAGTGTATTTTGTCATTAAGAGATGATGACTGCTGCAGCCTGATCATACTTAACTTAAACAACGTTAAGTAATCCATTTAACACATTTTACATGAAACTATATCATTTCTATTGTTGATTTGATAACTTAGCAAGAAAAGGAACTTCACAAGAAACAATATTTCGGTAAGTTATGTGATTACATTTGTTTGAGTATTCTACAAACTTTTAAGTGTGGTTTTGCAGAAATCTGTGTGGTTTAGGGGCCCCAGGGATGAAATAGAGGTTGTTCTGAGCAAAAAAACACATTTCATATTGAAATTGTTTTGTGACTAACTACATGATTCTAAGTAAACCAATCCTAATTGATGGAGTTGTTTGCGATTCTTACAGTTGATCCCCTCACATTGGTCATTACAGTACTGCTATCAGTGTGATTTGAGATTCTAGCATTTCCAAGAAGCATCATTGTATCATCTAATAAATGGCATGTGAAATTTGCAGATATTAAACAGATCCTCTCAGAAGCACAACATCGGTGGTTGAGACCTGCTGAAATTTGTGAAATTCTTCGCAACTTTCAAAAGTTTCACATAACCCCAGAGCCTCCATTCAAGCCAGTTAGTATGTTTTCTCCATTCACACTTTGTAGCCCATTGATAGTTTGTATCCTCTTTACCATGTGTATATTACTATGCTCTTTTATCCATTTATGAGATGTGTTTGATGCCAAAAATATATGCTGTCTTTGTATTTTTGTCTAAGAAACAAACAAGAAAAAAAAAGGCATAGGGGCATACTCGATACTTGTCCATTTGATGTTCTTTTTCATCTTTTGCATCCTTTTACGGCTCTTCTTCTTGGGGAGACTATTAGCTTTTCAATAATAGTATTACTAGTTATTCAACAAATTGACGTTACTCTCTCTCTCTCTCACCATGCAGTCACACATGCATTTGTATGCAATTCTTGACAGCATAGAACAAGTTTGTGCTAGTTGATTTTATCGTTGTGCAATGAATCTTTCCCGTCTTTAGATCCTCCTGATTTTACTTATCTAAGATTTATCTGATTCCTAGAGCTATGAGAAGTATTTTGTACAGCTAACTCCTTAGGTTGGCTTTTGATTTTTTTTATACTATTTCTGCATTGCATATTCCCTTGACTTGTACAAAATAGTTCAGCAAGAAGCTGTAATATGGTAATTCCTCTCAGTTTTTATTTATGCTAGCTGGTGGTTCTGTAATCTCATTTTCCGTTTTTTCCATAATCGTTTCATAAAACTTGGTTATTTCATTGATGCGTTTCATGTCAATTGTAGATGTTATGTTGAGTTAGCCAAAGTATGTTTATAGATTTAATGGTGTTCTTATTGAAGCAAGTCTGTGCAAGATGAACTAAACTTCAATCTGTTATCTTAAACAGTTTTAAATTGCCTCCTAAATATTGCTTGTCTGATTATTTTCTTAAAATTTCTGATTGGTTTTGATTTCCTCTGTGAATATTATGACATTGTCCACATTATTTAACAGAGTAAGAAAAACAGGCACCATGCAGATTCACTTTCATTTGCTTGCTACTTAACTGAAGATTTTGAGAGATCAAGAAACATTGAATAGTATTTCGATTGAAATGTTTTGAGTATTTTTCATTTTTGTTTTTGATGTATTTGGATTTGATTTTGAAGTTTTTAAATTTGATTGCTTGATGTAAGTTAAGACAGGTCTACATAAATATGAAGATTATAAAACAAGTAACATATACGTAATAAATTATTTAAGACAGTTATTTAGTTAAAATTATTAAAAAGCAGAATTAATATGAATTAGGGACCCAGAAGATTTGCAATTTGAATTGAATAAAATTTTGATAAGTGTGTTGAAATTTGTTTTTTCTGGGATTGAAGAAAGGAAGAAGTTTTGTAAACCTAAAACAGATGCAGGCTTCGAAGTTAGACGGAAGAAGGAAGTAGCAGTGTTGCATTTTAAATTATACAATTTTGTCACTTTCTCAAGTTGGTTTCATGACATGCTTTCGTCTTGTCAGGTGGTTCTGTCTTTCTTTTTGACCGTAAGGTGCTAAGGTACTTCCGGAAAGATGGACATAATTGGAGGAAGAAAAAGGATGGAAAGACTGTGAAGGAGGCGCATGAGAAGCTCAAGGTTAGCATGGATAACTTACTGTTTGTCTAATAGATGGAGCTGGAAATTTTTTATTTTCTTCACTTGGCCTTGGAGTTTGCTGTGAACCATTTGACATTTTATTTTTAACTTGTAATTTGTATTGTACAGACAGGATTTTCAAACTGAATATACTCATAAAATATTAAAATTGGAAAACAGGAAACAAAAATACTGCAAAAGAACAAAAAAAGGGGAAACAAAAAAAAAGTTCTACTATTGTTAAAAGAGATTATAGGGATTCTGCTCATGGATCAAGCTGTTGTGTTCAGGTTGGAAGTATTGATATGTTACACTGCTATTATGCCCATGGAGAGGAGAATGAAAGTTTCCAAAGGCGTAGCTATTGGATGCTTGAACAGTAAGTATGAGAGCCCTTTTTTTATTATGAAAAGTGTCTGGATTTACTTTGGTTCCTGAAACTGATTTCTGTTGCTCCATACTTGTTCTGTTGCTTGTGGCACTTGTGATGATTTAATCTCTGTTGTTCTTGTAATGATGATGACTTATTTTCTATTGCTCATGGTGGCACCATGCCCGTGCTTTTTGAATCTTTTGATTGCATATTTGAAAATGAATCGATATATTGGACATGGGTTTGAATTGGTTAACTGTTGTTCAGCAGGGTACTGTTGCAATTACCTTTGCTGAACGCCCAATCCTCTCCCCATGAAGATAAGCCTGGGAGGGGGATGGTGAAAAAGGGGAAGTCGAAAATATGAATTATTGATTTCTGTTCTTGCAAATTACTGAATTTGTCAAATGTCTCCTAGATGAAGCATATACTGCTCTGGAAATGGATTAGTTTAACAATTATGCTTGTGTTGATCTTGATGTCCAATCAATTTGTATCAAGTGTCATGCAAATTTGTTTTAAACAATGGACAATAAGTGTTTTTGTGTTCCTTTTTTAGTGAAATGTAATATGGCTTTAAATCCAAGTGAAGTGACTTTAATTATTCTATCTTAATACTATTTCTTGCTTGGGAAAACGTACTCTGTTTTCAAAATCTTTGAAACAGCCTTGGCATCAGCAGATTTTAATTGTTTTCTTCCGATGCTGCAGGGATCTCATGCATATCGTTTTCGTCCACTACTTGGAGGTCAAAGTAAGACTCAAACTGTCACAGATGTATTATAACAGAAAAATTTCAAAACTTCTCATCTATCTTTAAGAATCTCTTGCTTAGTTTAAGTTGTGTTGTTACTTTGTTATTCAATAAATTGAAAACCTGTCTGTTTGCATGGGGGTGCAGACAGGAACTCTCTGTTTTGGCTGCTTTGCCTCTTGAAGTTAGTGACATACTCAGATTATAATTATATGGTTTCCACTTTTTCTATGTTCATTTTTGTCTACTTGTTACATTCTTGAATTAGGCCAAAGAAACTAATATCCAGTTGTGAGTCACATTTGATGATTCAACCAAACAATCCTATTCAGAGAAACTTGAGGGGAAAAGTAACAGTGCGATAATGGGAATCCTTAATAGGGTATGTTATTTATGTTTCTATAATGAAAAAACATCCGTTCACAAATGTCATTTTGGTTCCCCATTCATTTTGGACTTGGAATCTGGTAACTGAATTAGGGAGAGGAAAAGGCTTATTGCCTGTTTGAATCACATCCATGTACCCCTTCTCTCATTTTTTGTGTTGCCCATGTTTTTCTAATATAATATTATCAACATGTGGAATAATATTCATGCATTATATATGCATAGTAATTCATTTTTGTCAAGATCTGGATATCAGATGTCTACGCATTGAAGAAATTGTTCAATAATCAACTTGCTATATCTTCAAATGTCTTGGCACTTCCCATTTTTAATTAGAATTTGAAAACGTTGGAGCATTTCGTTTTATATTCTATGTTCTCCTTGATATTTAAGATGAAGTTGGTGCAATGACAACTGATTTATCTGCATTTATCTTCTTCAGGGCAATAAAACAAACATCAACTGCCTTTTAGATAATGAAACAGTATCATCAAGTTCACAAAATGACAGTTCATTATCATTTAGTTCTTCGGCAAATGGCGACAACTTAGCTGCAGCATATACTGATACAACAAGTCCAACAAGCACTCTAACTTCTGCATATGAAGAAGCTGAATGTGGTATTGTACATAATTGCCTTTTTTAACCCTTCTTTTTTGGTTCTTGATTTATTCATATGTTTCTCCCTCACTTTTGGAGCTGGTTTTGAACATCTACCGATCTTTTCATTGTGACTTCTTGCTTTTGTGGGTACTTAAGCTCAACTAAATGCAGAAGATAGTTACCAATCGAGATCCAGCGTTCATTCATATCCAGGTACACCTCAACCAGAGAATATTCATGCTGCACAACATGTAGATGCTGGCATCTCTAGTTCTTATGGTCTGTTTCAATCTCTGGGTATCTCTTTTCTAACAATTTTTTTTTTGGTTCCTTCTTTCTTTTAAACCATTGCCTTCCGTGCATTTTTTTCTTGCTTCTGAGAAATTCAAATTTCCTTATATAGGGAATCAGACCATTGCTTCAGGTGAGTATATGCCATTTTCTCAAGGACATGGAGGTGGTGAGGGCCACGGAGGTTCTTTTGTATCTGGAATCCAAAGGCCACTTGATCTGGAATCTTGGGAGGAAGTGTGGAGGCATTCCACAACAGGTACCCAGCCTCTCATATAGTTGATTCCTTAGATGATTATGCCATTTCTGAATTTTATCCAAGAAGGAAACAGATGATGAACTACTTTTTGGCAGGTGAAATTGCTGGGGAACATCAGTCTTGGAATCCAGCAGAACTCCAAGCAAATTGGCAGGTGCTAAAATGTTACACACTTCAGTAGATTGTTACCCAAGAATATATATAGATGGATTTCTTTCTCTTCACAACTTAACCAAGTATAAAAGTTGTCAGTATGTAATTTATGGAAAAACTGATATAGTCAAAAGGTTTAATCATTGATTTTGCCAACAAAAGAAAGGACCTTTTTTTTTTATTTGTTCTTCATCTCTGTAAGCTTTTCTGGAAAAAGTTCTTTTAGAGACTCTGATTTTAAAGTTGCTCCCTCCATTCGAAATTAATTTTTGCCAGTTTGACTTAACACAAACATTAAGGAAAACATTTGACCATAAAAAATTTAATATTTTACCGTCATTAATTAGAGTTTTTATTGATTGAACCTAGGTGTTATCAAGTTCACTATGCCTTGGATTAAGAAGGTATTTTTGGATATTCAGATGGAAAATATGTTCTTGGATTTTTGAAAAAAATAGCAATGTGACATTCAATTTTGAATGGAGTTTTGCATTTTCAGGGTAGTTTATTGAAAATAGCTCTTGCTAAAATTAACAATGAATAAGTTATAGGGAACAGCTTGAAATAGCTCTTAGTTGAAAGAAATAAGCTGTTTATTTTAAGCAATAGAAAACTGAACATCTATGTTTTCATTCAAAAGTGGAAGAGGACAATGGAAGTTGAAAACTTCCTTAAAACTTCCCTTTTATCAACTTTAGAGAATGTGGACATTGATGCCCCAGATGCTTTCTGCAAAGTTGACATCTAGAACTCCTTTAGTTTTCTAAATCGGCATGAATCAGAATCTCAATAAGAACAATATCCTCAGGAGCCTTCTTGAAGCTCTACATCAATAATATGTTTTCTCTTGTTTGGCATGAAAACAACATTACGCTTAGTTTCCTTAATAGTTTTTTTATCTTTACTTATATGCAATCACATCATCTTTTCAGTTTTGCCGTAATATTGCATCATAAACCTTCTGGTATAGTTTTTTCTTTATTCTTTTACGGTCATGATCTGAGTTGACCTTGCTTGCCAGTATATTCAAGGAGATGGCTCATTTCCCTCTAAAGGACTACCCCAACAGAATCCAATATCTAGCTCAACTTCTGATAGCAGGGGAAATTTCATCAGATCTATGCCTGAAAATTTCCAGAAGTTCACAGACCCGTTTTATCTAAATGCTGATGGGCAGGAAAAAGAACCTCTGGATAAAGTCTATCAAAAACTGAATAGCAATACACAAATTGCGTTCTTGCAGAAGGATAAGTCTGAGAATGGTACAACTGCAGTGGGGACAGGAAACTGCCCTCCTGTTAAAAAACAGCCGCAGTTTAATGGTATCCAGATGGATGATGGCTTGAAGAAAGTTGATAGCTTCTCCAGATGGATGTCAAAAGAACTTGGGGAGGTTGAAGAACTGCATATGCTGTCAAACACTGGATATTCATGGAGTGAGATACAAACAGAAGATGTGGTTGAAAATTCTTGTATACCCACTCGACTGCAATTGGATGCAGACACATTGAATTTTTCACTTTCCCAAGACCAACTCTTTAGTATCACTGATTTTACCCCATGTTGGGCTTACTCAAACTTAGGAACCAAGGTACTTGCTAATATTGTTATTCTACCTTATTCTGACAAATTTATTACATAAAAATTATTGGAGCCCTGGTATCTTAGACCCCAAAGTGGGTCTAAGATGATTCTGTCCATCTTAGAATAAAGCAATTATTTTTTAATTTCTACTCCTCTCTCACGGTGGCGGTGGGAGTGGGGAGGAAGCTTAAAGAAGCATGAAAGCTAAAAGATGAGATGAGGGGGAAGTTGGGATAAGGATGATGCCTAGAAAGGATTCTACTAGCTTCCTATTGTGATGTTATTATTAATTGAAGTCATGCATTGCTGATGAAGAATGACTAATTTTGTGTTTTCTTGTTATTGATTCCCTGTTTACAATGAAACAGGTTATAATTTTTGGAAAATATCTCAAGCCTGATGAAGAGTTCGTGAGATGTAGATGGTCATGTATGTTTGGAGAAGTAGAGGTTGCAGCTGTGGTGTTAGCTGAGGGTGTTCTCTGTTGTGATGCTCCACCACACAAGTCAGGGCTGGTCCCTTTTTATGTAACTTGTTCGAATCGGTTGGCCTGCAGTGAAGTGCGAGAATTTGAATATCGAGCTGAACCACAGGACATTGATTTTACAGACATTCCCGGAGGTGATATGACTTTAATGCATAAATATAAACGCCTCGAGAGGTTATTATCTACTGGACCTGTTGGTAATACCAACACTTCCTTCAAAGATGTTGCAGACAAAAATGATATGGTAAAAAAAATCACATCTTTGATGGAGGAGGATGATCACCTGAGGGCAAAGCTTGCCCCAGTGGAAGATATCTCCTTAACCAAGCCAATAGAAGAGCAAAATGTTGAGAAGTCATTGAAAGAGAAATTTTATGAATGGCTTCTCCAGAAAGTGACAGAAGATGGCAAAGGACCAAGTGCTACAGATGATGAGGGTCAGGGCGTGTTGCATTTAGCATCTGCTCTTGGTTTTAATTGGGCTTTAAAGCCAATCGTTGTGTCAGGAGTGAGTGTAGATTTCCGTGATGTTAATGGATGGACTGCACTTCACTGGGCTGCATTTTATGGCAGGTAAAAGCCTGGAAACTTTTCTGCTGCCCAAGAAAGGAGCATATTGTGATTCTTGTTTCTTATATTTGCTCTTCCATGTTTAACCACATTTAGTGCCAATTTGCTAATAGAGAGAAACAGGGTTGGAGGTTGAATGTATAAACATTTTATTGACTGCTCCCTTTTTCTACAGGGAGGACACAGTTGTTGCTCTTGTTTCACTTGGTGCAGCCTGTGGAGCTCTAACAGATCCGTCTGCTGAATATCCTCTGGGCAGAACCCCTGCTGATCTTGCTTCTGCCAATGGGCACAAGGGAATATCTGGTTTTCTTGCTGAGGGTTCATTGACTTCACTCCTTTCTTTGTTGACAGTGAAGGAAACTGAGGAGAATGATAAAACCACTGAGTATTCTGGAGCAAAGGCTATACAAACAGTTTCAGAACGTGTAGCATCTCCAATCTCTGAGGAGGATGTGCCAGACTCACTTTCACTGAAGGATTCACTAGCTGCTGTCTGTAATGCAACCCAGGCACATGCACGTATTCATCAGATATTTAGGATTCAGTCATTTCAGAGGAAGCAATTAATTGAGCAAGTTGATGACTCGTCTTCAGAGGAGCATGTTCTTTCAATTTTAGCTGCCAAAAAATCTAGGTTGGGACAGAATGATTCAAATGCTCATTCTGCTGCTATAAGCATTCAGAAAAAGTATCGTGGTTGGAAGAAGCGAAAAGAATTTTTAATTATTCGGGAAAGAATAGTTAAAATCCAGGTGGATATGCTCTTTCCGCTCCTCAAGTGCATCCTTTATTTTTTGTGATGTTTGAACATTGCTTGTTATCTTGCAATCTGATGAGTTTCTGTTTGTTGTTCATACCTGACGACCTTACAATATTCTGTTTAGTTCTTTCGGTTGCCATCTACTGGTGTTTTGATCATGGAACTACATGGTTCCATCATGTAATAATACAATGAAATTTAGCAATGCTTCTTGTCGACTATAGATTTTCATGAATATTTTGGACTCACTGATAGTGTTTAGTTCAGCCATTACCTCTCTTTTTTGAATAGTGTTTGTGTTGTGCATTATGTATATTGTGTTAATATGGTTAAATTTCAGAAGTACATTCCTCTTTTCTAATCTTAAGATACTGTTTATGTTGTTAAAGGCTCATGTAAGGGGACACCAGGCAAGGAAAAAATACAAACCAATAATCTGGTCAGTGGGAATCCTGGAGAAGGTAATTTTGCGCTGGAGAAGGAAAGGGAGTGGTCTTCGGGGATTTCGTCCTGATGCTGTGGCTAAAGCTCCAATTGAACAAGACATGCCTCCAAGTGAAGATGATTATGATGTTCTTAAGGAAGGAAGAAAGCAGGCTGAAGAAAGGATGCAAAAGGCTCTTACTAGGGTGAAGTCCATGGCTCAGTACCCTGAGGCACGAGCTCAGTACCGTAGGCTGCTAACTGTTGCTGAAGGCCTCCGTGAAACCAAGGTACATCAATTTGTTTCTTGGGATCAATATATTTCTGCAAAATTTTAAGGCTTGAAAAGTGAACAAGATTTTTTGAGCTTGCAGTATCTTGTCTACTCGTCTGTGTAAATTTTCATTATTTGTTATTCTCTCAAAAGCAGGTTCTTCCAAACTTCTGTCCAATTGAAGAAACATTGTTTATTGCTTGTTTTTCCTTTGACTGGAAGTCAATTACAATTGTTAGACCAGAAAACTGGCTTTAAGATATCCTGTAGGTTTGTTGACCTTTTAGTTCTATTCCAGACATTGTATTTCAGTAGTATGATCCCTACGTCATGCAGTGACTGTTCCAATAGTGTTTAATATATCTTTTCTTTCAATTATCATTTTAGTCTTCTTTCCATGAATCCATTATTGTTGTCATTATGTTAATGGGTTTGTTGTTTCCATCTTGTGCAGGATGCTACTGATATGGTTTCAGGGGATTCTGAACACTCGAATTACCCTGAAGAGGATCTATTTGATGTTGAAAATTTGTTGGATGATGATACCTTTATGTCCATAGCATTTGAATGACAAGTCTCTATATTGACCTCTAATTACTCTTCTTATTTTTTGCTTATTAACATCCATCTGAAGGAATGAGATTGGAATGGGTATGTAAATATGTAGTGTATAAAACAGAAGCTTTGCATGAGTTTAAATATTTCCTTTTTGTAAGTGATTTTCTTAGTCTTTGAGAATGTTGTACTATTTGAATTGGATAGAGAAGAAGTCTGACATAGACAAGAAGCAAAAGGAATTTCACCCCTCAATTCTTGGATGCTTTTAGGAGACCATAAAAGTTTATTACAAGACTGCTAAATACACAAAAGATGCGAAAATCCATGTAAATCCCAAATGCTAGTAGATGACTAATTCTTTTGTGGTCATCACAGTTTCAAAAGCAAACAAGCCATCAAAGGATGGAACAGCATTGAGAACTTTCTTGGTTGGGTTCTTCTGGGTCATATTAATAGCCTGGACTTGAATTTTTGGAGAATTTCTTGGGGTCTCTGAATTCAGTTGTGATAGAGGTAAAGGAACCTCATAAACGAAGGAGTCTGCGGAGATGGATGATCTAAACGGGCCATCAGAATTTTCCTCGGTCCTTGTCTCTGTCTTCGATAGAGGCATAGACAAGGAAGTTCATCAATGCCTCTGCTTCTGCCCGAGGATCCAAAAAACGGCATCGTTGCCAGGACATTTTTGGAGAGATACAATTTACTTTGAGATGAAAGGTATGACAGTTGAAGGGATACATGGTTCTATATATGTATATAGGGAATTATAGTTCTATATCGAATTCTAATTGGCTGAGGATTAACCATAATTCCAGTTCCAAACCTGGTTTAGGATTCAATCTGGAGTACTAATATCCTTTCGCAATCAGGAGCGAATGTTTATATTTTTATTTTTAAATATGAACCCATTTCTGAAACAAACATAACTCTCATTTTAAGTTTTACAGCCCTACTTTATTTAAAGAATTACATTTCATTAACTTATATTATCCCATTTTTAAGTCTTTAACCATATTAAACAAAAATAATTTTAAAATTTTAAGTTGAAAGTAAAAAATACTACTCATTTTTATATAAAAATCAAAAGGCAGTTAAAAATGAATGCCGGGAGTAATTATTTCGAATTAAAGACTTCTTGTTTTCATGATTTACACTTCTTTTTATTGCAGAAATAAGTCACTGTGCAGTATACATCACACATCAACTCTACAAGAGAAGAGTCTTTAGTCTTTGTGGTGTGTGTTAATTGGGCGCCATAGGAAAAAACCAGAGTTCAAACATATGGATGAGGATGATGACCTGAAGGAAACACCGGTTCCTGCAAAATGGGGAAAATGTTAAAAATTGTAGTTAGATACCATTTCACGAGCTCTTTTCACTTGTGGAAAGGCACTCGTAGAAGAGTATATATCCATGATCGGTATTGCTGGAATACTCTTGAGCAGATCCAAAGAAAGTCTGGACAGCAGATTCATCAATAATCTCCACATTCTCATCATCAAAGAACAACCAATGGTTGTGGCTCTTCACAAGACTAACATAATGCCCATGATTGGGACCGCTCCCAACGTGCACGACAACAGCAAATAAAGAGTACTCGGGGTCTGCATTTTCAATGGTGTTGTGCAGTTTCAGCTCCAAAGGGAAGGCAACGCGATAGGACAACTTCTTGTACCGACCCTGTTGTTCCATGTACTTGAAACGCTTCAGATGAATAACGAGAATTTGAGGTGGTTTCTTGATCTTCATTCTCTTTTGTGCTTCTTGAAGACTGCATGGGGATATGGTGAGAAAATTTATTAATCTTTTCGTGGTTTTAATCAATAAAGAGCAGCAAGGTGAGGCACATACCTACAGCACTTGTCACAGAAAAATTTATCTTCGGCATTCAAGGTCTCTGTGGAACTGAAGTTTTTGAGGCAGCTAGTTATTGAACTATTCTGTTCAATATCTAGACTCAAGTCCAAGAATGTCTCATCCCTTGCCGTAACTGTCTCACACCTTAGACACCTTGTCTCATTGGTAAGTATGCCCTTTTTTTGTTTGTACAAGCATCAAGAATAAAGAGCAAAAAATAAAAATTAGCTTTATGCTGTTCACAAGAGAGTCAGAAATAAAAGTCCCCCGAAAGCTATAGAGGACACTCTGCACTTGGGCACTTCTATATATGCAATGAACAAAAAAGCAAATAGCTCCAGAGATAGTCATAAACTCCGACAATTAAAAATGACCTAGATGTCGTCTTCCTTCAACTCAGAAATGGGAAGACAAAAGACCCTGAAAATTACCTTATCATGCAAAACTTCTGCATGCATTTACTCAAATCAGATGTAAAAGGTCGCCAATATGGCAAAATAAAATTTGAGTTTTTTCATGTGAAGAATTGGCATGGCCACAGAAAATACCTGAAAATTCCTGTGCACCCAGGTAATTAGTGGCTCTCTTGTGGCATTTTCCACAGTACCATTCTGGCTCTCTGCTTTCATCTCCTGGGAAGGTGGGTACCTATCTACTCGGGACTCTTTCTCCAGTATATCAACAAGTTCATTGAGCAAAAAGTTCAAAAATTCATGGGCATCCTACAAAAGTAAAATATTAGAGCATTAAACATTAAAGCTTGAAAAAACAATCTCGATGGGAAAAAAGTCGAGAACCATCCAAAGGAAGCAAAACGAAAATTTTGGGACAATTAGTAATCCTTCATAAGATGTCATACGCAATTAATAACCTTCACTTATGTATCATTCTCAAATCTAGAAGTACATGGAGCTCACTTTCTTAAAGTTTATTTACTGTGATAAGTGATAGTAATGTATAAGCCTACTGAATCACAGAAAACAATCATATCTAGGCATACTTAGTCAATGAGAGATATAAAACAAATTTAAATGCTAAATGAAAATCTTATCTTTGGTAGTCAGTAACAGAGAAAGGGAAGGGAATACCATAACCAATGTAGGGGGAAAAACTCGAGGAGTTAGAGAAACTAATATAAAACAGCATTAAACCATGCAATAAAATAAATAGATGGTATTCTGAAGAAGTAAAGGCATAGAAAGGGAGAATGCATGCATTACCATCTCACAAATTTTTTAATGAAAAAAATGTAAGACAGTATGTGGAAGGGTAAGTTACATGTGAAGGTTGCTATGTGTCAAAACTTCCTCAATGTTCAGGAACCAGACTCAGTGCAGAAGGAAACATTATTAGAACCTTTGATGGAAATTCTTCTAGAGCCAATTTGCATTTTCAATATGATTGTAATTTTTTTACAAAACATCCGGAGATGATAGTGGGATTTTCTCAATTGGGTTCCAATCCTCTGTTCTTGATGCAGTACAGAAGCTGCTAGATGTGGCTGAATAGTGCATATTCTGTTCTACCAAGGCAAGCATGAAGAAGCACATAACATAGAAAATATACCTGATGCATGTACCCCCGAAACACTTCATTTTGTTTCCTCACTCTCTGCACAAAGCGTTTCGGAGCAATGACCCCTGTTTTCTTCTTTTGTGAACTTATCTGCACAATCCAGTTTAAAAGGGAAGTAAGATCAAAAGGCCAAAGAGAAAAGAAAAAAAAAAGAGGAGCAAAAAAGATTGTCTAATCCTTATTGATTACATTATACCAATACATGGAAAAACTTGAAAAAATTATGATCTCTATTGCATCATGAAGCCCTTGAAATCATAACACTCACAGGGTAATAAATTTAGAAATTTAATAATAACAAACTAACTTCTACTCATCAAGAAATATATTGAGCTTGTTGACGAGTTACTCATAGCGATTCCTGGACATGAAAATATCATGTCTTTTTAACAGAAATCCCTGTTTGGATAAAATTGAGTAATTAGAAGACAGTCCCGTTCGTCATGTTCCATAAAAACATTAGTGTAAAGTGGAATCCAACAGACATAAACTATTACAAAAAGAACAGGAAAAACTACGGAAAATTCAGGCCTAATATATAAAGCAATTCATATCTCATCTTCTGTTAAAAATACTGAACCTGGGAGAACAATTCTGCCAAACACGTCAAGAGGTTCTCTTCTGCTTCCCCTAGACTTTTGTTATTCACATAATAATCTAGCAGTTGCTCCCGAAATGGAACACAGAAGTATAGCGCCTGTTTCAATCCAGAGACAACAAAACAAATGGGAGGAAAAACAAAGACAAATAAGCGAATTTGCAAATCCAAAATATGATCTTTGTGCCAACTTCGTTAAATACAGAGTCATTAGCAAACTCAATTAATTCCACCTAAATCAAGCAAGCAAAACAACCATCAGAAACCCACCTAAATCAAACAAAACCCAATTGTTTCCCCATCAAGACCCAAAAGCAAATTAAATATTAAAAAAAAAAAAAACAAAGAAGAAAACTTTAAACCCCATCAAGCAAGAGGAAAGCACCAGCAGATTAAAGAAGAGCAGCCCCCAAAGGACTGAAAAAGAAAAAAGACAAAATCTTGAGAAATGAAACCTGCAAAACACTGTTGCAATAACAAGTGTTGCCGAAATTCTCAAGGCCAAAATAGCGTTCGCCTTCCGGAAACTGGTCTCCTAGGGCCTTCTCGAGCTTGGAACCCGTCGCACCCATTACTTGGAAACCATCCACCAAATACCAAAACTCCTCTATTCTTCCGCCTCCCCAACTAAGATCAAATACTAGTCTTATCTCCCCGAACCAACTCGATTAAAATTCAGACCCCCAGCTCTTTTTTCTTCAATTTATGAAGAGGGTTTTAGGCCGATTAAGTCAAATTCGATAAAGAAACAAAAACTGTTGTTGCTAAAAGATTTTGGAAGATTTTAGAAAGCTTTTGTGCCATCTCACTGCTTCTTGATGGTCACACTGGTTGTTTCGAAGCTGACACCGGTGCTGCCACTCTTTAAAGTTGTGTTTGGATGCAAAGAATTGGAAAGAAAAATGAAATGAGAGGAGAACCGTGTTGGGATTAATATTTTTTATAAAAAGGAAAGGAAGCAAACAAAAGAAATTAAGTATAATACGCGATTATTTGCACGTACATTTTGAGATTTATAGCAAATGTTATGTAAGGAATATACTTTATAACAATTTTTTAAGATGTAACTTAAAATAAATGATAAAGTCTACGTCTCCAAAAATTTATCAAATCCATATCAAAAGTTTATATTTGCATAAACTTTTTGAAGTCCCCAAAATAAGAAGTCTAGTTCATTTGGGTCTCAAATAATCTCCTTTGCCCAAATCCAAACACGGTCCAAAGTAAGTCCGAAAAAATTGAACTTTGACTTTGGCATGCAGCAATCACGAGTTCTTTTGACAAATAGTTTTGCGATCGTGTCATGTCATATCCCATGCGGACGCATTTAAATTGCGTTCTATTGTTTGCACTCTCAAGTGTCCATGTTCACCCAATGGGCCAGTCAACCAGATATTAATTTTTAATTAAGAAAATGATCATTTTTAAAATTAAATATATTTTTATTTATTTTTAATAATAAAAAGTATCAAAGTAAACATATTTAAATTTAGATTTTAGTTGAAAAAAGACTATTATTATATATTAAATACTCCCTTCGTTCAGAATTGAATCTCTCATATCCCATTTAAGTCGTTTGAAAATGAAGGTTTCATTTCTTTATTTAAATAAAATTTACTAATAAAACTAACATTACAATTTAAAAATAAATTAGATCAATTTTTTAAAAAAATGCATTTAAAATGAAAATAAAGCATTCAATTTTTGCTGGAAGGAGTAAAATATTTTTTTCTTGATCTTCTGCTACTGTTGCCTCTTCCACTGGATTTTACAACAATTTTATTTTCTTATAAAATAATTGAAGTCAAATAACCGACTTGATTTCATTTTTCTTTCCTTGACGCCACTTTTTCTCTATTTTTAATTTGTTGAAAGAGTACAAAAGAAAATTAAAATGAAAAATTTTATATATATATATATTGATAAATGGTTCAATATTTTGCATCTGTTCAATAGTCCCTGCCCTTTATAGTCTAGAAAAGTCCAAGATTTATTATTGCTGCATAAATTGTATATAGTTTCTCAAACAAACAAAATGTAGTAAGTAATGCAATACTCTCTATTTATATATCCATGCATTCATCTGCTAAACTTCTGTTCCCTGGAAAGGAGCAGACCAGATGAAAGAAAGAACTCCAATCAATGAGATATGAAAACTTGAGTATACTTCTTGTGATGATGAGGAAAATATATGATTTACAAGAGGGTATTATTCTGCAGGAGATCTGAAATCTGTTCTGTTCCACTTCCAAGAAGTTGACGCCTCGGCAGCAGCTGGGATTTCCCATTCCCAAACATTAGTTGATAGACTGGTACCGGTCAGATATGCGTCTCGGAGGCAACCTCCTCAGGATGAAAAGCACCAAACTAGAAGGCAGAATCTCCACAATCTGAAACAACAGAAGTTAAATAAAGACTTTCAGGCAGATTCTGTTGGATTTTTTGTGTCTTTGAGATATTGTTTCATGAAAGCACCTAAAATGATCTAGTATTTGTGTCCGTAGCTTATATTTTCAGAAGAGGGGAGGCACATAACGCATATATGTAAGCAAGTTTTCTCTCAATGGAAGGTGTCAATATGATATGCTAAAGGTTGGTTCACCCTGAGAAAAAGCTCTCTTTCTGAAGAGTAAAATTCATTCCAAGGAAAATCTTGATTCTTGGACTATATGCGTTGTTATATTTGCATTTATTACAGCCAAAACACAACAGATTAATATCAGAGATCATGTGTAAATTCCTTGGATCATAAATCAGCAAGTACCATGTAGTAGAAAAGAATTAGGACTGGATGGTTCGGGGAAGCAAGATCAGCATCCTTATCAAAGGCTGAAAGAGCATCCTGCAAGAGAGAACAAATGAATATTTTAGCTACTTCCAAGCTCATTTAGGTCCATTTTATATAACATGTAGCTTACGATTCAATGAAAACTTACCATAAGGCATCTAATCAAGAAACAAGTGCAGCAAATTCCAGTCACATATCCAACCTGCAAAGCCCACTATCAAGCATTACAACTATGCTTCTGATGGATAGGGCAAAACTTGGCATGAAAACAGTGAGTTTAAGCACTGTTTAATCAATTGTTTCCTTCCCTAACCTGCTATGCTTTCAAAACCTTTTCTTCAGTTAGCATATTAAGGCCTAGGAAACAACAGCGGCAAATGGCATAACCATACTAGAAAGAGGGCTGAGAAGTAGTTCCACAGGGTAATGATCATTTTGTTGGAAAATAAGAATTTAGTAGGTGAACGAAAGAAACAAAGAATCCACCTTTGAACAAGGTCAAAAGTTACAAGTGTACAGACCTCCTGTAGTTTCTTTTGACGACTCTTGGATTCAATGGGGAATCGTTGCAACATGACGAACAACCTAAAAGAAGATATCAAGTAAACCCATGGAAGTATAATGCTTTCAAAATCATAGAGCGCATACTGAACCCTTTGTTGTCAAATAAGATCAGCAGGTACCTTCCACCATATACCACAAACCCCAGAGCAGCACAAAATGAAATCACTGCAGAGAATCAAGACATTGCAACTAAGATGAGCATCCAGCAAAATTATTAATCCTACATTTCAACATATTTTTTAATCAAATCTTGCTTACTGTTGAAATAAAATGCAAAAGAAAATAGCTACCTGAGAAGAAGAGTCTGGAAACTTCAACTGCAGCAGGATTCTGGCTTACTCTTATATAGACCCACATACAAACCTTCCAAGAATGATTATTGAAAGAGTTTATTAGGAAGGTTAAAAATCAGCAGCAGCAAAACTGCCGAAGTTAGTTGTTCACTTACATGCAATGTTTAGAATTGAAAAAGTTGCTAACTGTTTTGATTCTACCTGGATAAAATAGATAATTGCATTGATTATGTAGTACATAAAACGAAGCTTTTCGGCAGGAAGACTTCTTGCCTGAAGGAGATAAAATCAACCAATCATTGTCAACTTACATGATAAAAATTATGATCAGCTAAAGAATCTCCGACAATCAGTAGAAATATACCTGATGGTATATCTCTGCCCAAAACAGAACAAGTAAAGTATATGTTGAGAAAAATAGAAGACCAGGGAGATCCAGAAGCATCAATTCAAGAGCCTGTTTCAGTATATATTGCTTCCTTAATAATGAAAATGTCTTTTTCTCCAAATGTAAAGGAAAAGAAGAAGAAGAAGACCACACCTTGGGTCTGCCGTGAAATACCCTCCCGTGGAATCCAAATGTGAGGGCTCTCACTGTGAGAGAGTAAAATGTTTTCAGAATATCTTTACAATTTTGGCAAGAAGTTGTTCTAAAAAGAACTGTCAGAAATCATAGGCAAACCTTACATCCGGTCACAACAAAATTCATCAAGTGAAAAACCTTTTGTGTGGTCCATCCATATTCGGGTACTCTAAGTTGAATAATGATAAGTTGAACCTGGAAGCAGGAATCAAATGCTTGATTTATAGAAACAAATAAAGGTAGGAGAGAGACTCAGTTAATCCAGAGAATTCCAGATGCAAATCTTGAATTGAAGCACTCTTTAGAGGAAAACTGGGAAAAAGAGCAGTGAGCTATTTGATCCTATGAATAAACAGAAAATGAGTACCAAAGCAACGCAGGACACCATAGAGTAGAGTGCACAGAGAGCGTAAAAACTTCCATGCTGCCATTTTTCTGACTCCTCAATATCAGTCCACCAATCAAAGAGGAGGCCAATTTCTGCCAGTCCACCATAATTCTGAGCTTGTCCAAACTGGAATCTCTCTGGTAACATCATTGAAGAAATGAATGCAGCCCAGAAAGTCAAGAAAAAGAAAATAATAATAATAATAATAAAGGCAAAAGATTTTAAAGATTCAGTCCAGAAAAGCAGAAGTGAGGACAAGTGGTGGCAAAGTGGAGAGTACATGTAGGGAAGTAAAGGTAATGCACGTTAATCATGGTATAACAATGCTGACTTGACCTCCTTTTTCCCTATATATTCGTTCATTTTGCAACTGCCGGTACAAGGAAAAGAACAAGCTCCATTTTTTTCTCCTTTTTATGTCCATCCATACTTAGAATATTTCCGTAATTAACTGGTTTCATCACACGAGCAAAGTGGAATTCAATCATCACATTGATAAATTTGACTACCAAGCACAGAAATCACCTTCCTTATAGTTGTACCACGAAACGTAGGTCAGTCTATTCGGAGAAAAAAGAAGAGTGCTTTGGGCAGCCCTCTTTTTCGATTGGTGGGTGCCATTAGTTCCCTGCAAATGAATAACCCTAAATCAGGAACAACTTTAATTCTTTGTATTTATTAAGAATGACGATAATGTTTTTCATATGAGAAAACAAACACCGCCAACCCCAAATTCGCATTGGTGTTGATTGATGATGGATGGGTGCAAGTAAAAGAGAGATCCACATTTAACTCATTTTGAATCAAGAACATGGCTGATCACAGACTTCCCAGGGAAATTACTCTCCAGGTGGTAAAATTTGAAGGTTGGGCACAGTACAAGATCTGGGTTTGGTTGGAATTCATGACCGGATTTCTGAAGTAATGCCATTGGGAAGTAGGGATTCAAAGAACCCATCTCGACAAAGCGAGGGAAAGGACCAAGAGAGGAGGAAGAGGGAAAGTAAAAACAGAAGGGAGAAGACGGCAATACCAACTGCTGCCGTAACGCCCAGTGTCAGGAATTTTAGAAATTCCAAAACAGACTTCGGAATTTCGTCCGGGGAGGAGCACGAGAAAATTATGAACTCAAAAAAAATATCCTTTCGACGGATGGGAAACTTTCGATAAATATATACGTATATGTTTACAAATATATTTTATTAATAAAATTTAAAAAAATATATCAAACTCTAGAGATATTTTATTTAAATCAAGTAATATATTACTTATATAAATTTTAAATTAGTTTATTTTATACTTAAAAATATCCATTCCTTAAAAAATTTTTAATTTCTTTAAAAAATGAGATATTTATTTTCAAACAATTCAAAATAAAATTATGAATATTCAATTTCAAACGAAATGAATATTTTATTTGGTAATATAAAAAATGATATAGAAGATCGACTAGAATATTTGGAATCCTTTTGACCAGTCAAAAAATGCAAAAAGGATGTTTTCCGGTGAAAAGGACGGATGATGTAAAAAAACAAAGTGGTGGAGAATAAAAAAAGGACAAGAACTAATGGAATTTAAAAAAAGGGTAGAAAAACAAAACAAAAAGGTAAAATATTTAGGATCAAACATGAAAAATGTAAAAAGGCAGAGGAAAAAAAATGACAGTATGCCTTGTAAAATTTCAAAAATATCCCTCTTTGATTGGGTCAAAAAAAAAAATCAGCATAATGGATTATTGATATAAAAAATAAAAAATAAAGGATAAAAAAGATTAAAAAAAATATTATGCACCAAATTAAAATTATTGAAGAACTAAAAAAGATTTTAAAAAAAAAAGTGAAAGGCTAAAAATGTCAATCCCCTTTCAAAGAACACAATTTAAGAATTTTTTTTCACCTCGGGCCTCACTCAAATCAAACTTGCCTCAAGGTGGAGTTAGATTTGTAATTTTCCCTACCATAAAGGTTCTTTTTTTTCTTCTTCTTCTTCTTCTTTTCTCCTTTTTTTATAATTCAGGCAAGAGCAAATTAAGTTTTGCAAAAATATATATATATATATAGCAAGCCCGAGTCGAACTTATGATCTGCGTTACGTAAGATTTACTTCTAAACCACTTGATCACATTTTTAAGTTTAGAACCGATTAAAGTTAACCAATTCACTTAAAACTAAACAAAATTGACTTTTAATCGATTCCAAAATTAAATGTTCTGGATGCTTCAATTACAGAAAATTTTTAATTGATGATAATCGAATCAAATCGATTATATAATTAAAAAATATATTATATAATTTATTATAGATAACATAATTTTAAAATAAAATATTTTTTTATTTAATTAGTAATAATAAAATATGATTTAATAATATATAATATATAAAAAATTATAAATATATTTTTCTAAAAAATAGAACAAAATTTGATTGATTATTAACTTAATCGAACTGTCCAAAATCAATCGCAAACGGTTTGGTTCTATTTGATTGTATACTAAAATTTGTAATCGATTGATTAGAAAATTACTACAATCGATTATGACTGTTCGATTACAAAATTTTGCCATAATTGAACAACAAACATCCCTAAACTCGGGTGCAACCGGCAATTTAATTATATACTCTAATCATATATTTAAACTCTAGAAATTAAAGTCAAAACTAAAAGAATCCTCGATGATCTCTGTATTCATCATGCCCTAACTCTGGGTCATTAATTAGCAAATTAACTCAAGATGAAAAGTCATTTTTTGCATTGCTAATTGTATGATATTTGCTTCTGCTATTTAATAATGGAGTTGACTGTCATTAATTTATTTATTACCATAACAATGAAAGTAGAATCTTGCTTTTGGTGAAGGAAAATTTTTAATATGGACCTGATTCATGTCCCAATATGATCAGTCTAAGGTGTCAATGAGACTTAACAATTTAATATGGATCTGATTCATGTACCAATTTATTTATTACGATAACAATTTAATGTGTCAGTCAAAGGTGTCAATAAGACTTAGTCATGGACTATATTAAATGTTTCAATTTGATTTGAGTCTTTAAAAATAAGTCAACTTTCAACGAAAAATAATCAAGTCTCAATGAACTTGCCCAACATGAATTAAGGTTTTGATGGGCCAAGGTTGAATTGACTTTAGGGTCCATTTTTTTTAATCTTTTTTTAATAATTGTTTTATTGTATTTTAATAGTTTTTTGACAATTTATTAATATTTTTAGTTACGTATGAGTTTTATTTATTTCTTAATGATATTTGAATTTTAAAAATTATAAATTAACAGATAAAGATTAAATATAGGAAAAAAAAAACCTTCAAGTCGTTTTTATTTAAATTGTTTTCCTCATTATTCTTTTAGTATGGTGAAATTTTCATTTTTATGTTATATTATTATAGATATAAGGTTAGATAAAAATACAATGGAGTATGTATTTAATGGTCAACGATTAAGTTACGCTTTTTTTTTAGGAAAAATATAATATAATATAATCAAGTATCTTCAAGGTTTAGTTTATCATCTTAAAGTTTGGTTTATAAAATATATCTAAAAAAAATTATAGAAGAATTTACTTTTTCTTTTTTTTAAAAAAAATTGACTTAACTGTCGATCGTTAAAAACTTAATAGAAGCGCTTTATAAGATATGCTACATAGTACTCTTAGCATTAACTTTAGGTTAGAATTTTAAAATTTGAACCAATTTCATATTTTATTTTTTATGAAGTTGAACTTTTTATTCAATTATCTGTATTTTATTTATTTATTTATTGTGAAAGTTTTGTTTCTTTTTTTAAAAAAATTACATATTAATAAACTCAGGAATATTGATAAAATAAAATAAAAATATAGGGGTCTATGGGTAACCTTAAAGGTTGGGGAAACAAAAAAATGTCCACCTTTTGCCAGAGTCAATGCTAGGAAGGAAAGAGGGTGGAAATAAACATGCTTCTTTTGGTATGAAAACATATTTACATAGATTTGGAAGGATTTTGTTTCTCTTTTACATTATAGTTCTTTCCCCCTTCATTCTTGAATGACGACTAAATCAATACTTTCATAAAATCAACGTTAATCTATTTTTTCAAAATAATAATAATAAGGGCTTTTAGCCTATTTGATCTCACATGTTTAGATTAAATTATAGTATGATCCCATGAATTTTTTTTTCTACCATTATGGTCCCTCAACATTTTTGGATAGCTGTTGTAGTTTCAACTATTAATTTTCAGTAAAACACTAGTCATAACTAGTCATTTATCTACATAGAATAACATTTTAAAAGAAAAATTATCAATATCATACTTACTGCTTAAAATCTAACTAGTCACTTTTTTTTTTGAAAAAAAAGTTACATTTGGATTCATAAATCCAAATAAATTAACTGGACAACCAAAATTCATTCACAACTCTTGGGTTGGTTGGTTTTTGAGTAATAGGGATGAGATGGACAATTTTATAACTAAAAAGTTATCCCGTACCAGTAAAATTATCGGTTCAAAAGAGTTTTTTTGGCTAAAAAAAATTATAATTGGGATCAAAATGGCTATCCATAATATGTTGAGAGATCATAATGGATACCCATAATATGTTAAAGGACCATAACGACTAAAAAAAACTTGTGGGATCATACTATATTTTGATCAAAACATGTTAGAATAAATGGTTAAAAATCCTAATAATAATAATAATAATAATTTTACTTTATTTATAATATACGATAATACTTCGTTTCATGTAGAATTTAATTTCCCATCTTAACTTGATAAAAAAAAATTATGGAGTGTATTTGATGTTTGTTAAAGTTAACAATTTAATTGTAGGACCTCGGTACATGTAAAAATAAATCATAAATTTAAGGAGATTGTTAATAAGATATTTAATTTATAATGACCTAAAATGTAAATAAGTATGTTCAAATCTATATTCTTTTTTAATTGAAATAAAGATTTTTCTCTTCTTCTCCCTGTCCCCTTCCTTTACCTAAAGGAAATGTTCCTGTCAAAAGAATTATAGAGGCTGTTGGAGGGTTTCCTCTCTTGAATAATATTAAATATTTTGACTGGGTCTTCTAATATCCCATCAATCCTCATGTGGAGAGGTTTATTCATGGGAATGAAAATAACATTGTACTACTAGCACTGTTTTTTTGAGAAAAAAAAAAAGCAGAAGAAGTTCTTATACTAATACTAGGAGTTGGCATGGTAACTTAAATTTCATTGTTATATATATATATATATAAATGAAAGGGACCCAAGACTTGCACAATTCAGCCTTTTTATTATTATTTAAATAGTGATTAGATTTGATTTACAAGCATGATGAGATTATAGTTTACTCAATAAATACATTCTTTAGTTGGGGGAAGTCTTGTATTTAAACAATATATTCCATTATTTCTCATCTAAATTCAATCAATTCCTACGTTATTTTTGTTATTCATTTATAATTGATATCCAAGTTAAACTCATGCAATTATCTCAACTTACCCACAACCTATTTTATACAAGTTTAATCACTGAATTATACTCTCGGGTGAAGATAATTCAGATTTGATTTTTTTAAAAAAAAAATTCCTCCTTTATTCTTAGTTAGATTAGAAGAAGCTTATCATTCATGGTCAACAAATGAATTCCATCATCCATGAATAAAGCACGGGAAAAAAGGAAGGAAGGAAGGAGTGTGTATGTTAGAGAGAGGAAAGAAGTAGAGGGGCCCTGTCATGGGGATTGGGAAATTCTCAAGCTAATGAAAGGAAATGAAACAAAAATGTAAGCTGTAAACATGTAAAAGAAAAGTAGTGGTAGTGAGAATTAATAAAACAGTTAAAAAAAAGGGCAGGATTCGGTTGACCAGAAGCAGGTCCTCAAGAGATGACCAAATCAGTGGTTTGATTGAAACTTTTGAAGAAGTTGGAGAAGAAAACTGAAACCAGCTGTATTATTAACAAAATCAAAGAAAAACAGTAAGGTCTGACTGGCCGTAACATTTATACATTTGCCTTGTTTACAATACAATACAAACAAAATTAAAGAAAGAAAGCAATAGAGACAACAAAGTCAATAAGGGGAGGCAAAGCCTCGGTCTTTTGCAAGCAAAATTCTTGCTTCCACAGCGAATCCAAGACCCCTCTTCCCCCGCAACAAAAACCCATTTCACTGTCACAAAGTCCGTCAAAATTCGCATATCCTGTAATCTATTCTGGGGTTCTCACGGGCCAAGGATTACATGTTTTTGCGTTGCCTTCTATAGACATCTATAGTAGTCAGCGGGTTGGTCAAGTCATACACGGATAAAAGATCTTTCTTGTGTTCACTTGAAAGATTTGGAGGTTGGTAGATCGGTAACTGGAAGTTTTTGTTACAGACATGATGGGATTTTGAATTGTTTCCTTGATCCTTGAAAAAAGATTGATTCTTGACTGTATTTGTACTGTTTTGTGGTTCTCTTATTTGCTGATGATCAAAGATTTCTGTCTTCCCATGACAGGTTGTGAATTTTAGGGTTTTAGGAGTTGGAGGTAGATGTTGTGTAGTGGAGGAGGCTTAGGTAGGGCTTAATTTTATGGATAGCTTGTGCTGCTTCAGCTCTCAGGTGAGTTTCCTTAATCTTCCCATGTTTATGGGGTTTCTTTAGTTTTTTGCTACTTATCTTAGACTGTTATTTGAATGGTTCTATCTATCTAATTCAAAGGCTGGTGATCCAAAGGATTTTGTTAATCTTGCTACTCAATTTTCATTAGAGACCTTGTATTTTGAGTTTGATTGTGTCGGTGAACTTCAATTGGTTATGTATTGTAGTTTCGAGGAAACTGAAATATACTTGCAGTTTCTTTTTGCCATGTGCCTTATGGTTAAGATAGAAGAAGTGTTCAGCCTCCAGAAAGGATTATGGAGATGGCTTTGCTTGTCTGGGTTGTCAATTAAAGCTCTAGTGTATGATCTTTGATAAGGTAGTTCCTCTTCATATTAAGATGTTGGTTGTTCCATTAAACTGATGTGCTTTATCCTCTTGGAGGCTGCTCTGCTGCTGCTGCTTCTTCACTTCCAGCAGGACTATATTCCAGTTTGATGTATATTCATGTTACAAAAAGAGCAGTATTTGTCACAATCAAAATTGGTTTCTCCCTGTCACAATCTCAGAAATTCAAATAAGTCAAAAACACCGAAACAGAACTCATGAACTAAAAGCAACCAGAAGGGTGATTCCAATTTAAATTCAGCTGCAATGTTCACTATCATTAGGAGGAAATCTGGATACGGAGACAATATTGGGGATGGGAAATGAGAGAAAGAAGAAGAATTTCACTGGGGAAACAGATGAAATCCACCACAAAGTACAAAACCCTCTACTGAGACCCCCCCCCCCCAAAAAAAAAAAAAAAAAAACACAAGCACAACTCTAACTCCTTCAGGAAAATCACATGAAATAAGCAGTAAACTGCAAATATAGCTCTACATATGATAGGTTTAATGATCAGAACCCTTTGATTCCATCAACCACACATCCAACATTGAGGAATCACTCAAGCAGATGGTGTGCTCAATTGAGTTGGCGGTGAAAACTGACTTGAATCAATCACCACCAGTGGGCAGTTAATCTGGTACTTCCAGCTCTCCCTTTCCAAGGAATCTCCTCAATTGCAATTTATTAAAATGAAGAGGTAGAAATGACATTGGCTTGCATAAGTTGATTGTTTTGGATCCCCTAGATATGAAAACTTGGAATCCAAATAAATCAAACACTCGGTGCCCAACCTTCATTAAATCAGAAGAAAAGGCCGCTGAAACTTCTGAACCTTTAGTGTCACTTATGGTTTGAGCCCCCCCTTTTTTTCTTCCCGTGACGCTTATCGATTGATGATGTGCACTTGTTTGAGTTATTTATAAAAGTTATAGCTTGCATTTTCTTTAGTACATTTGTTGTTTTGTCCTAGGTACTCCTGTTTTTACTTGACAAAGTAGTTCTTTTGTCTTTAGCTGGCAGGACGTTCTTCATGTGGCACCGGAAAAGGAAGAAGCAATCATGGGGCTGTCAAATATGGATTCAGTCTAGTAAAGGGAAAGGCAAATCATCCCATGGAAGATTACCATGTTGCTAAATTTGTTCGGCTTCAAGAGCGAGAGCTTGGTTTGTTTGCTATTTATGACGGCCATTTGGGTGACAGTGTGCCTGCCTATTTGCAGAAGCATTTGTTTTCAAATATCTTGAAGGAGGTTCGTTGCTATTCAACACATCTCACTCTCAATTAGTCTGCTTTATGAAGGCTTATTTTTATATGAGGACTAAATTACTTCCATCCATTTCTTGTGAGTTGTGAATGATCATGGTTTTTTGGATCCTTGCCCTTCTGCTGTTGTTGCCGTCAGTCTTTTTTATTAAAATTAAGAATATTCTGATGCCACTGAGTTGGTGCTGAACCCCCCCTCCCCCTAATTATTTGCAATCTATGATATTATTTGTGACAAAATTTTGTTTTCAACACATCTTTTGTCATTCCCCAGGCACCACAATATAAATTTTGCTTGGTTTCTTCTGATTCTTGTTTCTTACCTTTCCAAATGATACCAGGAGGAATTTTGGACTGATCCTGCTCGGTCCATCTCTAAAGCCTACGAAAGAACAGATCAAGCAATTCTCTCACACAATCCTGACCTGGGAAGAGGTGGGTCCACTGCTGTCACTGCAATTCTTATAAATGCTAGCGAGTTATGGGTTGCCAATGTTGGAGATTCACGAGCAATCTTGTCAAAGAGGGGACAGGCAATACAGATGAGTATTGACCATGAGCCCAATACAGAGCGTGGGAGCATTGAAAATAGAGGAGGCTTTGTCTCAAACATGCCAGGTGCTTCGGGACTTTCCTCTGATGTTTATATTTATCCTACTTTTTAATCAAAATTACTATCTTTAAAGGTTAGGGTGGTCCCTGATGTGACATTTTAAAGATTACTACTTCATAAAATATGAGAATATGATTCTTGATATGCAAATTTGTGGTTGTGGAGGTGAAATGTGGCCAACTTTTCTGTAGTACTCTCTTCATCATTCAAGAAGCTGTTAGTTACAAGAATATTTAAAATCTTGTATTGATTTTGAATAAAGATTACAAAAATAATTTCTTTTATCAAAAATGGGAGAGAAATAGAGTGTGAGAAATTGGAATAGAGCTAGACAAAGTGTCTCTGCAAAATAAGATATACTATATGCATACTAGGGTCGATTTTCTTTTTCATCTACTTATCAGTGCCCTAGATGATTTTTCACTAGATGTTTGGTTCAAAATGTGCACTTTTAGTTTCAACCAGTGTGAACTTCTGCTTACCAAATAATTTTAGCTCATTACACATACATCAGTTCTTCTGATTCCTTTGATATTAATTATTTTCATGCAAGAAAATTGTGGCAGTTAATTGATGTCTCCTCATATCTCATTAACTAATTGTCATATCTTTCCTTAATATATATTGATCTCGAGTTGGATGAGTTTTATTATATGCTTCAGTAGAACATTAACGGGAGCTTTTTGTATAATCAAGTGTATAAAACCAAATCTATCTTGATGCGTTCTGTAACAGGAGATGTTGCCCGAGTAAACGGCCAACTTGCAGTCTCTCGTGCTTTTGGAGACAAGAATCTGAAATCACACCTTCGTTCAGATCCTGATGTCACACATGCAACAATTGATAATTCTACAGATCTTCTCATCCTTGCCAGCGATGGTTTATGGAAGGTAGTTTTTCTTTTACTTATTGCCCTTATAATTTTTTTAAAGAAAGAACCTTTAAGTGATGAATTCATAATATAGCTTCTCTATGTCTTTTGCCGGTGGATTCACCTCCAGGTAATGACTAATCAAGAGGCAATTGACATTGCACGGAAGATCAGGGACCCTCAGAAGGCAGCCAAACAACTAGCAACTGAAGCAGTAAACAGAGAGAGTAAAGACGACATCTCCTGCATCGTTGTTCGATTTAGGGGGTGAGAAAGCACTTGGGAGGTGCTTGATTCATGCTGTATATGTATACTGGCAATGTTTTCATGGGGTGCCAATTCAACAGGCTAGAAGAAGTTAAAAAAGGCATTATAGCTGCTGTTTGTGGTGGATGTTGAATTCAGTTCAACCCAGGTTATATAAAAATATCCCTTCTCTCTGTTCATTGTAATATGTTAAGTTTCTGTTGAAAAAATTAAAAATCAAAGTTGTGCCGGTTTGTTATAGCTTGATTCTTGATATGTAGATTCACAGCAGCAAATTTTTCTGTAATTTTCATAAAATGCTTGGAGGCTGATGAGTTGTTTGATGCCGATGGAATGGATTATTTGTAATAATGAAGTGGGAAAATATGTGAATTTGTTGAACAAATTACAAACGTACAGTATGGGGAGAAATGGTGGGGAGAAACATGAAAGGTTGATAAACGTTGGTCCCAGTCTTTGACGACTCCTCTTTTGGTATTGGTTTTGGTCTGTTGATTCAGTCATTTTCAGTTTTGCTGGTGAAGTTTGACACTTGAAGAATGCAGTTTTGATTCGATTCTTCTTTTGGATGGAGTCAATACCTATAATTGGGATCTCACATGGGAAGATTCTTTTCTTCTTTGTGAAAGATCATTAATCACAATTCAAACTCAGCATTTTACTCATTGGTTACTTTGGTGTTCAAATTCATCTTATTTGTGGTTCTTTAATATCGCATGATGTGTAGCAATTGGATAAGTCACCACACATATCTTCCGCAATCTCCGCAAACTATGTTGAATTCACTTTTCTCTCGTCACTGAATGTTTCTTCCTTTTGAAATTGAATGTTCACGTTTTTGTTTTGAATTGTTTAGAAATGCATGTTTCATTTCTTAAATTAGTAAAAATTATTTTAAGAAATTGATATCGTTACGTGTAAAATGAATTAGATCAATTAATTTTTTTAAAATTTATGTAAGTCAAAATAAAAAATTCAATTCAGGACGAAAGATATATAAGTGATCGCTGTTAAATTATTAAATATTTTAATGATTTTTTATGGCGTAAAAGAGCTCGATTAGTGAGTTATTATGCATTCTTTAAAGGGTGGCTGTTTCTAGGCATACCTCCTGGTATCTTTACCTTCTTTATCATTGAGCGGTCGTTTGGGGGTCTTGGCTGGTGATTTGGGGCTGTCTCCCTCTTGACAATGAAGCTTATCCCCCCCGTCGTTTTACTGGTTGACCTTGATTCCTTGTTCTTTTGAAGATCATATCATTTCTGTTTTCTTTTCTTTTTTTTCTAGTCGCTTTTAGTTTGATTAAAATTAAATAAAGGTATTTTTTTAAAAAAATTATCATTATTTAAATAAAATGATCGTTAATAACTTATATATCATGTTGTACGGAATAATAACCGGTCCATGTCATGGCACCTTTTTTTAATTTATTTTATTTAATGGGTATGAGTCTTACCTGGTTACTATCATAACTCAATAAAGGCTTCGGTTGTCATGGATTCGGTCTAGTTCTTGAATAACATCAATAATTAGTTCAGCTTTTAAGGTTCTTGGGTTGGTTCTTAATTTTTTATTATTAAAATATTTTTTATATTATATTCTTACCTTTTGATAATAATATACCTTTGTTAATATATTCATATGCACACAATCTAGAAAATAATATATTGAAAATAATATTTCTAATTTTATGAATATTCAATTGACTTAATTCATATTAGTTCCTGTAATTAAATTACAGCAAATCATTGTGCATATATTTTGAGAATTTATTAAACAGTGAAAATTTAATGTGTTTAAAAATTTAGGATCAGCTTGGGAATAGAAAATTTACTTATTCATTTTTTTTTTTTAATAAAGCATTGAGTTTTTCACCCATGGATAATTTGATCTCTAGCAATCCATTGCCAGCGTTATAAACATAGGTCAATTATTGTAGAAAATTTTTATATGGATCTGATCCATTTCTCTATATATATGGACATTGTGATCTATATCAAATTAAGGAATATTTTTTATTTTTTAATACATATGAGTTAATATTTTGTAAAAAAGAGTTGTAATGTGGTTCAATGGTCCAATAGAGTGCGTCCATGATAGAATTTATCAATTATTATAGATAATTCTCTCTCCATCACTATTTATAAATAACTAGTAGCAATTTGGCTAAGATTAAGGTAATATATTTATTTTCATAAAATGAAAATAAAAATAAGGATAATATGATAAAAAAAATTTCTAAAATACGTGCTAAATTAATAAAAATGATTTATAATCAATGATAAATAAAGTTGAGTAACTAATAAATAGGGATGAAGGATCAAGGAAAGGAAGTATCGTTTTATTATTCAACAACATTAATAAAGAAGAATAGTCGCATTTAATAAAACAATTCAATTGTATTATTAAGATGTTATGAATATTTATTCTAAAATGAATATATTTTTTAAAAAGAAAAATGTTTAATTTTTAAATTTGCAAAAAAAAAAAAAAATGTTCCAGATATGATCTGAATTTCATACAGATGGACCATTTTACCCACCTACTGAATGCCTTCATAGAAAAATCAAGAAGGAATCTTCACTTGAGAAAAAAGATACTAATGTGCGCCTAATTTCCAGTCCTAGCTTTCTTGCACTTAATTCTTCCAATGATTCTCTTCCAAAACCCCTCTAAAACCCTAACCCATTAGCCGATAAATCAAAAATTGAAACGATCATGTCGAATTTATCAAAGCTTAAAATATCATCAAACCCCAAGGTGTGGATCGTGATCGGAGTTGGCGTTGTCGGCGTCTTCGTGCTTGCAGAGACTTGCCGCCGGCGACTAAAAGCAGGAAATGCAGTTAAGGAAGACTTTGGAGCGTTTATTGAACGGTTTGAGCTTTCTCCTTTTCCTCAACCTCCTCCTCCAGCTTCTAGCCTCCCCCTGGCTGGCCTAACTTTCGCCATTAAAGACATGTGAGCTCTCTGTTTATTTTACTGTATTTTTGCATATATAGGCAAAGAAATGAATTTATTGAGATATCGAAATACTAACGTTTTAAATTGTTTGATAGAATTGATGTGAAGGGCTACGTTACGGGGTTTGGAAGTGCGGAGTGGAAGAGGACGCATGAGGTAGCAGGGAAAACGGCGTTGGTGGTAACTGCAATGCTGAAAAATGGGGCTACCTGTCTTGGCAAGACGATCATGGATGAATTTGGCCTAGGGTAATTTTTTTTTTTTTTTCCTTCTTAATTTTCCCTCCTTAGTTGTTTTTCTGTCCTGGAGAAAAAGACCTTGTTTGTTTTTTTTTTTTCCTTCCCATTCTTTCTATAGATTTGGTTTTTTGCTGGGAGATTCTATATAAAAATTATAACTATAAGTTTTGGATGGCATGACGAGGGGCTATGATCTTTAGAAGCAGGGTCCTTCATGATTAAAGGCGTGGAGTCGGTGTCTGGTTGGCTTCATGATTTTATTTTATAACACACATTTTCTTATGAATGGCCTTCCCATTGGAATGATTGATGGTGAAACATGGGATTCTAATACTCACATGATTTTAAAGTTAGGAGGAAAATTAAATTTGAAAATGTGGGCTTGCAGAACTGGAGAAGTTTTTCTATTTCTCGTGGTTTCGGGTAATGTTTTATGCTGATAGTAGGCACTTAGAATTTTTGATATATTGATATCAGGATAACAGGGGAGAATGCACGATATGGAACTCCAACTAATCCAAAGTTGCCCTCTCATATTCCTGGAGGTTCATCTAGTGGTTCAGCTGTAGCTGTTGCCGCAGAGCTTGTGGATTTTGCTCTTGGTATGCAATTTTCTCCTCACATTTATGTGGATGCCAATGACTGTTATTGGAAGTCTTCTCAATTGAATAAAAAGACATTTACATACTGTATTAAACCTCTTTATGCTTCGGAGGTTTTCAGAGTGTTTTGAAGTTCCTTTTTTTCTTGACTTCTGTATTAAGCACTTCATGACTTTTGTGTTGTTTACCTTTTTTTGGATGCAGCCCTTTTTCTTTTGTATCTTTTCCTCTTTTAGTGTTCTCTTCATAATCTGTTCTAAGCAATGAGCAAAATTACCACCACCATGAACTTTGATTTTTCTAGGCCATTTTTTAAGTGCTTCCTTATTGATATTTTAACTAAGTGTTATGATGAAAATCTCATATGTTGTAGGTACTGATACTTTTGGTTGTGTAAGAACGCCAGCTTCTTTTTGTGGTATATTCGGATTTAGACCATCTCATGGAGCTGTATCTCTGGTGGGCGTACTTCCAAATTCTCAAAGTTTGGACACTGTTGGTATGTAAACATACTTGTGTGGTATTGCCATTAGGTCTTATACTCATCTTGTAATAAACCAGTCATTCTGCAAATAATCATCACTTACCATCCTCTTCATTTTTGCCTATTTCTGTGAACTGATCGTGCATCCCTCTTGTCTTCATGGTTTGTGGACAACCAATGACAACATGGTGAGACAAGTCACAAGAAGTAATTCTCCTTTATAACTAGTAATGCAATGGTTTGACATGATTATGTGCATTTTCACTAGTAAGACATCTCGCCGCTTCATGCACATCTCCCTTCCAAAGAAACATATAAAATTTTCCTAGTATAATACTTTGAAGAAGTGGTTGATGTTGGTTAGACATTTTAGTATTGTGTGAAGGATTTCCATCAGCTCTCTGCTCAAATTGTTCCTATAGGATGTCTGGCACGTGACCCGTTAACCCTGCATCGTGTTGGGCATGTTCTGCTTCAGCTGAAGCCGTTGGAACCCAAAAGGACAAGACGCCTTCTTATTGCTGATGATTTGTTTCAGCTTTCAAAGGTTCCTACCTGGAAGACCGTAAATATTGTAAAGAAAGTAGCAGAAAAGTTATCTGGCTGTAAGTCACCCATTTTGTCCATGCTATCCTCTTTTTCCTAGTAGGATGGTAGTTTTTCAGCCAGTCATATGAAATTCATTGTCTTTCCTCTCTTTGTTTTATTTTTTGTGCAGATCAGACACCTAAGCACGTGAACTTAGGGCAGCATGTTTCTTTAAATGTGCCTAGTTTAAAGGGATTCTATGAAGGATCAGGAAACAAGCAAAGCTCAATGTCTATCCTAAGTGCTCTATCTTCAGTCATGTTTCTACTACAAAGGTTTGCAACGTAAAAATGCTTTTAGAGTGATAATTTGATGAGATTGGGGTTCATGGGCATTATATGTGAAAATAATTTATCTTCATTCTTCATTCTTCAGTCATCTCCGACTCATTGACTGTAGTGGCTCAAACCTCCCACTGAACTCTATCTTATCTTATGACTACAGTTTGTGATAGATGCAGGAAATAAAATAAAAGAAGGGCTGAAAATCTGAACAAACCGACAATTTATTATTGAAATCTAAAGGAAGTACAATTGATAGAGTCCTATTTGAGAAGGACTAAGTCTCCAACATTAGATAATCAAGTCATAAAATCTCTCTTCCAAAGTACAAATAAAACTAGCAATTTATTGTAAATGTCTTGGATAGTTATTCATAACTACCGAAAGTGATAGTTATTCATAACTATCGAAGTTGCGGAAGTAGTGCTAGTTGTTTAAAGAGTGGGCCATTAATTGGACCTAATATTCTGCTAACAATGACGGGAACCATGTGCAGAGTGGATCTTCAGATTACTAAGAGTTCTCCCTTGTTTCTTCATTCACTTCTTTTTCTTAATAAGTACAAAGTGGGTTTTTATCAATTTATCTAGGTTTCTTAAGCATATGAGTATTCCTGTGCATTATACAACGTTAGCAATTAAAATATTGCTTCTTGAAAATTATGTCCATGTTTGAGGTGTTAATATGCTGGTGTTTAATAGTTATGTTGCTTGGGGGAATGGATGGAAAACGAAAGGTTGGAATTTGCTTCCCCATTTTAGGACTTTTTAAAATTTTACTGACTGAATAATGACTTCTGTTGCAGCATGTATTGAAGAATAATTTCATTAGTTGATGTTTTTGTTGAATTATCCTGATCTTGTGGGAACTGATTATTAGTAAATAGTTGTAAATAATTAGTCAAAGAATTTAGCTGTC
>JAOXNR010000029.1:5130591-5151829 GCA_028571225.1 Parsonsia alboflavescens | reverse complement strand
ATTTCTTTTTCACCCCCCCCCCCCCCCCCCCCAAGCCACCTTTCTGAATCTGTGGTATTTGTTAGGCCACTCTAGCGAAAAAGGCTCTAATTCGATATCATGTTGCCTGAGAGATTACATTGTTTATATTCAAATTTATCCTGAGGATGTCTACTGCATGCACATCATTCAATATGGTGGTTTGAGTTTTTGATATTGGCGTTGAGTCTATCCTAAAAATGAAGTTCGCCTATTTAGAGTAATGTGGCAACCTCTGGGAGTGCCTGCTAATGCATTTTTTTTTTTTGCGCCATATACAAGGGATGTACGTGCACGTGTTCGTGTGTGTGAGAGAGATTAGTTTGCATACCAGAGAGAAGAATTATAGAGTCATTTGAAAAACCCATTCTTTCGATCAGAAGATATTTCATACACCTTACATCATTTACAGTTCCCTTTAGCCTGTATCTCTGCCCATGATAACTCACTCCACATAATACTGCTCGCTTCCTTGCTTTTGCTGAAGTAGGTGCTAGTGATGGCATAGGTCTTATGAGTTCTGGATACCAGGTGTGGTTTGAGGTTGTTGGCTTGGGGTTGTTGTTCACTGAGGCGACTATCTTGTTCACGTTGCTAGAAATTGTAGTAAAAAATTTCTTAATCTTAATTGTTGCATGGTGTTTTGAGCTCAGAGACTGACTTGAAGGATAATTCTGCTGAACCAGTGTAAGAGTGTCACACAGTACACACTGTACTATTTGAGCATCTGCAGGCACGATCAGCTGAACACCACACCAACTACATCTTACTCTGCTACCTGACATTTCTGTGCTGTGAAGTTCTCAGGGATCTAAAGCCTGAAAAGTGGAAGGTAAGTTTTTGTGCAAGATGCAGATAAAGAGCTACCAGTGAGTTAACATTCTTGTTTTCACATAATAGTTTCTTCTACACCAGAAAGGCAGATATGGGGAATCAGATCCTTAATCTTTTCTGAGTGGAATACAATTTCCACTACCTTGGTCTATCTGCATTTATTTGGATCCATTTCCGTCTAATTATGACATTTTGCACTTTAATATATTCTTTTCAGATATTTATTCTACTAGGATGTTAGGCCACCTTAAGATGGGAATCAGGGTGCTTCTTTCAGATTCCTTTTCTGAAATAGTTTTTACTTTTTACCTATAAAGAGTCATTTAAGTTTGTGTCTTTGACTGCTCAACATTAGGTTTTAATTCTCAAGGGTAAAAAGTGGCAATCTTCTACTTCAGGCAGAGCAACGCAGAGGTGTTTCCAAATAGAAACCATCATTTCAAATTGCTATTTTAAAGCCAGTGAATGTGGGGAGGAGAGAGGAAAAATGAACAGGAACTTCAGTTGTTTAGACTTTGTGATGCTATGGACACTGAAAATACCAAAAAATATTTGTCTACGGTACTTGTTTTATCCATTATTTGATGTCACCTCACAGAAAAGAAAAAATAATAAGAATGAAATTTTTTTCAGACTTAACCTCTTCTTACCTTAAACATTTGTTTGGATTTTTTCTTTTCTGTGCTGAATTATTTTTCATGATTATCATAGTTAATTAGCTTTTCTTGTTGGTTCTCTTACATTTAGGTGTACATTTACTCCTCTTATTCTCACAAAATACGGAAAATCAATGGATCAAGGTGTTCAGGCTATTGTCTTTTTTTTTTTTTCGTGCTATGGTTATTAATAGCAAATACGTGTTGAAATTGAAGAAACTTAAAACAGATTCTTTAGGATGCCATATTGATGCTTTGTAAATTTGAACTTCTGAAAAAGTTCTGTTTTCTTTTGCCCAGATTTATTATGCCCTCAATAGATGCATATTGATATGAGAAAGCATGATTTTTGCAAGGATTACAGTTAATTTTTTCTGTCTTGTAAAACTGTGCAATAGATCATATCCTTCATCGTCTGTACTGATGTGGTTGAAGGTTTAATGTTGTAGAGAGGAAATAAGAATACCTTGTGCTTACCTGATGAGAAGAGACGAAAATGAGATCCTTTTCATGTAGGACATAAAATATATGTTGTCAGGAATTTGGTGAAATATATTCAACTGAGATATTACATACTGCACTCAGTGCATTGAATTGATAATTCTGTAGAAATGTTCGTTATCACGTTCATTCTGGATAGTTCACAAAAGCCCCAATGAAACTTTATTGTTTTTACAGGAAGAGCAAAATATAATCAGTACACGCACTGCTTATGAGCCTGGGAGTTTATATGACGAACCACTTCTGGTAAATGTCAAATGGTGCAGTAGTGGACAGCATAGGTTCCTGTACAACACCAAGCAAAAATACCTGTTAGAACATGCTGGTTAAATAACTAACATGATTGGCAAATTATTTGGGGTTGACTTGTTTAAGTACATATATAATCTATTTGATCTTAAAATGGCAATTAACTTCCTGGAGAGTGTTACATTCGAGGCACACTACAGCCTGGTTGTGGTTCCCCGTGTCATATTGCATTTTGGATTCTATAATCAAAAGTTCATTGATTTTCTTCTTTCATTTTTCTAGCAGAGGATTTGTGTAAGTAGTTGAAGTATTGAAAAATCAATTGGAAGTCCTGCGTTTATGGAAGAAGTCATCTGGTTGCTAGGGAATTTCATTCAGCATTTGAAAATTACTATTTCTGAAGCATATATTTACCTGCATGGGAGGGGTTGGATATGCCCCATTGAAGCCTTGTCCAATATGTGCTTGATAAATACTGTTGCGGATTGCCATAATTAAGTGACCATATGTCAGTCTTGGTTCCTTTGCTAACGTGTTGACGAAGCTGTATGTCAGGACTCCAGTATGTGTCCCTGTGAAGTACTGAAACAAAAAATGTAAACATTTTAAAAGTTATTGTTGCTGATATTGATTTGTGGTCTGCATCTATTCAGTTGACTCCTTTTCCCATACTTTTAGCAATGGTGTTAAACATTTGTAAAGTTTGATTCTGAGTTCCTAAACATCTAAAAATCTCAACTTGCTAAGTCACTTAAATCAGAAAGATGATCTGGTTAGCAGTGGAATTTCTGTGTTCTTGTAGGAGGCTCTGGTTTCCTCTTCGAATTAGGTTATAATGTGACAGCACCTGCTATTTTTTTGTTTGTTATCTTTTTGCCAAAAAAACAAAAAAAGTAAAAAAGAGATACAAGACTACTAACCGTAGTGTCTTGGCTGTTCTTAAGGTCTTCACAGGCACTGATAGAGATCGCTAAGCCCCCATTTGTACCTTTATATTCAGCATATGGAAGACGATGATCTTCCCACGCATATCTCCCATCCCTGATTGAGGAAAAGTTCGGTGAAGCGAAGGTGTTGAGGTAATGCTTACAGCTGTAGCATATACAGGAAATTTACCTATGCATCCTACACACGTGGGGCAGGTCTAAAAATGTTCCACTGAAGCAAGTGTCAACGATGGCATGAAGTGTAACACCTGGGGTTAATGGTCTTACAATGGTGGCGTTGATCTCATCATCCAGTATCTTTCCCTTGGTCTCAAAGTCTACCGGGCACAATGCTTCGTCACGGCCATCAATCTCATCCCCATCCTGGTCCGGGATATGAGAACCATGGCCGCTGTAGTAGAACAGCAATGAGTCCCCTGCCCGGCAGCCTTGGACTAGCCATCTAAAGGCTGCTCGTATATTGCTTTTTGTTGGAATTCTTGATTGGTCTCTCTCTTCTTCTGCAGGTGTATTTTGAAGATGAGAAAGATACTATAAGGTGATATTCCTTTTGAAAAGAACCTTAAAGTGCCAGGAATTTTATAAGCTTTCAACTGTATATACATCCATATCTAATTTGTTCACTACTTTCTCTTTCTTTTTAATACGTGATATCTACTTTCCAGAAAAAGGTAATCCTACTTTTGTGTTGAAGAAGCGTGGCACTTACCTGTGAGGACAAAGACAGAAGCACTAGGAAAACCCAACCTCTCAACCAAAAGGTTTCTCATGCCTCTTGTGTTATTAATGCTACCTTTAAGACTCTTGTCGTGATTCAAGTAACTCACACCACATATGACTGCTCTCCTTGGACCATATGCATGGGGTGTTGGCACCTGAGCTGGTATTTGGTACGGTCGATTGTTACCTGGTCTCTGATAGTCATAATATGCTGAATTAACATTCATTCCAGGACCATAATAACCAGTAAGGTTCAACGGAAACTGTAACATTGTTCTGCACCGTGGACAAGACATCATTTGTGCCCCATAGGGCACAAGAATTGTTGACCCACATCTTTGGCATCTCTCCATTCTCATTGCCATTCTTGCCAAGTCGTGAAATTTCTTTGAGGGTGAAGGTTGAGGTGTTTGAGGATTTCACTAGAAGGGGATACATATATATAGATATATATTATTTATATGAAGTAGTCTGTTCATCTCTTTCGGTTTGTGATATGGTAAGTTCCGTATTCTTTGTCAATTTCACTACACTTTATTCTCCTCCACCTGTCCAATTTTCCTGAGAACCAGATCCAATTGCCTTTTTTCTCTTCCTCTTGCTATGATTCATTCGCTACAGTTTGATCAATGAAGTAATCTGAGCAGTTTTGGATGAAATTGTTCTGGGCTTTCATCCATTGAGGATTCTTGGGCATCCAGTGGTGGCAGGAAGTGCAAAGTCCAATCACAAAGTTTGAGTTTTGCTTTTAATTTTTAAAAATATATTCTCTTGGATCTTTCAATCGATACTCAAAAAGCACCTTGTCCAAATAACTTAGAAAATTGGAGTAAGAAAGGTGTGGAGGTAATAATGGAAAAGATGCAGTAAATGCTCATCAAATTTTGTAACGATGATCAGAATTTGAAATGACTCTTGGTCTCTCAAAGGGCTTGTATGGCTAGCACTTACATTAGAATGATGAATTTTGTTTTCTGTGGTTAAGATTTCATCATCTTGCATCTGTGTTATACAAAGCCAAGAAGAATAAGCATAAACAATCTATTTCTTATGCAAATTGATTCAAGAATCATTTGTTCTCATAGATAGATTCTTTCATCGTGCAATATTATTAACCAACATGAAACAACCTTCTTCTGGTCCACATTAAAGCTGATTCCTGAAATCTTTGAATAACTGTCTATTTTAGATGCCCTTGGTAAATTGTTCTCTTTTGATAGACAGTGTGCTTGATCCAATTGAATTTGATTCATAAATGTTATAACAGTGATTCTGAAGACAACAGTATTTTATTCATTCATATCATTGATATACATGCAACATAGAAGTGTAAATACCATACAATCTTGAAATCATCTAGTAAATTGCTAGATGCCCATTCCTCCAACATGTTAGAGCTTGAACTCTGATCTGAGATCGAACTTTTCAGAAGTAGATAAGATAGGATCCTGCACATCAAGACTCATAATAAATCCAAGCAACTAATGCTTCAAAAAAGATAATAGCTTTTCACTTCAGAGAGCACTACGTGTCAGAAGGGACATTGTCAGATTCAGTATACCTGCAGGATTTGCCGACGGCAGTAGAACCTTCGAAGTCCTTTTTTGAGGCTTTTGTTTGCTTCTTCAATGGTCTTGCGCATATACTCTAGGATATCATGATATGAAATAGCTCCTTCTTTTTCATTCACTGCACGTATAAATGCGTGTGTCATGACACCAGTCACGGTTTTATCTTTAGAGAACACCTGCATTGTTAGATTAGGATTAATACAAGTTGAAGTTGACCTATCTTTGTCTCCAGATTCTTGATCCTGAAACAAACCTGGTAACATTTTTTTTTTTCTTTTCCTTTTCAGGGATAAGAGAAATCTTACGGATGTGGCGGAAGCTTGTTGATAATCCTCACAAGCACTAATAGAAACAGCCTTTCCTCCATCTGGACCTCTGCATTTATGATGATCCCAGTTCAACCTACGCAAAAATGGGAGAGATTAATTGATGTCAGAATACTGAATCTATGAATGGAGAAGTACCATAATGATCATGAAAGGGAAATATCTGGCAAGTTTTCCGTACTTGGTTCTGTTGTACACATATGGTAAATCAAGTATAGTTCCACTGTGACAAGCATCAACTATTGCATGAAGTGTGACCCCTTTTTTGAGCTTTTGAACTAGTTTTTCATTGATTTCATTATCTATGATAATTCCTGCAGCATTGAAATCAACAGGACAGATGGCCTCGTCATATCCATCGATTTCTTCCTCTCCATTCAGTTCCAGAGTCCGCTTCCCATGTCCCGAGTAGTAGAATATCAAGGAATCCTGTTTTTGCAAGTTCTTTGTCAACCAATCGAACCCGTCTAGGATATTTTCTCTTGTTGGAAAGTGAAATCCCTCTTCTTCTGCAATTCATTCAACAAAAAAAGCCATATTTAGAATGGATCAAGAACTTTGCTTATTATGGCCCTCAAATGGCGTTCTTCCCCTGGATGATCAATGCTCTACTCAGTTCAGGATCCATGAAAACATTATTGGTGGTTGGTTCAGTTCGCAAAAGGTCCTTAGAAAAAAAAAAAAAAGTACCTGCTAGGATGAGAATTGCTTCATCTGAGAACTTGAATTTGTTAAGAAGCAGATTTTTCATGTTTCGCACGTCCTGTGCTGTCCCCCTGAGCTTGAACTTCTGGCCCCTGTATGAAATACCACAGAGAAGTGCACGCTTCCCTTTTGGAGGCTCCATTCTTCTTATGGAGGACAAACTTGAGCTGGATTCCCGAGAAGTTCTTGGACAAAAATCATGCCACCTGCTCCCACATATTGATAGAACAGTTTCTTGGTTACTACCATAGCCCATTACCGAAATGGTTCTTGAGCAGTAGTGACAGCGAATTGTCTGTGTATGTTCAGTCACTGAAGAAATCCTTTGACAACCTTTGCAACAGACAGTGTTCATATTCATGTGTACCAAGAAGGTAGTGGGGAACTCTTTCCCTTGTTGAAAAGATCAAGAAGCAGCAAAATTTCTCAATGAAAAGTAGGTAAATGCATTTTTTTACTTCAGCTGATGACTTCTTGAAAGAATTAAATACTTTACATGCATAAGATTAGACATCTACTTTACAGTCGTCAAAAATGTCCTAAGCCTGAATTCTTTGCGACTAAAGTTAAATCACCCCTTGTTTAAGAATTTTTTCTTTTGCTGTTTATGATTGAAGATGAACTTGTATGACTACATACTCTTGTGTAAAGAGAATTTTTCACTGGTTGACATAATTTTCATGGAAATCCATTGAAACCCTTTATTCTTTCTTGTTTTAAAGATTCTAAACTTTGGACGGTTTTGAAACCCTTTATTATTTCTTCTTCTTGTAGTTTTAGAGATTCGAAACTTCGGACGGTTTTGAAACCCTTTATTCTTTCTTCTTCTTGTAGTTTAAAAGATTCGAAACTTTGGACGGTTTTCTTTTTATAGTTTGAAGAATCGGATGCTATAGGGTATGGCAGGAAGGAGGGAGGAGAGGTCGAATTCCTTTTTATATCATCTTTGGAAACAATGTGGAACTTCTGGAGTTGAATGCTGAGATGTCCATTTCCATCTTTAAGCAGAAGAAATATTCCCTTGCCACACATAGAAAGCAGTGAAAAGATGAATGAAAAGAACATATTCCTTGATATCAATATGATGCTATATTCGATGTCCCTTTATGTTACAATTGTCAGGTTAAGAGAAATGGCATAAAAGCACATGTAGAATAGACCTATCACAATCTGGTAAACACTGTTAAGCTTCTATAAATGAACTCAGCTAATGCCTCACCAAACATGAAACGAATCGTACGGGTAAAAGAAAAAATATCACTGCAGCATTTGCAGAAAGGTTATGAAGGGATGAACCAAGAAAAAGGTTTACCATATATGGTGGAAAATAAGGGTCCACATGTTCCTGCCCATAGGTCATGTGAAGGTACTATGCACATCGCTTCACAAGAATTGAACTCTCATCCTGCATATAGAGACAAGAGTAACATCATATTAATTCTCACAGAGTTTGTCATTGAATTATATCCCTACTTCCAAATTTAAGGAGATGGGATGGTATTTGGAAGCTGCGGCACATAGAGAGTTTATCCGAAGTGAGAGAGATGTATAAAATATCAGGACGCTGGATGCAGATGTTACCTACATCTCAAGTAAATACTAAATAGCACATACAAACATCTCAAGATCGAAAAATACAGTTTATTACTTGAGAACAATTAGAATGGCAATCCCTTAAGACCTTATTTCCAGTTAAGATAATGTGATAATTTTCTAACCAGAAAGTATGGAGGGATCACCCGATGGAACGAAAACATATAATCTACAACACCACTAATTGCAGTTGGAAGGATTGCATCAACATAATCGGCACACCTCATTGGGACAAAATTTTATGAGAAGTGAAAAGATTCCAAATTTGAGGATCATCTAACTGTACATCATGCTCATCAAGCATCATTTTCCAACATATCTCGACTCAACATAGTCTACTGGACTTGATGCTTGTAATGAGAGATTCTGCCATACTGCATAAGCTCTTCTTTCCCACCAATTTTACCTTAAAATCACGAGTCAACATATTTATCCTGTCCTGATCTGTGGCAACCTTACTTAGCTCAATCACCTGCTTCCTTGGGATTAAACCATAGATATGCAGACAATCAGCACCAGATTTTTCACCTTTTAATGCAATTCGTAACAAAGAGTTTGATTCGACATCAGTTGATCTGGGGTCATGCAAAACAGAGAAGCTACCAAATGTGATGTCAGGAGCATTGAATAGCTTATCCACATCCTCAGCGTCTTCAATAACATTGTTTGGTCTTTCAGCTGAGATCATTGACCACCTCTTACCAACCCTCATGATATTAGCAGCCTCTCTCATCCCACTGAGAAAAGCTCCATGCATTGTTGCTGGATACTGCTTATTAGTTGCTTCTCCAGCAAAGAAAACTCGATCTCCAATACTCTCAGCAAGAATATCATAATCATCTCCTGAAGCCCCAATTGCAACATAAGAATAAGAGCCACATGAGAACTGATCCTGCCCCCAGCGAGTACAAACTGCCTGAAGGGGGTCTGGAACAGCTATCCCTTTTGGGCTAAAAATACTCTTCAGAACATCAAGAACCTTCTGGACAGCTTCTACAGGAGACATTTTCTCAAAGTTGATTGCTGCTTCTCCAGCCACAAGAGCTACAAGAAGGGGTCCTCCAGCCACTGAAGAATAACTGTAAAAAAGAAAGAATTCTCCTCTTGTATTTGAATCCTCTGTTAAATGCCCAAAAGTATCAATATCTCCACCCCAGAAATCATTTGGGAACAAGATTGCAACTTTGTTCAACAACCCAAACCCCAATCTCTCAATGGCATCTTTCTTCCGATGTGGCAGCTCAGGTACAAACTGGATATCTCCCTTCTTAAGCACCCCCAATGGCACAGTACAAAGCACCATATCTCCTCTATATCCCTGCTCACCAGCGTACACCAGAACACCATCACTGCCATATCTCACACTATCTACTGGGCGATTATAAAAGATAGGGAGGTCCTCTGCTAAAGCCCGAATAAATCTCTCATTCCCTCCGGGAATAAAACAGTGATCTCCCCCCATTTCATAAGGATCATCCTGATCCCAGTATGACATGGATAGATTAGACATCAATGAAGCATTGGCATACTCCAAATTGGCCAAATGCCAATCTAAGAGCATCCTTTCTTGAGGATCTTCAGCTACTCCGTACACTTGCCTAAATGTCTCCAGTGCTGTTCCTAATGAAACATCTAAAGATTTAACCTCCTCTAGCAATGCCTGTCTAAGCTTACAAACTCTATCTAGCAACTTATTAAAAGAAACTTCAACTTTAGAATCTATATCTGAATTCACAGTTCTACCATTTGGCAGATACAAAGGACAAATATCCCTCACCTTATGCAGTGGGTAACCAAGCTGCCTAGCGAGCACTCCCAGTGGATTCCCATTTATTCCTGTCAACACACTACCACCTAAATCTGCTGCAGCCACAATGTCATTCTTATCCCCACTCATCTTCTTAGTACGAACTCTTCCTCCAGGCCGAGCTCGACCTTCTAAAACCACAACCTTAAACCCCAGAAAAATCAACTGTCTTGCAGCTACTAAACCAGAGAGTCCGGCACCAATCACTATCACATTTCCCTTTTTGACGCCTAATGGAGGCCTTGATTTCATTTCTATAATGGCTGGAGCAAGCCCAAAATTAATGTAGCCATGGTGAAGTAAGAAATTGTAGGCAGAGCTCACAAGACCTTTGTGCTCTGCACGAATTGACTCCAAAGCGTGATCTTTTGTGAGCCAAACGGAGACATTAGAGCGCCACCGGGCGAGAATGTGGTTACGGACGACAATGTAATTGGCTTGCTCAACGCCACCAATTTGTGAGACGACATTTGCCTCAATTTCTTCCTCAGTTAACGAGTCCACAGGAAACCCCACAGATATAGCAATCATAGCCTCTATGTCGACTTCTTTAGCAAGGTCCGTTAATTTACTGCTACTTCCGCTGCTGTTGCCACGACGACGATGAATGAAATGAGGCTTCGCATTCTCATTATCGTCGGCGAGTTCAGTTTCCGAGTAGGAATAAGCGGTAGAAGGCTTTGGGTGGGGGCGGAGGACGCGAAGGCCGGAAGCTGCAGTGGCAGTAGATATCATGTCAGAAAAAATCTTTTTTCGACGACGCCTTTTCTTCGGCGGATGTTGACCCGATTCAGAGGCAATAGCAGCCCGTTCGAGCTCCATGGAAGGTTGCGATTCAAAGGTAGGTTGAGAAGGGTTGTTGAGGTGGGGTTCTGAGATGGCAGGCTCAGGTATGATTTGGGAAGGGAATGAGGGATTGACGTCCATGTTTTGAATATTATTGCCGGAGCTGACATTGTCAGAAACGTCGGGCGGGGGATCGGTGGTTGTCATCGGTGGCGAGGAAACTTACAGCTCCGGTTGGAAAACATAAATCTCTAGGGCTTTTGAGATTGGCTAGAATTTAGAGTTTTTTTTTTTTTTTTTTTTTTGGGAATTCTACACCTTTTAATCTAATGGAACTCATGAAATTTGTAATGCATATTCCATGTATCATGTATGCTACTTAATATAATAAAATAAAATTTATTCATTTGAACTAACATAATATTTCACATTCCATGAACATATTATTGTTCATAACTATTAATTCAAAACAAAAATAAATTATATTTAATAAATATAATCTTTCATAAATTATTACAACAATAGAATTTTATTTTGATTTAATGTACATATCTATTACTTCCTCTATTTAAAAATGAATGTTTCATATTCCATTTTGGATTATTCAAAATTGAATATTTCATTTTTTAAATTAGTAAAAATTTTATTAAGAAAATTGATAATGCATGTGTTAATCAAGTTAGTTAAACTTTTTTAAAATATGTGCAAATCATACTATAATATTCAATTACAAATGTAGGGAGTATAATATATAAAGGTAAAACTTAGAAGCATCTTACTAGAAAATATCACATAAGCTCACTAGAATTCTCCAAATCAATTGTTTACATGATTTAGAGGAACCAAGTTGCATGACTTATGAAATTTCCATATTAAAATTATCTATGTAGAATTTTGTAAAATCAAATATTACATAAAAATATTTAAAACTTTTCATTTTCTTTATAAAATTGATTGAATAATCTTTTTATAAACTTATTCTTTTGTGAAATCAAATATTTTTCTTTATAAAATTTATCAAATAATCTTTTTATAAACATGTTCTTTTGTGAAATCAAATATCATATATAAAACTTTTGAATTTACAACTATTATGGAAAATCCACTAATGAATGTTTGCGTAGATTTCTCCATGTCATCATTCTAACTCCTTCCCAAAAATTATCGAAATAAAAATTTATCATTATATATATCATATGAAAATAGAATCATTCAATCTAAAATATATTAATTTGTATATATAAAAATTTAGAAAAAATAAAATAAAATAATGAAATTATAAATTAAATTACTAAACAAAATAATATTATAACAACCACGCAATGCACGGCATTTATTTAATTCTCTCTTAATTAGTAAACTATATATAAAAATTTTAACCTTTCTGTAATTATTATACTAAAACAAAACTATTTATATTGGAAAATTTTAATATTGAACTAGTTTACGTCTCACACTATATCCATGTCAAGTTAGAGATATTATTTATTTCTTTTATCACCAAGTACTAGTACCTTATGAGAAAAATAGGTAATGTGACTCAATGTGAGTCACATCCCACATAATCTAATAGATTTGATCCATAATAAAAATTTTCATTTATATTTAATGAACATAATCTTTTGTAATTATTAAAATGAATCTATAACTACTAATTTTGAAATTAAAAATTAAAATCTATTTATTATATATTCAAAGTAAACTCTCCAAATCAGAACAGCTCAAGCTCACAATGCTTTTCTAAAATATGCTACCGAATTATTGGCACTTTTAATTCATGAATTATTTTGATTTTTTAACTTGAGTCCATAATGTTTTATTTTGTCGTTCTTGGTCATCCATAAATTTCAATACAGTAACTTTAATCCATATTGTTTTATTTTATCTTTTTTTATCATCAAACTTTTTTTGGGGGGCAAGTTTGATCATTTTCCCCAAAAGCATATTTTAGATTATTTTTTAAAGAGAATAACAAGGGTGTTTTTGGCTTTTTAAGCTTTTTTTTTCCTACACACTAATCGGTCATACCCGAACCCTCTAATATGCAAGGAAAAAAAACGTGAAATGCCAAAAATACCTCCCCCTAAAAAATAGTTTAGAACATGCTTGATGAAAATGATCAAACTTGCAACAAAAAAAAAAAAAGTTTGATGATCAAAAAAGATAAAATAAAATAATATGAATCAAAGTTATCATATTGAAATTTATAATTGATCAAAGACGACAACAAAAAACCAAAATAGTTTATGAACACAAGGACATTTAATCTCTGCTACCTAAGTTCGTAAAAAATTTGATATTAATAATAATGATAAAAAATCAAAATTCATATTCAGAAAAATATTATAAAATGCATAATTATTTTTTTTAAAATAAAATATTTAATACAAAAATTTAAATATATTTTATATATTATATGTTAAAATGATAAACTAAATTTTAGAAGTACTAAATCAAATTTATTAATTTTTTAAATAAAAAAAAAAAAGTTAACGAGTTAACGGTCATAAGCTTGGAAGGATCGTATCTTTTATATGAGAAGTATCAAACCCCATATAAATTTGTAAATAGACATATGGTATATCTTTTTTATCAAATTGCACAAAATAAACCTATTTTCAGGATCCATTTCAATCCGGATAAAAGCACATCAAAATAAGACATTTAATTCCAAACAAAGATAATAATAAATAAAATAATTATTTTTGAAAAAAAAACCCCACAGAATTCTAATGAGATGTCCATTTCCATCCCAAGAATAAGAAATATTCCCTTGCCACACATAAAAGGTAGTGTAAAGTTGCATGAGAGAACATATTCCTTGATAGTAATAATCACTGGCATTGAGACATGAAGAGATGTACAGGCTTTGCTACCGGAACAATAGAGGAACAATAAACATTCTACTATTGGATTTGGAACTACACAGCCAACCAAAAACTTTTAGTCTTTGGCTGGGGCAAAAAGATCTATATTCACATATTAGTTGCATTTCCTACCATAGCCGTAGACGTCACTTGACTGACCAACAACCATTGAAGCTCTATATTCACATATTAGTTGCACTTCCAACCATAGCAGGAGTTCTTCACCAACCACCACTACTGCAAAGGAAACATAAGTAGTTAGTTAGTCATGAAAAATCATGTATGGTCAGATCCCATATGTAAACATTCCTTGGGAAACCTCTAGTTCTAATAGGCTCGCCTTTGTTTCAACCGGAGACTAAAGTACGATAACAATATTCTATTGAGCAGGGAAATGCAAAAAGGTTTGCAAGAGGAGACATTTTAGAAGATTCATAACAATCACCAGCAAGCCCATGGTGCAAAATTTAATTTTTGAAGTAGACTCCTTGAACATGGACATGTGCTTTCTGTAGAATAAGGTTATCATCCTAATAAACACAGTTCATTTGTTTAAACATGAACAGAAATCTACATTTAATAAAAAGCCATCCATACATATATTTATGCCATTAAAAGATAGTAAGATTCAATGTTTTGGGGTTCCAATTTGATAGTGCCAATGTTTAAATTGTCTTTCTCGTTTTGTACTTGCAAATATCTCCATATGTTATAGGTGCATTTCTTTTCTTTGTTTCTTTTTCCTGTGTGGTTGGGGTGGGGGGAAAGTGGGAAATTTATACGTGTATGGGAGATTAACTTGCCAACGGAACAGAAAACAAACATGGCCAAAGTGACCAATGCAATGGAGGAAAAAATTACCAGACTGACGTTTTATATTGGTTTATATTGATCTAATCTTCTCTCTTTTGAAAGAGTTAATAGATCTACAAGAATGAATCTTGCTTCTTATCTAGCATGTGTTATCTAGTAAACCTAAATGTCAAATGCACACATGGACTCAAATAAGTGTACCTACTTACTCCCCCGCTTTGCCTGAGCTTTATTCTTCATTTTTCCCTTTTACATTTTTCATCCAGAGGGAAGCCAGGATATGTGTTATTCTTCAATTTTTAGCATACCTTGTGTCTTAATCTTATCCTCATCTGAAACCTTCTTCCAACTACACTGGATTTGGGTATATATCACAGGAAAGTCATACTATATACATTAGATGATGATCTAGCATAGTCTCAGCCCACTAAGGTTCCAGTAAAGGTTGTGGGAAAATGTTAAATGCCCATGAAATATCACTTCATATGGCATTCATGAATACATTTGATAAGGTTTCTGCTATCGACTTTCTACATAGTGCAAATTTTCCAAAAGAAATAGAAAACACCTGTGTCATCTTAGAAATCCAAACATCAAGACAACAATTTTGACATGATAAAAGCATGATTAGAAATGCAACATTTGACTCTCATTCCATAGGTTACATACTAACAGAGGTACTGTTGAAAATAAATATGATGAGTAATTTTAGGAGAAATTTCCATGAACACTTATTTCAATTACTAAAAGCACGTAACTACTTCAAGTATCCATAACATTCTAACAAATAACACATGATTGATACACAATCCTGTATGTAAAACATCTAATCTTGCTTGCTTATGCTGAAGAGTAAAACTGATTCAGTAGATTCTAGTGTGAAAAAGCTCAAATAGAGTACATACACACAAAACCAAAATGCAGCAACCTTGATCAAATAAAATCACAAGGAGGAATTATTTGATGATATCGATATTCTTCTCTAGGGATTATTCCAGCAGCCGAATTTTTCTATCTGTAGGTTATGCATAATTGAAACTGTAGCACCAAATCTTAGCGGATTCAGGAAGAGAAGCAATAGAAAGAAAAAAATAAACTCACGGGTGGATTTGGTTAAACTGCCCAGAGATCTTATCCTTGCAAGTTGGACACATATAACCAATAGTATCTGACTGAGTTTCAGTATCACAAGCCTCAGCTTTGAACTCTGCTCTGCACCATACACACACAGTTGTAACTTGACGCATACCAGCCATACCCGAGATGATTGACTCTGTGTCAAATCCAACTGATGATTTGAACTGTTCTTCTGTCCCTGCATCATTTGCCATATCCATGGAAATCCCTGGCAAGAATGACAATTCTTGCTTGTCAATAAAACCATATTTGAAGGGCTCCATTTGATCAAGTCCCAGCTCCTCAAAGTTTGTTACCTTCTCAAGGTTCTGACGAACTGAAAGTAAACCATCATCCTCCTACAAGTTATAATGGAAAAATATAACTCCATACCTCATGAAAGAAAAGGACAAACAAAAATATTCTAGTTTTGTATTTGATTCGAATACTGAGTCCTCCAGGTTTCCTATCGAGCAAATTGAAAAGAAAGCTAAACGTGTAAAATTAAGAGGTCAAGGAACTGAATTTAAATACTTATAAGACACAAGGGACTAAAATCATAGCATAGCCTCAAGCAAACATTGCTGCACAGTAGGAAATTTTTCCAGAGGTTGTATGGGCATATTTGGAAGAGCAAAGCTAAATCTACATCTAAACCCTGAACCCTAAAGCCTAAAGACATTTGCAGTTGCTTCTCCCGGGCAGAAGTTTCCAAATTTTAACAGAGCATTTGGTAAACAATTCACAGTTACTAAGAGTTTTGGATCTTCTTGAACACCCTTCCTTTCTTCAAACAGTTTTTTCCAGACTTGGCTTTGACAGGTATTAGTTATTTGAAAAAACATGCAAGAAAAAGAAAATTTGACCATGTCACTGGCAAGTAAAAGAGACAATTAATTATGTCTTTTCAGCAGCCCTAGCCAAGATACATATAATGCTCTTGAAAACATTATTCAACCAGAAAAGACTTGAAATAATCTCAAATGCTCTCGAACAGACTTGAGTAATTGCATCTTTGGGAAATAAAGCTCGGCCTTTAATCCTTGAACATTTTTTTTTTCTAAATATTGTCACCATGAACGTAAAGAAAGACCTATTTTAAAAGGAAATGAGAGATACAGTGCGAGATCCATTACCTTATCTGCAACATCTGGAGAGAACTGCAATGATTGTTCAAGAGGAACCAAAGAGGAAGTAACAGCTGTTTGGTTAAGGTTTTCTTCACCAATCAATCCATCGGAATTTGCAACATCACTCAGTTTAGAAAATCCAAGTTGATGTCCTGAATCCATGTCATTGTTTCCACAATTTTCCAACTCTTTGGAATTCGTGTGCTCAGAAACATTTGCACAAGTTGATTTCACCCCATTCACCACTTTCCCATTAGCCACCACGCACCAAGTTCCACCCACACTTAGATTCAGAGATCTATCAGACTTGGGATCTCCCTTTCCTATCTGAGCAGCAACAGAGCCCAAAATTGTACCATCATTACCATTTCTGGCCAGACCCTCACTGAAGCTCAACGTATCAGGGGACAAATTATTAGCAGGCTTAGTGAATCCAGAAGTTGATGTTCCCACCATAGAACTATTAGCAATTTCAATTAAAGCATTCATTTTAGCTGACCAGTCATGCGAACCTCTCACCAAAGGAGATTCAGTACTCTTCGGAATAGATCCCGGAACAGGCAGTCCTTTGGAACCTTTGCCATGGCTCCTTACGTGGACTCCAACATGACCAGTATAACTACGCCTTTCAGGGAATACCTTGTGACAATACTGACATTCAAATTTTCCATCCTTGATAATGACACCATCCGCAATAGATTGCCCAACCTTATACATTCTTGTAGTCTGTTCATGCACTGTCATAAGATGGTTCAAGTATTCCTTCTTTTCATGAAAGATTACGTTGCATTTATGACATTCAAAAATATCCTGAACTTGAACGTCACGAAGGTTATCTATCTCCATTAAGCAGACTTCGTTTTCATGTGCATCAGAGGTTGTCAAAGGGACCAGAGCAGAATTTGAGTGATCAGTATTCCCAACAAAACCTGCAATCTGTTGCATAACCTGTAAATCTTATTTTCAAAATAACATGGTAAGAAGTAGAGCCACACACACGAGTAGCTTACACTTCTCGAAGGCACAGCATTCACTTGCTCAATGGTGCATATTCCCCAATCCATAGGCTGATTTGAGTCTTTACTCTCAAAATAGGAGCGCAAAAAGGACGAAGCCTCCTTGCATGACAGAAATTGTCGTCCAGAAGGACTGCAAAATAAAGAGAGGTTGAAAATAAAGCATAAATATGGTAGAAGGCAACAGAACATGAATACAGAAACACAACTTTAGCATTGATAGAATTAACCTCTCATCATGTGCCGGCTCCACTTAAAAATAGACCAATGTGAAAATTAACATTAAAAGTTCAAATAGCACATAGTATCATCCTCTGAACAGCAGTCACAATGCAGATACAGCATAAGCATGTCATGTGGAGATTAAAAATAAATAACAAAAGAAAAGATGTCATGCTGCAGGGAATAGGAGCACAGTCCATGAAACCACTATCTATATGCTATACGTCTAGTTTATCACCAACCTAACTCCATGTTAACTGAAACTACATGCTTTGATTAATTTTTTTTTTTTATATATAAATGCCTTTTACATTTAGTAGCAACATGGAGCACTACTTCGCTAAAAACAGATCTCGTTGCAATGTGTACCAAAACTAACACAAACCCATGCATCGAATCCTCATATGATCATAACAACATGAGATGCAAAGGGCAGAAAAAATTACGCAATAACTGACACAGATAGGTAAACTAGAGGTATCACAGAGAAAAAGTTAGTAAAACAGTCATAGATAGAGTGCCAAATAAAGCTCAGCAGAAAGATCAACCTTATGATTCTCCGGCAATATAAGGAGACACGGCCATCTCGCCTTTTAAGGCCAAGCAAGAGCTTCCAGCCAATTGGCAATGCATCCCCAAACATGCAAGCATCAACATACTTTCTCCTCTTCCTTCTACTGCCCCACTGCCCCTCTATACCCCTTAAAAGTTCTAGCACTTTTTCTTCTGTCTCCAGCCCTGTAGTTCTTTTCTCTAGTTCTCCACTGTACAAATCATCTCCATTACTCTCCAATGAGGAAAAATCAACCTCCTCACCTTTTTTGTTTACTCTCTGCAGTTCCTTCCCAGCTCCCCCATTCTCCAGTAATCTGACCTTCAGCTTTCCCTCGGCCTTCCGCCCCCTTTTCCTCTTTGTCTCGGCTGCATGCACAGCTTTTGATATTCTCTCTTGCAACCCTAGCCCCAATTGCTGTGGTAGTTCAGCAAGAGCAGCAGGCTGCAGTGGGGGAGAAGGTTTTACGGCCGGGGGAGGGGGGGGCGGTGGGGGAAGGGGACAATTGGAACTTGAATTATGATTCAAGTAGTGTTTAAGATAATGAATAATGGAGTGATTTTCAGGTTCTGATGAGGGAGAGACTTTGGGTCCAGAAATGAGGGCCGGATGTCGGGTTCGGTGGTGTTGGTGAAAGCCACCGCGGACGCGAGAATAAGTTTGCCTGCGGCTACCAGCGGATTCATTGAAAATGGCACGGTCTATACGGGGCGAAACGTTGTCGTCCGTGCTGCGGAGGTCCAAAGCGGAGTTAGAGCACAAAGAGAGAGCTTGAAGCTCTGACTGCGACAGCTTGGTGATATCGATGTCCGTTAGAGATTCAAGGTTGACACCGCACGAGGAAGGAGACGGCGGTGACGTATTGGCCGCGACGGTGCCCATTTCTCTTTCTGTTACTTCAGACAAGCCGGCAACAGTCATAAAGATACTGAATTCGGCTTGTACGACATGGGTTTTACATGTGCCTGAGAAGTTAAAGTGAAAAACAGAGTTCTATGGAGTGAATGGAAAGGATTACCACTTAGAAAGACGAATTACCGGGAGTGAGGAATAATAAGAAGACACGAAGGTGGTGATGGCAGGGACAGACGATCGGAGAGCTTCTGTAGCCGGTGGTGGCGGTGGAGGAGTTACGACTTCGGACATCTGAGCAGATGTAGTACGGATGTTGGCCAACGTGTCTCTTTGTCGGAATATATTTATATATAAATAAAACAATTTCATTTTTATTTGTTTTGTTTTAATTTTCATTCTCTCTCTTTCTTAAATGAAATTTTAATTCATTTACTGTTCAAATATTCAAAGCTCTGGTTTATTCAATTTTTTTTTATTTTATTATTATTCAACCCTACTTTGATTAGCTCGGATAAATAAACTCAAGACCAATATATTTCTTTTCCATCGGGTTATCAATGATGCTAACCGTAGTAGTTATTCCTGTGAATATGAGTTACATGCTTTGCGAAATTGCAAGAATAGTAAGGATATTAAGCATTGCTTACTATCTCCATATTGTCATATTGCAAATTGGATTTATATGAATTTGAACAAGAAATGAAGTGTACCTGTTCACAATTTGTCTTCTGATTTTATGTATTATTCGTTATCTTTTATGATTTTTGTGTAATGCAAGTTTATTTGATAATGAATTTTATTTACCCATACGAAATTTATGTTTATCCCATATTATAAGCTTTGTTAGATACTCATTATTCGTATAGAAGACAATTCTCTATTCCTTTGTAATTATTTCTTCCAGTTTATTAATATATAGCTCCTTTTTCTTCCAAAAAAAGAAGAAGGAGGCTTTGGTTTATCACCTCTAAGGAACATTATAAGTGGTATTAGTCCAATTTTAACAATTTATATTTTAACTATCTAATATTTATTTTTGAAATTATTAATTAAAATATAAATCATTAAATCAGCATTAAAAAAAAACTGTTATCATCTTTAAATTATTAATAAATTAGGAAAATTCTTATACGTTCTCAAGTCAATAAAAACACACTATTTATGTATGGATGTATTAAGTCCATATTAAAAATATAAATAGATTTATTTTATAATAATTTATATAATTAAAAAAGGAGGAGAGAAAGAGGAAAGATTGATGTATGAGTTTTGTTTGGTTCCATGCATGTAAGGCTAACATGGCAAACATTCTCTATAATATTAGTATTACATTTCATATTAAATTTTTGGGCAGTTTTTTGGAAGGGAAAATTTTTTTTTAAAAAAATTCCGACCTGCCGGATTCGAACCAGCGACCTAAGGATATCTGGCAGCTTGAACCACTACAGTCCTCCGCTCTACCAACTGAGCTAAGGTCGGTTGATGGAGAATTTAGGTAGGAAACTATTTACGACAAGAAATATTATCAAAATATGAATTTTTAATCCATTCTTCATTTTTTAAGGGAAAATTTAATTTTTGAAAAAAGCTTTGCAAGAATGAAAATTACTAATTAATAAGATTCACTTATTTTTGGGTAATGTGTTTATATAATCTCAATGTATTTGGTGGCCATGAGATTTCCATGTTAACAATTTTGAAAGGAAAGTTAAATATAAACAGAAACACGGCTGAACTTTAACTTAATGGAAATAGTCCGAAATTTTCTTGACCAGAAAAAAAAAAAAAACCGTTTCATTCGAAATTAAATCTCTCATTTTTCATTTTGAGTTGTTTGGAATTAATTGTCTCATTTTCTAATTTAGTAAATTATTATTAAGAAAAGTGACATTGCAAGTTAAAATTAACTAAATCAATTTTTTTTTATTAATTTGAGCTCCATTATCCATAATA
>JAOXNR010000029.1:5117317-5130491 GCA_028571225.1 Parsonsia alboflavescens | reverse complement strand
GGGCCTAGCTCCAAGAAGGGCAGGGCAGGTCTGGGTTTTCAAAAACCTGCCCTGACCTGCCCCATTGCCATCCCTAGGATTGGACCCTTGAGACCAGCCTGACCCTATCGCATAATTTTGAAGAGTTGGGTTTAAAAAACTTGATCCCAATAACAACAAGAATTTTTTAACTAGGCCCTTAAGTGTCGAGGACCAACGAGGGTTAAGAGAGGGTTGACCCGACTAGGCCCTTGGGGCATAGATATTAAAAATATATATATAATTATTTTGGTAACTTTGGTTGACGTCTGAGCCACAGTTGATGATTAGTGTCTTGTGAGTAGTACTGTATTGTTATCGTAGTAATGAGTCTAGACTGTTCAGTGACTTCTAATTCTTTCATTTCCTTTTCTTTTCTTTCTATAGGTTACACCTACACGATATAGTCACAACACAGGCAGCATCGTTGCACCAGTTTTCTAATTCTTCTTCATTTTTTCTTTTATTTTCTTCTTCACTCTCTAGTCTCCAGCTCACCATCAGCCACCGCATTAGCCACTCTTCTCCCCAGCCCAGCACCACTCGATGCTTTGGAGTTCTCTCAAGAGGTGCATAAATGCTAACATTATCGACAGAAAATTCATTGGCATGTGGTGGTTGCTTTTGGTCCTTCTTTCAAATTCAATTGGTTGTACATTTGGTGACATATTAATATATAATGTGTTTTCTTTTTTCTGGATTTGCTAAGGTGTGCTTTGGAGAGCCCCTTAATGCGCACTTCAACCGTTACTATAACGGAATTTTTGCTCCGCTTGGTTGGCTGCATGAGCACTGTAGCAAAAATTCCGTTACGGTAACGGTTGGAGCGCGCCTTAGCAAAACCGTTCTTTTTTCCATTTCATAAATTGCACTGTGAATATGAAAAATTTATACAAATTGAAGGAGCTAGCTTTAGCCCAAATGACATCACCTTCCATTGATATTGAGCATTACGAAAGCAGTTTTATATTGTTCATCAGGTGTAATTTCTAATTGCCAAAAACCAACTTGCAAATCAAACTTTGAAAATACTTTTGCTCCCACCGAGTGAGTAAAAAGGTTTTGAATCTGTGGGAGCGGAAGCTTATCATCCTTCAAAAACTGGATAAGTTTAAGATCATCGAGAGTCATTCCAGGGTATGTTGCTTTGGTTGGGTTGATATCTTCATTAAGTTTAAAGGGAAGCCTAACAAAGAACTCTTCATTTTTCCAAAGCGGATTTTTATGCTTAAAGTCAGCATGAGAATCTACACAAAAAAATTTTAATAGGTTAGTTATTGATAGAAATTTGCCAGTAGTATCACAAATAGCAAACATATTAGTAATAGGAGTAAAAGGTTGAAAGTAATGTTTGTATCGGATGCCGTGAGGAAAGACTGGTTTTTTTTAAAAAAATGACTGGCCCGATCAAGCTCTTGGCCTTTGGGGGTTGGGTTAGATTAGGGTTTTGATAGCGTTTCAGAAAATGAACCGACATGTCCCGACCCTTTGGGGTTGAGGTTTGGTCAATCTCAATTGACACCTCTGAGTAGTACATTTCATTATAAGTTCGAATACAAGAATATGTATTATTATTTAACAATATAATCATGTCAATTCATTATATAACAAATTCAATGAATGTATACAACCTCATTTGAAATTATTAATTATTCTAATTAATTAAGAAAAATTTATTAAAAATATAATCTTTTAGTTTTAATGGAATTATTTCCTCATTAATATAATTTAACCAAAATGAATGATTTTCTATTTTCTTCTAAAAAATATCAAGTATCCTTGTGTTTTTTGAAAGAAAATACACATGTAGTGTGTTATTAATAATAGTCTATATATAGTCAAATTTATAATTATATTGAAGATAATAGTGCATTCAATAATGCTATCATTTTCAAACGGATTAATAAAGTATGTTGTGATTCATTATTATTATAGAAATTTTTAATATATATATATTATGAGTATTAAGAATATCAATTTGTTTTTTTTTTAAAAGAGATCGCCGGGGAGCCGGACCAATGATAGCTCATTCCCATATAGCATAAAGTGAACCTTAGCACACGCGAACTCGTAAGAAACACACGACCTATATTTACCAGCCTTCTGGAAACCCGTCCCCTACCTTTCTCTCTCTGGTGCCTCATCTTCGAAACCAGGTACTTCTTTTCTACATCAGGCTCCAAGAATCTCCGGCGGTCGAGCTACCCCACCGCCCTAGATAGTTACTTTAGTCCATAACCAAGCAGATTTCGCAGAAAGATTCAGGTTTGGAATCGATTTCTACCATCCACCCTCCTCTGTTCACTTGCTTGTATTTCCTCATTGCCTGGTTTTCTGTTTGTTGCCTGGAAAAGTTTGAATTTGGGGTTTAGATTGATCTGTCTTTTGTATGCCTGCTACATGAATGACAAAGTGACCTTCTTTTACTTGTTCTGCAACAAATTTGTATGCCCTTCACATATCTGTCAGAAGACAAATAAGTGTAAACTCGTATCCAATGGCTGGGAACTTTGTTTTGTTAGCGAAAGGGTGATTCTTGTTTTGAGAAGAAGATATCCTGATGTGTGTCTGCGGTGTACTACTGTCACTGATGCTCTAAACGTTTTCTTATTCTTTCAAGATGTAATAATTAATATATGATTATATCACGTGATAGACTCTTTTTTCTTTTACTTTTTTTTTCCTAAAAAATTTTATATACTTAGTTCCAGTTTTATTATAAGCTTGTAGAACCCTCTTCTTGATAACTCATCTACAGTTAGCAGGCTGATACTAGGTACTAATTAAGCCTTGATGGCTGAACAACCTTGTGCTATCTCCTGGTTTCTTGCTGTTATCATTTGTTTGTGTTTTTCATAGTAAGAGAGGAATTTAACCGGTGTCTGGTTTGGAAGAGTGTTGTCTCCATGCATTATATCTTCATGTTAGTTTGATTTTGTGCTCATGGAATCTTTTAAGAAATTCAGCCCCTTATTTTTGTAACTTGTTTTCAAGTCAGGGAGAAAATATTGGATGGCAATCATTCCTTTTGGAACTACATGGATGGTTCGCTGTGGAGTTCAGCCTCAATTTATTCCTGGATTTAGCATAAGAAATAATATTTCTATGCATTTGCCTGGGTAAGCCATTTTTCAGAACTGTGAAAAGTGCTGTCCCTTGTTGTTCAGTTTCAGTTGTTGCTCCTTGATTGCAAGACCATGCAAATATCTTTTGTGACTTTTCCTTATAAATTTCTTTTCCCTTTGTGAAACTTGTTTTTCTTTTTTTGAAACTTTTTTCTTCCACATTATCTTGAGAATAAATAATCCTTTTTCTTGCCAAGAAATGATTATTTTGTCTGCAAAGGAACATATGGGGTGTGACTATTTCTGGAAACTATTTCCACTTTCCTATCTTTCTGGTATGGTGGTGCTTAAGTAATTATTAAGTTCTGCTGTTAGGCAGATTATCCCTTCATGAGTCTGGAAATGAAGTTTTGTGAGTTGTATATGTTTTGCGTTTCTTTGAGAACTATGAATAACAACATTAGAGGAAATATTCTCCATTGCCTGGTAATGTAACTAATTAGGAAAGAACAAAAAGATGCCAATAAAAAAATTCCAACTTTTCAAAATTTCACATGTTGATGGGTTGTTTATGCTAGTGCTTTAGTTTTGTTCTTTGAATGACATTTATAATCTTGATAACTAGAAAGAAATGGAGTTTATTATTGATGGTGCTTGCATTTAACTATTTCACATGATTTATGTCTAATTTCAAGCTCCATATATTGTTACCTGACCTAAGTTTATTCTTTGTACACATTCCTATCTATTAATTTACGGAGGTGAAGTAATGATCTGCTTGTGGTTTGTCAATGGAAAAGATGTTTATAAAGCTGTACACACTGCGATTGCATGTAGTGAACTATATTGTAGGTTGTGGTCTCTTGTTTTTAGATAGAGTGCTGAAATTCCTTCAGTGCTATTTGAGGAATAAGAAGGATTCAATTTCACTGGACTTGTCTAATTCTGAAGGATTATTGGCATTGATTTTTCATTATTTATATATGACTGTGTGGAAGCTAGTGAATTTGCTGCTATTGGATTAAAATATAGGGTTGGATTGCTGTAGTTCCCTTTTCTGAATGATATCATATTGTTCTACTAATAGACATTATTGATAGGTCTTTTCTGAGCTCCTTTATTATTATTATTTTTTTTGTTGTTGTGAATTTTTGGTGTTTCTATTGGCAGGGAATGACAGGTCTGCCTATGACTATTATTTGCATTTGCTTTTCTTTTTTTAAAAAGAGTTATGTAACTGTTGGATATATACATAAACATTTATGTACATTTATTTGTAAGTTCATATTTTCCTTTAATGCAGAGGTTCAAACAAGATTGGAGCACTGGCATCTCCGAGTTCTTTATTCTTCTCTCAAGGTTCCTTGCATGCACTTTACAGTTCTGGGATACATAAAAGGTCATGTCAAAGGGGTGGACGCTTTACTGTTAGAGCTGATGCAGTAAGACAACACATGACTTTTTCCATGTCTCTAAAACTATCTCACTTATGGAAAAATTTAAATTTATTGTTTTTGATAAACTATTTTTCTTGGATTGTGAATGGTAAAATTTTCCATGTACAGGATTATTATACAGTTCTCGGCATCTCAAGAAATGCCAGCAAGTCAGAAATCAAAAGTGGTATGTACTGCCTGACTGTTTTAAAAGACTGTCAAGTCTTAATGCTTTCTTTTAACAATGAATTATTCTAGTAATTGCTCTTCATAGCTTTTGGCTGGACTTTTTGCAATGAAGAAGATATCATTTAAGCTGCATATACTGTTCAAATCTCGTAAATTGTCTTTAGTTTATTTCTTTTATGTAGCCTTTCTAATTTAAAAGGTCAAAGTTCAGAATATGTTATAATTGTTTGATTCATCAAAACTATAGAGGATGCCAGTAATTCTCAAGATCATTTACCCTTTGTTTCATGTTAATAAATCTCTTTGTCTTGATTTGGATTCTGAACGTTAGATTTGAAAATAGGTGCTTGTTGAAGTGGCCATAATGAGATCCTGAACATAATGTGTTAAATTGTTACTGGTAGTTATCATTTACTCTTATTTCAGGCAGGAATTAATTTGAATGCTTTTAATACTTGTCTTTCTTCTTTCATGCTCAGCTTATAGGAAGCTTGCCAGAAGTTACCATCCTGACGTGAACAGGTAAGTTTTATTGCACTTTGGAAGCTTTAGAAACCTTGTGACTTGCTAGCATTTTGGATATTGATTTGCTATGTTCGTGTATGTAATTGGGTGAATTTGACAAAATCACTCCAAAAACAGGCAACTGATTGACTTGTCTAATTGTTACATCCAATCGTTGTCTTTGGGAATATTCATACAACATATTATATAAATATTTCCCTAAACAATCTTAAAATATTGATGTCTTTTTGGGCTCTCTATCCCCATCTTTTTCATTTATGTACACATCTTTTCTGCATCATTTAAACTCTTGAGAAATCCTAGGAATATGTGCTCACAGAAAGTTGTGCACAAGAAAGGATAGAAATATGTACCACTACACTTGGTTGCCATATAATGTGGCCACCTAATAGGTGGAAAGGAGTATGTAGCCTGTTCGTACAATTTGCAACTGCATGCTCAGTGTTATTTCCTCTATTTGTGATGATTTTTAAGAGAGGAATTTTTCATTCTTTTGTGCATTGTAATGCAAGCCTAGCAAAATGGGGATATATTGGTAAAAGATTTACTCGTAACTCTTCATGTAAGCAGCAGCAGTTGGGACTGAAAGGTTTCAAGTTCAAGACATGATAGGATAGGTGGCCGTTAGTCCTCAGGGGAGGGTTTGGGGAAGAAGAGGGGACGGGTGGGGGTTAAAAAAAAAAAAAAAAAGAAACTCTATGTGAAATGCCTTGAAAGATGGTTATTGAGATGTTAACTGAGCAGATCTTCAGATTCCTAATACAAATATTACATTTCATTGTGGTCTTTTCTCTCTGCATTTTCTGCCGCCCTTATTTTACTTATTGTTCACAAAATCTTAACTCTCTTGTCTTCCTTCACATGCAGAGAACCTGATGCAGAGAAAAAGTTTAAAGAGATCAGCAATGCTTATGAAGTATAACACTGATATTTCAATTCTTGTTTCTTTTATAGGGTCTTGAACAATGCAGTTTCTTGGAAGCTTATTGGTCCCGACTGAGCTGTATTAAATATTAATCTTTGTGTGACAGGTTTTGTCAGATGATGAGAAGCGTTCCATTTATGATAAGTATGGAGAGGCTGGGCTTAAAGGTTCTATGGGAATGGGGGTGAGTTCATTCTACTGAGATGAAGCAAAGAGATCTCTCTATTTTATGGGTTCCTTAATTGGCTACTTTATATATTCTGATATTTTTTTCTTCATCATGTAGGATTTTAGCAATCCGTTTGATCTGTTTGAATCCTTATTTGATGGCTTTGGTGGTATGGGCATGGGAGGAGGACCAAGAGGCTCCCGGAACCGGTCCACTGAAGGTGAAGACCAAGTCTACAATCTAGTTTTAGATTTCAAAGAAGCTGTTTTTGGGGTTGAAAAGGAGATTGAAATAGCTAGGCTTGAGAGCTGCGGAACCTGCGAAGGATCAGGTGCAAAACCAGGGACTAAGCCAACTAAATGCAACACATGTGGTGGCCAAGGTCAGGTGGTCTCATCAGCAAGGACTCCACTTGGTGTCTTCCAGCAGGTAATGACTTGCTCTTCTTGTGGAGGGGTAGGGGAAACATCTACTCCTTGCACCACATGTGGTGGTGATGGCCGAGTGAGGAAATCAAAGCGGATTAGCTTGAAAGTACCTGCTGGGGTGGATTCCGGCAGCCGGCTAAGAGTCCGGTCAGAGGGTAATGCTGGAAGAAGAGGGGGACCCCCTGGCGATCTTTTTGTGATCATAGATGTTCGCCCTGATCCTGTACTGAGGCGGGATGACACAAATATTCTCTACACTTGCAAGGTTTCTTATATTGATGCTATCTTGGGGACAACCACAAAAGTTCCAACAGTGGATGGAATGGTTGATCTCAAGATCCCAGCGGGTACACAGCCAGGGACAACATTGGTCATGGCAAAAAAGGGCGTGCCACTTCTAAACAAAAGCAACATGAGGGGTGATCAGTTGGTAAAAGTTCAAGTTGAGATTCCAAAACGGCTCAGCGGTGAAGAGAGAAAGCTAATTGAAGAGCTTGCCAATTTGAACAAGGCGAAAGCTCCTAATAGTAGTAGACGATAGTTGAGGAGATCATTGTCTTGTGCTGCTCGACGTGGCATCCTTCCTTCCTCCTTGGGTTCAGGTTTGAGTTGTGTTGTTTTAGGCATTTTTGACGTGGGAAGTTCTTTCTGCCCGAAACAGAACATCTTCAGCTCCTAGTCTTTAGAAATTCTTTTGGGAGTAGCTCTGTATTCTCTCCTATACTAACATTCAAGAAAATGAGTAGAGGCTATAGATTAGGAGAGTTTTATATGTTCTTTCCCCCTCCAAACATAACCCATATACATCACAACTCTGTTGGCTCCCTTTAGAACATATATCATATTCAACTTGGTGTAAATTTGAGTGTCAATTGTACTCATCATCTGAGATTTTTCTGTTACCATTTTGGCCAAAAATGGTTAATCTTGGAGAAGTTTCTCCATGTTTAAGCTTTTATCTTTTGTTCTTTCTTTATGGGTTTTTATGGAAGAGATTCTCTTTTTTGGAGGATATTTGCTTGGAAGATTGGTATTTTTAGCCCCTCATCTTTTTTGTTTTTACAAGTTTGGTCTTTTAATTTTTTTATACAATTGATCCAAATGATTAGAAAACATATTTTTCAAACTTTTTTTTATCAGTTAAAGAAGGATATTTTAGAGATTTTATAAGATAAAATTAACATTTTTGGTCTCTCACTTTTTAAAATTTTTGTTTAGTCCTCTACTTTTTTATTTTTTACTTACAATGGTATATGAATCTTGACACTTCACATTTTAGGTAAAAGATTTTTATCAACTCGAACTTTTATTCTAATTTTTCCATCTAATAATATATATTGTTTTTAGTAAAAATTCATCTTAAATATTAAATATAATCTTATAATAAATCATTCAAATATCAATTTTCAATATTCGAATTTCAAAAATAACTTATATATATTATATCTGACATATATCTATAATTTTTAAAGATTTTTACGTACATGAGCTTCATATCATAATTATTTTATTATAATACAAAAATAAAAAAAAAGATGGATGACTAAAGATATAAATCTTCCAAACTATTATAATTGAAAACTTTAGTTTATATCTTAAAATACTATTTGGACCAATTGTGTAAAAAAAGTTTTAAACTAGATTTATAAAAACTAAAAAGATGGGATATCAAAGGTACCATCTACGTATTTTCTTGCTTGGTTGGTTCCTCACCGTTGCATGGCATGCATGAAAGGCTTGCTCAAATTCATCAATCATTTTACCATACATAAAAGAGATTTGATTTAATTTGGAAGGAAATCAAATGAATGAAAGATTGTCATTTTTGATGAAAAGAGATTTACAGAAAAAATTGAATTCAATTATAGAAAGAAATCAATATGTGACAAAATAATATACAATGTTTTTCTCATCTAACCTTTCAATCCACATTTCTAAACAATGGCTCACTCATTTATTCTTCCGTTCCAGTTTCCACACTAATGTTTTGATGAAAAGGTTTGCCAAATATATTTAATTAATGTCGATTAAGAAATAGATTCTTGTTTCAAAATGAGTGTCGTTTATACAATTCAAGACAAAAAGTATGATTAAATGACCTATTTTATCCTTTCTTTGTTAAATTGAATTTTTATATTTTTCAATGTAATTAACTTACATTACACATTCATATTTTTAAAGTAACCGATCAAATAAAGGAGAGAGAATGAAAGAGAGTAAAGGGGGAAAGAGAGAATGTAATTAACTTACATTACACATTCATATTTGAAGGTGCAATTTAAGATAAATTAAACAGTAATAAACTTATCTCAAATGGATAATATTATAATTACCTTAATTTTGATAAAAAATCCTTTAACAACATTCTTTCTACAACAATACAACAATAAGAAAAGAACTAAAAAAACATTCAATAATTCTGAATAAGTGTCGTGTTTATAAGTTTCTCCAAGTCCTCATAAGAAGAGCCGCCAGGTTGACTAGCCAACTGAGCTTTCATTTTCCACTCCATGGACTTCTTCCTCAACTTCCTTCCTTTCTCGCCTTCCATCATTTCTTTCACCGTTTCCGCTACTTCCTCTCTTGTAACACTGCTTTCAATCTCCATTCCGACATCCCATTTTGAGCAAGAATACCTGCAATTAGTCTGTTGTTCTGCAAAAAAGGGCCAGCAGATCATCGGAACTCCACTAGACAAACTTTCTATTGTTGAATTCCATCCACAATGTGTCAAGAACAGTCCCACAGAAGGGCTTTCCAACACTCGTTCCTGCCCACACCACCCTGCTAGGATCCCTCTATCTTTAGTCTCTTCCAAGAATTCTGGACTAAGAATGGCTGATTCACCCCTTACCATATCAGGCCTAATGATCCACAAGAAATGTTGTTTGCTATCAGCAAGTCCCCATGCGAATTCTTGAACCTGTTTTGCAGATAAGATTGTGATGCTTCCAAAATTAACGTAAATCACAGAGTTGGATTCCCTTTGTTCTAGCCATTTCAGACAACTTTCCTCTTCTTTCCATAAACTCGAAACTATTGAATCCACTCTGTTTTGGTCTGTGTCCAGCTGCTGCTGCTGAAGCAGATGCAGGGGACCTATTGTGTAAATTTCTTGATCATCAAACTTAGCCCTGATGGCTTCAAGGACTTCTTTCTCCAATTCTTCATAGGTATTAAAGATTATAGCCTTGGCACGTGACGCGTTTCTTGTTTGTAGAATGTTGTAATTGAGCATGATATCATCTGGATCAGTCGTCCTAATGAAACTAGGAAGATCTTTCAGTCTCATTCCTGTCATCCCGGGAATCCAATCTACCCGTGTTTCGAGGTAGCCGTCAGTCAACCAGCTTTCATCTGCACATGAAAATGTTAATCAAAACCCACTAAATTACTTCACCAATTTAGCGGGTCAACCATAGGGAAATGCTACGGAGAGTGCACATACGTGTATTCACGTGAATACACATATATAGTCCATTTACTGCATTTCCCCGTCAAAGAATTCCCCAAAAAGAAAAGAAAACAAAGGAAAATGCTATAGATAGTGCACTTGCGTGTACTCATGTGAATATAGACGAGTACACGGGTGGATTCCCTAACATTTCCCATCAAAGAAAATCTAGAAACGAGGAAAAAAAAATATATAATGATTTAATTTAACAGCACCTTTTAAAGGAACATATCCTCTGGCTACAAGTTCAGCATAGTGAAGATATCCCATGAAGCCACAAGCACTGGTTGTGAAAAACACTACCTCAGGAATCTTGAGTTCTTCTGCAGCTTGTAATGTGAAACTCATCACTCCATCAGAAACTATGCAGGTAACTTTCGGGGAATCCGAGGAGGAATCATTCAGATTCTTGATGAGATTCAAGAAGGGAACTAAGCAGTTATCTTGAACAGAATTACAGAGTGCAGGAATATCCTGTGTTGCGTCGGGATCGGAAGGTGGGAGGCCATCCGGGATGGTTTGAAACTGGAATCCATCAAAACCCTTTACTGAATCAGAGCCCTGAGCACGAATCAGACGGCTATGATTGAATTCAGTGTTGACGAAAGTGATGTAGAATCCCTTGAAATGAAGGATTTTTGCTAGTTTCATCAAGGGGTTTATGTGGCCTTGTGCAGGGTATGGAATCACGATGGCATGAGGCTTCATGGCTGCTCTTGAATCCTATCGCAATTCACAAGATACACTTATATATAGGTCCTAAAATGATTCAAGCACACACAAAAAAAATACATACACACACATATAATGCTATATAATTACTAAGTTGTATTATGCAAGTTTTACCTTTAAACCATTTAATCATATCTTTAAATGCATTTTTATTATTCTATTGTTGTTCTTTGACTTCTCTAAATCTTCAATGATGAAATTTTGATACGTACGTAATCTAACTTGTTTTAAAAAAAATAAAATTTTCTTTGCCGTCCTAAAAGAGTTAACTTTCCTTGTCTTATTTAAAATAAAAAAGTTTTATTTTAAATAATAATATATTACCATGAAAGAAGACATAAAAGTATTTATCATACTACAAAGTTGATTTAAAACGGAATTTGTGAGAATCCCAAAAAAAAAGAAAAGAAAAATATAATAATCATTACTATTTTATCCCTAGGCTTTGTCGTCATGTCTTCACGTTACCAATTTTGTTAATATATAAATATATAAATATATATAATTATATATTTATATAATAGTATTGACCAGGTCTAGGACTTAGTTACTAAATAGTTAAAAGACAAAAAATGTAGGAATATATATACAAATATAAATATATGAGAAATGTTGCTGTGTGCGATAAATTTTTTTTGAAGGCTTGTGAGTAAAACGACGTTGTTTTAGATTGGTTCAAAAAAAAAAAAGAGCAGAGTGAAACGAAGCATAGCAGCACTGACATCGACAATGAACTACCGGTGCTGGCATTGAATCGATGGGTAGTGGTGAGAGTAGAGAGCGTTGCACACCTTCTCAAAGTAGAATCGTGAATCGATGGGTAACATTGCACACTGTTGCAGAGTAGAGCCGAGAACCAATGGAAACCAGATATGGGAGATATGAATAGATCGACGAAAACTAGATCTGAATTGAGACGGCAATAGAAACTAGCACTTCGACATTGATGCACCCCAACACCGTTCTAGCACCGGTGTCACTCCCCAACACCGGTGGAAGACGGTGCGTCGTGTCGTCACTGCTTTGCTTTGTTTTGCTCCGCTCAATTTTTTTTTTTTTTTTCAAAACCAATCCAAAATAACGTCACTTCACTTGCAAGCTTAAAAAAAAAAAAAATTGTTGCACACTGCTGTTGTGTGAGAACAAGCATTCTCATATATATACATATATACATATATATATATATATATATGTATACACACACAATTTGACTAAGGTGTGCGCCAAACGATGTCAAATTTTTTTTTTTAAAAAAAAGACGGAGCGAAGAGGATGATATCTAGAGCCAAGCTTCGATTACGATTGCAAGTCGCTTCTTATTCCGTCACTTGAGATCCAAGTGAGCACCAATAACGATCTCTTGATTCCTTGCGGCTAGGCCGACTTGGAAGCAACGAATCAGAGTAGAGGAGAGCGAGACAGGAGTAGTGTCGCTGACCTTAAAGCCACCACCAAAATAGTGTCGCACCGTTCCAGCAGCACCTCGATTGGCATCCCATTGACACTCTGCACTCGATCGTTCTCCTTTTTCGTTCAATTGAGTTTGGAGGTTTCAAATGGCAAGAGAGGTGGTGGTGAATATGGTTTGGAATTAGAAATCAGGTGTGATTCTTGGAGTTTCCAAATTTTTTATCTTTATGGGTTAGGCAAAAAAATTGGGGGAAAAAGAAAAATCACTCATTTTCTTCTTGTTTCTATTTTTGGGATTTGTTGGATTGCCGCTATACATCATATCAAACTCCGTCTTGTTGGGGATTTGTTTCTATAGTCATTGTTGCTGCAAGATGAAAGGCCAAGTTTCGTCCTTTCTTATTATTATTATTTTTATTTTTTAGACGACGTCATTTGTATGCGGAAATGCTATAGAGTTCTACGGAGCACACCTTATAGAGTGCTCCAATTAAATCTTCAACGATCAAAGTTAACGGTACTAACCGTTAACTTTGACCATTAGAGATTTTATAGAGTGCTCTAGTTAAATCTCTAACGGTCAAAGTTAATGGTCAATTACCTTTTATTTTTTAAAAAATAAAGGGTTTAGTTTATTCTTTTAAGGTTTAGTTTATAAAAAATATTTGAAAAAATAATTTTTTATAAAAGAATTTTTTTCTTTAATAATCGACTGTTAGAGACTTATTAGGAGCACTCTACAAGGAGTGTTTCGTAACTTTCTATAGCATTTATATATATATATATATATATATATATATATATATATATATATATATATATA
>JAOXNR010000029.1:5077070-5117217 GCA_028571225.1 Parsonsia alboflavescens | reverse complement strand
ATATATAAATTTTGCTAAAGCTCGCTCCGGAGCGTGCCTTAATGCGCGCTCCTTCCTTTTCCGTGATGGAAAACCGAATGAAAAAATACTAATTGAAGAAAAGAGAAAAGTCTACTCTTCTCTCTCACCAAAAACTTCTCTCTCAAGAGTTTTCTACAATTGAGGGTGCCTTTACTTTCTATAATGAATTCGAGACTCGAGAAACGGAATTCAAGATTCGAGAAACGAAATTCGAGACTTGAGAGGGATTTCGAGACAAACCAAGGAGGATTCCAGATGGAGAGATTCCATGATGGAGAGAAGAGAATCCGAGACGGAAGGAATTTGAGATTCGCGATTCGAGATTCGCGACTCAAGAGAGGAATTTCGAGATTCGAGACTTGAGAGAGATTTCGAGAAATGGAATTCGAGACTCGAGAGGGATTTCGAGATTCGAAATTTGAGACTCAAGAGAGGAATTTCGAGATTTGAGACTTGAGAGAGATTTCGAGACATGTGGGGAATTTCGAGATTCGAGACTCAAGAGAGGAATTTCTAGACAGAAGGAAATATATATTTCTGTCGGGCTGAGGAAAATACTCGAAGGTGAGAAAGAGTGTTTTGTCTGACTGCTCGCCAAGTAGATTGTGAAGGATTCAAGAAGATTTTTCTCTCTTTTGTTCAATAGGCAAAACGATGTTGTTTTGGTTTGGTTGCTAAACCTGATGTTCCATCCTTCCGTTACGGCGTCTTTGAGAGCGCGTATTAAGGCGCATGGTGGAGCGCGCTCTAGTCGAACTGATATATATATATACATTTTGAAATTTAACTTTTACTTCTTAATTATGACATATTTAACTTTTACCCTTAAACTTTTGAAATATTCAAATTTTATCCTTCTATTCTATCTAATGCGGCTGTTAAGAACTTGATGGAGAGTAAAGTGGGACGTCTTTGCGTTCGCGCCAAAAAGTGAATGTTTTCAAATATTAGGCAAATTATCAAATTTAGAGTATTTGTTTTGACTTTTAAATGTAATTTTTTAATATTTTTATTTTATTTTTTAGACTTTCAAATAAGTTTTGATTTTCAACATAAGTTTGTGATGCTATTTTTTCTCTTTTACATCCTCAATCTATTTTCAATTTAGAAAACAAATTCTTTTGGTAAAAAGAAAATTTTTTGACCAAGCCAACAATTTTTGTCAAATAGTTTAAGTAGATAGACAATAAATTTCATTATTCATAACACTAAAGAAAAACTTTCTCCAAACGGAACGCATTGTGTGGCTCAAAACCTTTTGACCAAGTCAACAATTTTTGTCAAACGGTTTAAGTAGATAGACCATAAATTTTATTATTCATAACATTAAAGAAAAACTTTCTCCAAAAGAAACGTATCGTGTGACTCAAAACTTTTCGACCAAGTCAACAATTTATGTCAAATGGTTTAAGTAGATAGACAATAATTTGAGGATCTAAATTGTGAAATAAAAATATTAGAGGCTTAAAAGTTAAAAATTTGTTAAGGACTAAATCTGCTAATTTACTGAAATATGGAGGTCGTAATCCACCAAACCCTCAAACTATTTGAAAATCTAGATTTCACCTCAAAACTAAAAACCATTCACTTTTGCCTTCGAACCTTTAAAGACTTTGCCAGCTCTTGCAATTTTCCTAGCATTTCAACGCCAAGTTGGATGGAATTGTAAAATCTGCATATTCTAAGAGTCTGAGAACAAAAGTTAAACAACTCTCCTATCTAATATTACAAGTCGAATGTCAAGCCTTACTAACGTAATGATAAATAACAACATTAAGATTGAAAGGCTTTATGTTGGAGGTATGATAAAGATATATGGAATGTCACTGGTGTTCCTCTAGGGAAGGGATATAAAGCAAGGGTGGGTGTAAAAAAAAAAAAAAAAAAAAAGTCAATCATGAAAGTGACAAAATTATCTCAGGGTTGAGATCCTAGCAAATTAGTTGGATCTAAAATTAGCCTAAATATCCATAGAAAAATATTTTAACAATTTTGATAAATTCAAATTTACTTGGTCATAGAATTAGAAATGGATTGAGAATTAAAAATTCCACATGTGATTATATCCTGTTTGTTTTGGCTTAAAAAAAAGAAGGGAACTTATTTTGTTTCAATAAGAATTTAAATAAAATTTTTTGAAAAAAAGCACAGGTTGAGAAATAAGTCAAAATTTGACCTATTTTTAAAGTAGCTTGTGAAAATGCATTTTTAACTCTCCAACTTTCATATTAACTTTCTTTAATTTTTTTTCTTCTTATTTTCCTCTCTCATTTTTAAAATAAGATAATTCTCATTTTTATCAAATTATTCTTTTATTGAAGCATTTATTGAAACAAATTAGATTTTTTTTTTTTAAGTGGAAACAAACGGGGCCTATAACTTGTGGCCGTCGGATGCTGACAAGAAATGACAAGACAAAACTAACTAAATGCTGTCCTTGTGTCGCCATCCCCTCACCTCGTTTTGCATTCTATACATTTCCATTGCTTCTTACATATTCCTAGATTGTAACAAGTCAATATGAAGAAATCTAGTCTTTTCAATAATTACCACTACTTTTGTAAGGTTGTCATCGTTAATAATCCATCAACTACACAACAAATGTATTCGTCCATGAAAAACAAAATGAAGATTTAAGTTGTATAGTGTATAAAATTTTATAATTTAAATTGGTTTGTATCGATTAATTTTACATAATTTACTTTCACAAATTATGTGCAATATTTTATTTTGGTGCAATGTTAATTTATTTGAAAAAGTTTAACTAATTTGGGAGATAAGATATTCAATTTCGGAAGGAGGAAATGATAGAAAATGCTCTAAAATTAATGTGAGGTTTTGAAGTTGTTTGATTAATTATAAAGTTTTTCCAACCCAAATTTTTAATTTTTTTCATTATTATTATTTCTTATTAGCGGTGACCAGATCAGCAATGGCACACACCTTTACCATTGGGAGTTACAACACATCAAGGTTAGAATATACAATAATATCGAGTCAAACTCACGACTCTGCATTGTTACGTTATGCAACCCTCACCTCTGAATCGCACCTTGGATGCGAATCTTTAATTTGATTCGACAAATACTTCAGCCAGGTTAGAATGGCTGGATGGGCAGCAGCCCAGATCAGTTGTTTATGTGAATTATGGGAGTCTTGTGGACATGACACCAGAACAAATTGAGTGAGTTTGCTTGGGAACTTGCCAATAGCAAGTTCTCATTCTCGTGGGTCATTAGGCCAAATCTTGTGAATGGTGGAACAGAAGTCATATTCCATGATTTCTTGGAGGAAATCAAAGACAGAGGATTGCTAATGGAATGGTGCCCACAAGGGGAAATACTTGGGCATCCTTCCATTGGAGGGTTCTTGACTCATTGTGGGTGGAATTCAATATTGGAGGAGTGCCCATGATTTGTTGGCCTTTTTTTTTGCAGAGCAGCAAACTGATTGTCTCTATTTGTGTACACAATGGGGGATTGGAATGGAGATTGATGCAAAAGTTGAGAGTTACCAAGTTGAAGAAATGGTGAGAGAGCTAATGGAAGGAAGCAAAGGACAGAAGATGGAGGAGAATGTCATGGAATGGAAGAGGAAGGCAGAGATGGCTGTAATGGAAGGTGAAACAGTGCCATCCCACTCCCAATGGGTAATAACCCAACCCAATTAGTGGGTCAAAGGTTTAATTGATTATTTAAATTATGTTTGGACTATAGCCCACATTAGAGAAGGCATAACTATTTATTTTGTTATAGTCCATCATCATATAGTTCATAAAGTCAAAAATAGGTTTCTTTTTTTTGGAGTTTATTTACTTTTGAGAAGAAGAGAGAGAAAAGACGTCTAGAAATCAGAGGATTTTACTGGAATTGAATCGTTAAGGTAAGAATTCTTTTTAGTTGTAAGATTGAATCTTTCTTCGAAGAGATCCATTATTGGAATTTGTAATTTGGATTGAGGAATTTTGAAACTTATTCAGAAATTGTTAAGATGTGTATTGGGATACTCTCGAGTTACAAAACTAGTTTTTTTTAAAAAAAAATTCATGTGCGAAATTCGAATATTATTATTAAATTTCTGATATGTCAATGATGCACAAATTCATGGGCTACAGATGAAAAAACTAGTAACAATCTTCTGTAGGTACAGTGAAATATACAGATTAAAAAAACCAATTTCGTAGAAGATTGCCACTACCTGGAGCACTTTTGAATGTTTTCAAATTTCATGGTTATTGAATTCGAAGTCTAAGTAGGTACAGTAGGAATTTTGGAATATGCAGAAGTTTATTCTTTTCTGTTTTTAAGTGAACATATTTATTTATTACTTTCTTCGTTAGTGAATATAAATCATTAGCTGTCATTTTAAAAAAATTAAGGTAATATATTTTTTTACTTAAAATGTCCCTGTTAATCAAAACGACATATGGGAAAAAAAATTTGATAATGAACCAAAGATAATATATAAAAACTACCTTCAAAAAAATAGTTGATCCTTGTTTATTAAGAGTTAAAAGGATCGAATGAATAAATTTAAACCGGTAACTAACACATGATTAGTTTTAAATTGAACTAATCAAACATATATTCCACTCTAAATGGCTATTATCGCTCTTTTTCACTCTAAATGTGTGTGGTTATCTTACCCACAAATTTACACCAAATAAATAACTAGAACATCAACTATAAATATCCAAATAATCAATCATTTTCTTGGGAAAAAAAAAAAAAAAGGCTTCAGCAAGAGGAACACTGATTGTTCTATGGCTTGGAGTGCTCCTCTTATGTGCTCATAGTTCTGAATCAGAAGAGACCTCAAAATCATCAAACCCACAAAAGATTCGATTTGAAGGGTTGCAAGGATGCCCCAGATGTGACGTTGTTGATGGAAAGAAAGTCTGCAAGCCATGTCCACCACCAAAAACTAGCTATCGACGAGGGTGCAATACATTCTATCGTTGCAGATCCGAAGGGGATTAAAAAGTAAAAATTAATTTTAAAAAATTCTCGATTGATATATTTGTGATTTTGATTTTATGATTCGATTCGATTCGATTCTTTTTCTTTTGTGTTCTCGTACGTATTGTATACTCCAGGGAAAGTATATAAATAAATAAATAAATATATATATGTAAAAATTGAAAATAATGACTATTGTATTAAATAAATTACACAGACGGAAGTACTTCCGTTGGTTGCATTATTTCCCTATTTGTCTGTTCTAAGTGATTTGTATTGGATCGGTTTTTTTTTTTCTTTTTTTTTTTCAATTCTCTATTAATTTATTTAACTTTATCTTACATTGATTCCGGTTTGATTATGGCAGGAACTTTATTCATGGTTAGATTATGGTTCCATGAAATTGTAGTATTTAATTTGTTTAGATGGCTGTCTTATCCTTTCACGTAATCATCTGTAGGCTACAAATTATTCATATATATACCTCGAATTTTGAACTCTCATTGCAAGTCCTTTTCTAATTCTTTGATCAAGTACACTTGAATTTTTCAAAATTGTTAAATATGTTTCCAGGACAGTATTTTCCCATTTTCCATTTTTTTTCGAAAAATATATTGGCTCTATTTGTACAAGACCTTTTTGATTTTTAAAAAGTAAAAAATGAGTGAAGTTATGTTTGGACAAGAATTGAATCAACTTGACTCAACTCACCTTTTAAAAAATCAAGATAGAGTTACTGTAGTAGTATTTGATGTTGAAAAGTTTTTTGTAATTCTTTTAAAAGTTTAAGGGCATTATAGTCTTTTTAAATTTTTGAAAACTTGTTTAGATCTTTTATTCCAAATAAGTTTTCAACGGTTGAAAAGTTAAAAATTTATGTTTAAAAATTGAATATGTGCCTGTGCCTCCATTTTAATTTTTAAAAAATGGGCCTTTGTCCAAATGCACCCAATAATTTTCCTTTTAAAATTTTTATTCAAGTGAGATAGAAAATTCTAGACAAAGTTAATATATTTATGTAGCCGGCCTCATTTCATCTTGCCTATTGGACCTCCATAAGACATCATTATAGGGGCTCTAGAGCATAAATTTGCTTGGATGGCCTGTACATGTTCCTCTTTTAGACCCGTTCCCCTGTTAGACTGACTTTACTTGATCCCTTGACTTCAAGTTGACTTTTGCAAAAGTACCTCCTTGAGAAGTTTGTCAAAGTTAGCACTAGAAGTTCCACCAGGTGCAACTGCCTCTTCTGCCTTTTGCTTCCAATACAGGGCATTCTTCTTCATTGCCTTTCCTTTTTCACCTTCCATGAGCTCTCTCACAAGTTTCTCCACTTCATCTCTCTTCACATCACTCTCTATCTCCATTCCTATACCCCATTCCCTGCAGCAACACCTACAATTAGTCTGCTGGTCACCAAAGAATGGCCAACAAATCATCGGTACACCACTACAAATGCTCTCCAAAGTTGAGTTCCATCCATTATGTGTCAAGAACCCTCCTATGGCTGGATGCTTCAAAACCTCCTCTTGGCAACACCAGCTAGCCAGCATGCCTCTTTTTTCGATCATGGCCCCAAATTCCGGCGGCAACATAAAAAGGGTTTCTTGCAATTAGATAGCCCATATGCAAATTCAGTGAGTTGTTGGGCAGTCATGACAGTGATGCTACCGAAGTTGACGTACAAAACTGAGTTTGATTCTTGATCATTAAGCCAATCGATGCATTTGGGTTCTTCTTTCCATAGATTTGAACCCATTGATTTGAGCTTTTCATCTTCAATTTGATTGGCAAGAAGATGTAAAGATCCAATGCTATAGACAGGAGGACACATTGCCGAGAGAACATCTAGAACTTCTTTGTCTAAAGCATCGAAGGTGTTTAGAATTAAAGCGGAGGCTTTTGGAAGATTCTCATATTCACCCATTAAGAAATTGAGGAAAGTATCATTTAGATCTGTGATTCTTATTAAACTTGGAAAATCCCTCAATCTCACGTCCTTCATTCCTGGAATCCAATCGAGTGTGGTCTCGAGATAACCGTTTGTCACATCACTAATATCTGCAAAATAAGGATAAATGAGTCATCGATTTTGAAATTACGTTCTCTTACTCCATGTATCACATGAAATTGAAACGGCAAGCACTCATCATAGATATTAATCTAGCTGTTTGTGTTTCGTGAAAAAATAAAAAAAAAATACACCATTGCTCCATTCTTTCTTAATCATAAGTAGTTTGTTTGCGATCATTTTATTAATATTAAGGGAAAATTTTTTTTCAAAAAACTCTTATTAAAAAAAAACATTAAGAATGAATGGAAGAAAATATATCTTTTTTATATAGAATTGAATATTTTTATTTTTACTTTGACTTATCTGAAAATGAACATTTCACTTCTTAAATTAATTAAAATTTTGTTAAAAAATTAATATTTATTAAATCTAGAAAAAAAGAAAGTGAAAATCAAATCAAAACAGTCAGTTTCAAATGGGGGAGGGAATATATATTTTAAGAAGAGAAAGAGTAAAGTCACTACCGGGGAAAAAAATAATTAGTTAAAATATCTATTAAACTAAAAAAAATATGATCAGATACAGATGGAGAAAAAATATTTATTTTAATATAATTATATAAATAAATATTTAATTATGAATAAAGACATTTTAATTTTCGCAAGGGTTATCTACCTTCGAGAAGAATGTAGCCCCTTTGAATCAGTTGCTTCGAGTGGGCGAACAACAGAATAGAAGCGGCACCAATTGGCCAGAAAATCACTTCAGGAATGCCAAACCGTTCTGCAGCTCCTAGAGTGAACGTCATAGCTCCATCAGAAACTATGCACGTCACCGGTGGGACGCCGGCTTCGGCGTCATTCAATCTGGAAATGAGATTGCAGAATGGGGCTAAGCAGTTCTCGACGGTGGAAACGGAGACAGCAACTATATCTTGCGTGACATCAATATTATCGTCATCGGATGGATCAGGAAGTCCATCGGGAATCGTCTCGAGGCGGAAATTATTAGGTAAGCCATCCCGGAAATTGGGACCTCTGGACTTGAGATGACGCCTGTGGTTATACTCTGTGTTGACGAAAGTGACGTAAAAGCCCCTGTTGTGGAGGAGCTTAGATAGTTTAAACATTGCGTTTATGTGGCCCTGTGCTGGATATGGGATGCACACGGCATGAGGAGTGGGAGTTCCATCCACACGATTTGAACCCATTTTTTATTTTTTTAATAGAATTGAATGAGAATGGGCAATGGGATCCTTCGAAGTTATGATTTCTTTTATAGACAAAATTAAGAAATGCAGATTGGTTTGTATAATGCACCATCTCCCTTTCCTACCGAATTAAGTCAGGTTGTGTATTTTGGCTTTTAAAATGTTGATTGACATAGTGATTTAAATCCTTTATATATAATCACAATAAATCTAGTTTTAAATGAAATAGTCGATTTTGTATATATATAAACTCAACTAATATTGTAGGGTTGAGTAATATTAAATTTTTATCCCCTCTAAACATTTAAATCAATAAAGAAAGAGTTTGAATTCATATACTTGACTTGATAAAGGGAAGCAAGTTAAAACTTTAACCATTGAATGAGCATTATGTTATCGTAAAGACATAGTTCAATGATATATTTGATTATAATGTGTTTAATCTTATCCCCGTAGGATCCGCGTTCAATTATTTTCATGTACAGTGATTATAAGAGTGGCAACATGCGGAGAAATTATTTGGTAGAATACACCACAAGTTGTGGAGCAATTATTTGGTAGCACTCCATTATTGCTACCCAACAAATCTTTTTTAATTTGTCAAGCATGCGGAGAAATTATTGGGTAGGAGACACCAAAAGTTGTGGAGCAATTACTTGGTAGTACTCCATTATATTTGCCCCTTCTTTGTTGATATTTGATACTTGGCCTCCATTTCACGGCACGTAGACACAGAGTTTTTAAATAAGGTCAAGAGAGAGACTCTTAAGAATTATTAATCAATTCAATCTTTAAATTATATTTTTTTGAAAATTTTGATCTTTAAACGTTTTTTTTTTTTTTTATCATTTTGATTCTTTTGATCGAATTCTTCCAACATATCTCCACAAAAAATACTTATATTTAGGAGAGCAAAAAAGAAAAAAGAGATGCTGGATTTATGTTTATATAGGAGCATAGATATATATTGGAATTTCCTTTATTAACAGAGTTATCATTACAATGGAAATCCAGGAAGAAGAACAACCACATTACTTAAAGCTTTATTCTCTTATCCCACTTTAACATCCTCCAATGCTAACAAAAATAATGCAAAAAATGGCTATATTTTGGAGGTTGATTCATGCCTTTAGTTGTTTATCCCTTTGATGTCACTAGCAAATTGTTGATGGATTAGGCGTTGAGCACCTGAAACAAGTCTTTTTACAACTTCACCGGCCGGTAATATCTCTTTTATAAGCCCAACTCCCTGTCCTGCATACATTACCATGCTTTCAATATCACCTGTTGTGGTTTGGTTCGGCACTGTGCCTGCAAATCGGCGTATCTCCTTTTCCTGCATTTAATGTAACCCTTAACTTAATCACAGTGATAATCAACAAGATAATTTGTTGGCCAGCGTTTATGCTAAACAATGGAAAAGGGATCAGGGTAGGGATCGCTCAAGAGTTCGAGTCTGGAAGACCTTTCCTTGTTCCTATCCCCTATATGCTTTGCTGTCTGCATTATTTGGTATTTCTTTGAGAACCTTTATAGATTTTAATGAAGGATACAAAAAATTGTTGCAAATACTGGAAATAAATTGCACAGCGATCCCAACTTATTGTTGGGATTCACCTCAACATAATCATAGGTGGTTGGTCACAACAGAGAAAAGAATATTGAAGGAAGAAAAATAAAATAAAACGCAGGACTTACCGTTCCATGTATTGTGGAATGGCCAATAACAGGTTGATTGCTCTCGTTTTCATGACTTGGAAGAGTTCTCCACTCCATGAAGAACGGAATTTTCAACACGCGTTGAGGGGCTTCTGGCCACCTTGCACGGCCAAAAACATCTGTATACTCTGTTTCATCATATTCAATCAGTTTCTTCTTGTATGTTGGGTGAGCATAACTTTCATCTGTCATGAGGAACCTGCGTAAAGTGTGGAGGCGAGTAAAGAAACACAGCGCAGTAAAAATGGAAAATTTAGCATGCATAAATTGAGAGCAAAATAATCTCGTTACATACCTAGTGCCAAGTGCAATCCCCTGAGCTCCAAGGGCCAGAGCAGCTACATAACCACGTTCGTCAACGATTCCTCCAGCAGCAATTATGGGTATATTTCGATCTCCAACAAGTTCAACGACTCTTGGAACTAATGTAATTAAAGCATCCTGAAATATCCCAATTTAACGAATCACTTCAGTTTCAGTGCCAAAAGCTGAATATTACAATGTGATAATTGGAAGTGGAGTATTCTCATTTAACTTAGTCCTAACAGAAGATCCCAGAGAGGTAACCAATCTCAAACTGACTCGAATATGAGATCTTGGTTGAGTTGAATAAAAAGATTCAACCAAGGAAGATAATGCACAGAAGAAAGATCTCTTTTGAAAATTTAAATCTTTTGACTATATTTAATGTCAATCTAAGTGATGAGAATTAAGGCACGGTAATGAGCAGCAAAATGGTATAAAATTTTTGCTCTACACTTCTTCTTCAAGCAATTAATTTAGCTACTCAGGGAATAGTTTCCCCATCCCCACGTCTAGGGGGTGAAAAAAAATGCATAAGACATTCCTTGATGCCTGGCTTGACGAGTGGCATCTATCTTAAAGGTAAAAAATATCTGAAAACACAGCCGCAAATTTTAAAAGGCTATAATATCTGAACACAACTTGTGAGACAAGTGAAAAATGCAGTTAAACAATGCAAGATGATATGCTATAAAATCGAGAAAAAAGAGTGAGAAAGCCTACGTCCAAAACATTACACTCCAAGTGAAAAAAGACAACTCGAATATGTAAATTTTAATAGCAGAACAAGAAGTTGGGAAAAGATGCCCTCGTGTCCTTGATGCATATTTAGGATAAACAGAAGACACCAGGGCTTTAGTTATTGAACATCTTTTTGCAACATAGGCAACAGAATCCAAATTTAAACTAGAAATATTAAAACTGATTGGGTATAGAATATGGATTTCATCCGGCAACACCATGGTTCATTTGTAAACAGGAGTTAAACCAATTATCTGTACCTCAGTAGTAAAATATTGTTGTGTACCAAAGCTATACAAATGCATCTAAAGATAAGAAACAAAGAAATACATTTCTCACCGTAATAGAATAAGCTATAAAGGAAGGACGTTGTAGCATAAACTCAATGCTCCACGGAGAACACAAATGATCAATTAATTCAAATAGGATTTATAATGGAACTATCATTACATAAGATCAGGATAAAACCAAAACAGATGCTGCAGAAGTTCAGAAAAAGAATTCCACAGCAAATTTACATATATACCTGCCCAATAACATGCCCACCCGCTTCCCGCCCTTGGACCATTATAGCATCAACACCTACGTCAACAGCTTTCCTGGCTTGTTCGAGAGTTCCCACCTAAATAACAGTGATGCAATATGCTCAAGTCTTAATTGCAAATCATGATAACCGTCATCAAAGATGTGAATTTGAAAATGAAAATGAACCAAGTAGACTTACTTGTGGTACAACCTTTACCCCAGCTTTATGAGCTTCAAGAACTAGATCCTCCGAGCATTCTCCCCAGTAAAGCTGCAAAACTGCTACCTTTTCATCCAGTATAGCCCTTATGTTTTCCCTATGTGGAAAAGCTAGAACAACACCAATCCCGAAGGGCTTGTCAGTCATGGTCCTGGTCTTTCTTATTAGTCCTCTTACATACTCTGGAGCCTCCTGATACAGCGGTGCATTTCAAAAAAGAGCAAAAAGAACAAAAATTTCAAATGACACTTCCCTAACTTTGATTCGTAAAACAATGAGAATTTTACCATCACCTTAGTAACTTTTCTCATTCAGACATTTTCACAAGCAACTGAAATGAAACCGAAGATGGACACAAAGAAAATCAAGAATGGTAAAGGAAAATTAACTAACCCAATCAGGGGCCCTGAGCAAACCAAGTCCACCGGCACTAGCAACAGCAGCAACGAGCTCTGGACCTGAAATATCTGGTCCCAGAGGTGCCTGCACAACTCCATACTCAAAACCAAGAATTCCTCGCCACCCCATATCTTTATTTCCCTTCTATTCCTGTGATCAAGCCAAAATTGAGACGTTGCTTAAGCTGAAAAAAGAAAACCAATACTGCAAAGCTTATATACATATACTTGGATTGGATCAGTGAAATTTAATTTGGAAGACAATGGAAGGTCATCAACTCTGGCCCGGATCTTCTCCTTTTTTCTATTCTTGTCAAGCACAAAACCAAATTGTTCTTGAAATCTTTCCTAAATAAATCATCTGAATAATTCTTGTCTTCATGCGCATTAAAAAAACGCTCTCTCTCATGCGTAATCCGGGACGTATTTTACATTCAAACAATTCAAAATAGAAATAATTACGTTCAATTTAATTTTACTTTAAAGCAAAAGTTTAAATAAATATTTTGATTTAAAAAAGTTTGTAATAATAGCTTAGCGACAACCTTCCTATAATGTCATTTGTAGTTATACTTAATGTTGTTGTGAAGGATAATTGAGTCCCTATTATGATTGATAATTTTGATATTTCTTTTTTTAATTTCTTAAATCTCTAAATATATTACAATTAGTAACTTTGATTCTCATTTCATTTTTTAAATTCCTAAATATATTACCGTTAGTAACTTTAATCTTTTTTTTTTCTAGATCCCCAAATGTATTACAGGGTTGCAATTTTGATCTTCTTTCTCTCCAAAGCCACCCATTTGAGCTTTGTCTCCAATTTATTTCTAGAACAAATTAGATATTTCACTCTCTATTTTTTGTTTAATTAAAGATTAATTCCTCCAATTTAGTCAAATTTTTCCCAAATTTGAAACTGTGAACTCTAATTCAACCAATAATCGTTCTAGATTTCTATTGCAAAATTGAGAGAATTAATCTTTAGTAAAATAAAAAAAGAGGAGTGAAATACCTAATTTGCCTTGAAATAAATCGAAGAAAAGGCTCAAACTGGTTGCTTCGGAGTTTTTTTTTTCAGTAAATGAGAAAAAAAAATCAAAGTCGTAGCCCGAAATATATTTGGAGGCCTAGAAAATTTTTTGTTAAAAAAAAAAATGGGGATCAAAATTACTAATCGTAATATATTTGAGAACTAAATATGCCGATTATCCTTGTTGTGAAATTATATGAATAAATATAAATGTAATGAATATTGGATGATCCATTGGAATAGTCACGTGATTTGAAGATAAAACATTCCATAAAACAAGTAGTCTGTTTGACATAATTTTTTTTGTATATTTTAATCTTTTACGGCTATTAGTATAATAGTTGAGATGAGTGTTAGAAAAAATATTTGGAAAAAAAAAATATTGGAAAAGTTGAGTCGAAATTCAATCTGGAAAAAAAATAAAATAAAAAAGAAGTAACAACATGGCCATGGTTAGTATTTTATTTCCCCGCCGCCCCCCGGCCCGCTTCTGTCTCTTCTCCGTCTTTTTTCTCGAAAGGCTATATTTTGACATGTTGGGGATGCGCTGTATTGAGATAATATCCCTAGTGTTTTGTACACTCCGGTAGGCCCAATTTGTTGCCGGATGAGTCAATAGCCCAATTAGGCAGCCCACCAAGAGAATTCATTTTCAGAGTGGTTGGTATTGGAATTACATTCACGGTGAGGGATGTTAATGTATTTTTAAAATAAAAATATAGACATTTATTTCAAACTACTAATAAAAAGTCAATTGAAAAATTCAATGTTAGTAAAATTAACCCTCCAAATATGGAGGGAGGGTTGACAAGTATTTGAATGGTTTTTCATGCTTTTAGTCAAAAATTTTGTTAACATTAATGGTTTACTTATTCATGACCTTTTGTTCACGATTCTTTTGAAATTAAATGTGTCATTTTGACTTGTATAATGTTTAAAAAAAATGTCCAACTTAATTTATTTTAAATAAATAGATTTCTTAACAAAAATTTTAACTGATTTAGAAAATAAGATATTTATTTCTAGATAAAGGGAACCGTTAAAAATGAATCTGAACATAACTCAATCCCCAAAGCTAACTCGATATCAATTATTTACACATATTACAATTTGCCCTTACAAAGGATCGGTATAGGATTATCAACTCATCCCATCACCCCTACCACTAAACATCTAGAGCTTGAAATTACACACAAATACACTACTTAAGCTATCTTTTGGAGTTTGCATTATACCCAAATACATTTTTAACAAAGCATTAGAGTTAAAAGAAGCCTTCCCTACTTCCCACCTCTCTCCCTTTTCCCCCTCTCCTAGGTACATCAATCAAAGCCAAAAATAGTAAAATTTACAATCATTATGGCCGAGGCTGACTTGACATCTATTAAAAAGTTGTAGTAACTTTCTTCAATATAAACGTGTCACTTGGAATTTATAGTAATTAGATATATAAATACCTCACCACCACCCGAAAAGAATAAAGCTTAAAATGGTTAAAAAGGGAATAGTATAAATATATATTTATATGTATTTATATATCTCACAACTAGCAGTAGTCATTTTCCATCTAATCTGTCATATTTAATGAAATACAAATATTGCAATTCATAATAAACCTAAAAATGGTCAATTTCATATCACATGAAACTAATCCATAGGGCAGATTCATATGAATAGTAGCAAAGTTCAAACATTTTTAATGCTATCTCTCCCTTTCTCTGCAGTTGTATTACTTGGACAATATTAAAACCAGCTGGCTTAAATATTAGGTTTCAAATTTTTGACCAATTTTCTATAAGACATACAACACAACTTGCTAACTTCAAAGCATGGAGGTTTATCTATTAAGATGTTAAGTATTCAAGGTTTTCATAATCTACTGTCAAACTTTATTAATTTAATGGTAAGCTTAATGTCTAGATTCAAGAGATTTCAAGAACAAGACATTATAAGAATAGGTGGGTGCCATTATTGAATTTTAAAGGATAGGTAAGTAAAAAGAAAAAATGGTAGTACAGTTTCTAGAAGTTACTAGTACACACTGTTTTTCAAACTAAATCGGATCGACAAGTCAGACCATGAATCGATCATCAAACTGATTCGAGAGAAAGCATTGAACTGTTTTTCTCTAAATGAAAACGGAATGGATCGGCCAATTTGACCAATGAACCGATCGATCTGATGTTGAATCGATCGACTTTTTAGAAGATCCAAATTGAGACCATATTCGTCCAATTTTCAACAAAAAATTAAAAATTAAATTAAATATACTTTAATATTAGTTCTATTCAATCAAATTATAAATTTACTCATTTAATTATTCTAAAATAAAAAAATTTATTCAAAGTATACTTCATTATTAAATATTAATAAATAAATAAAATATCTTATTGCCTTCAAGCTTTATCTATAATAAAAATTATCATGTTTAAATCCCTATAAAATAGAAATTATGATTATTAATTATAAAAAAACCTATGAATTTAATTATCTATAAATTTGATTTGAATATTATTATATCTTATATTACTAATAAAAAAATTATATATAAGAAATATAATTTTTTTTATTATAATATTACCGGTTTAATTACGGTTCCATTGCAATTCAATTATGGTTGGATCATTAAATTGTAAATCAGTAACTTTTCCGATTCGATATCCTGTTAGATTTTTAAAACATTGCTAGTATATCATTCTCATCAATTTAATTAGTGGTTGTTGTCTTCGGTAAGTGGAAGCAAATCCAAAAATTAAGAGGGGTTGTTATTGAGATTTTATATTGAAAATCTATTTACGTTTAGAAATGAGAAATTTAATTTCGGATGGAGGGAGTATAATTCTTTAAGATGTTCTCTTCAATAAAATAAAAACAAATTAAAAATAAAAAATAAAAAATTAAATTAATATAGTAGAGACCATGCAAAAGATTTCACTATGCGTAAAATAAAAAACTAATTAATATAACATCATTCTTATTGTATTGATTTATAAGTCACTTTTATTCAAAAAATTTAAAGATATTTTAATAAGGACAATAATAAGTTCATTAAAAATAGTGGTATAATTTTAATATTTTAACTTACATCTCGAAAAAAGGTTTTTTTTTTATTATTTAAAATTGAATGTCTCACTTTGAGTGGTACAAATTTTATAAAATAATTAATTTGATTCAATAGAAAATTTTAATATGATAATGATAATTTTAAAAATAATATAGTAATTTAAAACGTTAAAGATACAGAAATTTTAAATTTCCGACTCTGTTAATTATCTACTCAATTGACTGATGGAAACACTCGTCCGCAAATGAGTTCTTAGTGCACAATGCATAATAGGGGATAGGAAAGCTGCATCATATTTTCTTTCATGGGATGTGATCTTATGTTGATCATATGATTTTTCGAGACTGCAAATTAAATTTGAGGGCTTAATATATATAATATACATGCAATGGCACCTATCCAAGGTGAAGTATGCATAACGCATAGATCGTGAATTTAATTCACTCATGCCCTGAACTTTTTTAGGGACTTGCGTGTAAGAGCCCAGTCTTGTCACAGATAGTTTTTTTTTTTTGGAGAAAAAAAGGAAGAAGAAGAAGATTGCCAAACTTTAACCCAATATATGTAGATGATGATAGTATTTCTTGAACTTTTTTCTTTTTTTTTTATAGTTGGGTCCAGACCAGTTTTTAGGCACATCGATATTTCACTTATCCAAAAAGATATTGATATGATTCGAATTCGAGATTTATAGTCTGCGCGCTCGTCACTCCACTTACTGGGTGTCTCCGAATTGAGTATTTATTGAACTTAAAACTATTGAACAAGACAGTTAGCTACCAATAATAAAATAAAATGCTGTTGACTCATGACCTAATCAAAGGTACATAGCCTCGAATTGGTACGTTTAATTTCCTTTCTAATAATATTATGAATTAATTATATGCCCTTTGCGAAAAAAGACTAGCTTGGATTGTGACTCGTTACCAACGTATTGCCTACCTATAGAATATTGATAATATTCCCACGGTTCAACAAATCCATATTTGAATGAACTATATATCATTGAGATTTAAATAAATAAAATATGAAATATTTCTATATTTTAATGATCGATTTCATTGTACTAACTATGTTTAGGGCTAAGTATTCAAATAATGAAAATTTAAATATTTATTCATTAGTTAATAAAAATAAATCGAGATCCAACCATTCGAATTCTAATTTTAATATGTATTAGGTTTTTTAAAAATTTTTTACTAATTAGAGTTTAATTTATTATTTAATCAAATTGCAGTATTAATATTATGCATGGATGGTGAAATTTTCATTAGTAAAAGGTACTTAAAAATCACTTTGTGATCAAAATTAAAGTACTTTTCTAATTATTGTCAATCTAAACAGATGATTTAGATGGCATGGTAAGCAGTAATACCTGAAATCGAAAGTTTTCAAATTTGAGACACAACGAAGATAAGTGGATGTCATAGTTGATTTTTAAGGAGAAGGTCAAGAAAGAAGAAGAAAAAATTTTAAATTAAATGTCATCGATAACGTTACAATTATATTTGTCACTCAATTTATTTATATATTACTTAAAAATCAAATTCAAGCACAGTACCTATTTGAGAAAATATATATTATTTAAAAATCAAATTCAAGTGCAGTATCTATTCAAGAAAATATAAAGTATATAATTTTGATAATTGACAATCAAATTGATTTTAACGAATCAGCGAAATAAATTTTGACACAATTCAAACCTATAACTTTTCAATTATAAATGATCAAACGAGTAAGTCCTTATTACGATATGTTTTCTAAAGTAACCCTTACGCGATATCGTAGACAGATAAAAGGTGGGAGGGAAACGTAATAATTGGGTGAGCTCATTCCACAGCTGGTTCGATAAAGAAGGTGATCAGATTAATGCATGGTTCAAAACTATTATACTCCTACTTATTTGTTAGCGGTACATCGATAGATCGCTCTCACAATTAATTAGATTTTGAGGCATCATCTTAATTTCAATTAGGTCTTCCAATTAGACCGACCGACGTGTCACTCTCACACGTGTTATGCCTTTTTAGTACTATTGGTATCGGCCAAACACTATAGAGAAGGCAAAATTCTAATGAAATTGTTTTTTTTTTTGGCCCTTTTGCAATGCATTAATGGCAAGGAAGACAGGAACCGAACCTATCCAAGACTTCAACTTCAAAGATCATTGGTGATTATCTACTAATTACCTCTATACCATGTTACGAATCCCAAACCTTTCAATCTTAAGTGATATGATTTATTATCAAATTAGTAAGATTTGACATGCCTTTATCTTCTCACACATATCTTTCGATTTATATCGTACTGGATTAGGGAACCTCTGGTCCAGTGAGAAGGTTTTGCTTTTAAAACTTTCCCCTAATCCAAGCAACACTTGACATGATTTAAATAATGGCATATGAAATTTTTTATCTATATGGTAACTAGAACTAGGATGAAGAACATGATATATATATTGATATATCTTTTACGCTTTAGATATAATAATAAAAGAAATTAATTTAACCATATAAAATGATTTCTTTTCTTCTTTTTTTGTGACAAATGTATAGACAGACTTTTTATTTGAGTATTTGTCAAGTGATTAAATTCAATCCCTCTTCATTCATTTAAACTTTTGAAAAAGATTAAAATTTATCATAATATCAGAGTGATGATCATGATGAGTTCAACTCCCGCCGTCGCCTATTAGTGCGTTATTGTTTACTATGAATTGGACCTAAAAAGCCCAAAGAGCTTAATGTAAATGGTTTGGTGGGTGTCTGGCTAGCTAGGCAGGAGGTGATTGGGTTGGCTCCCCAAAAGCAATGAAACACGAGTCAGACGAAGCAATATCAACCCAAAAGAGACATGTGAGAGAGAGGGAAGGAGGCCAAGAGGGCATGGGAAATCAAAGGTGTTTACCTTCTCATAATCAAACAAAAAAAAAAAAGAAAAAACTATGGGGATAGGGTGTTGACCATCTTCGACCCTCTCCTCAATTATTTCTTGGCTGCTTTGGCTTTCATATATAACTTCAAATCATATCATATAATTCTTGGTATGTGTTATATCTTTTGATTAAGCACCCTTACCCACTCAAAGACCCACAAGAGAATAATTGGGGTATTCTAAAGGCATTAATTGGTTTTGCAATATGTGCATGCATTTCTCTAGCTACCTTATTATTCTCCCGTGAGCCAGCAAGCTAGAAAATTGTGTCGAGAAAATGATGTTATGGGAACATATTCATTAGGTTCTTTCCACTGTCATCGATTTTTTCTTTCTCTATCCCTCTTCACGGGGATCAATAGCGACATCCTACCTACTCTCATCATGTCTCGAATTCGTGATCTCCTAATCTCAAACATTACTATTTACCATTAAGATAGAAAGGCTTGATAGTCTTCTTTCTCTTCCTACCAAAGGAGAAAGAATAAAAACTAAAATTATCATTCATGTTACATGGATCAATTGGAAAAGAATGGGAAGGCAAATGCATTTAGCTTTTGGTTGGATGCCTCCTTAGACCTTAACCAAATGGTACACATCTCACAATTTTTATGTTCTTATGACATTGGGAGCTCTGGAATACTCAAGTCGCTCAAAGGAAAGAGTAATTTCCAAAATAGTAACTAAAATTTTTACGATAGTATTGTTCTTGGCTAACTAGGGTAAAAGGGCAGTTTCAAAAGAGGAAACCCTTTTTTGGCATCTTTTGCAATTAATCTAACATCAATTCCTTGAGTACTTCTAGGTTAATATCTATTTAAATCTCATCCATTTCTATATCTTTTGTACAAAGCTTACTATTCTGAATCGGTCCCTATGGAGGGCCACTAGTCATTGATTCCATTCCCATCCAAACAAAATTTTCATTATAAATAGCTTCATGATTATCCAAGTCTATAGTGCTTATAGTATTTTTCTTTTAAAACCAAAAATTAGTTAAAAAATGGGTAATTAAACAATGCTTAATTAAAAATTAATGGAAGAATTATTATTATTATTAATGATCAACAACTGTTCTCCACTCCCTCTCTAGCTTTGTTTAATCATATGATTATTTATTTATACAAGTTCAAGAAAAACCTACACACTCTGCAAGTCCGGATTCTAATAAATTCATTAATTTTACGAATTTCAAAGAAGGGTTTCTTGACAAAGAAGACTAATCATGTTGCCACTTTTTGCGGAGGGTTTATTAAAGGCTTTTAACCTATTTTATCCCACATATTTGGATCAAATTATAATATGATATCATAAAATTTTTTTCCAGTCATTATAGTCTCTTAACATTTTATGAGCAGTTGTTGTGGTCTTAACTACAATTTCCTATAAAACATTAATCGTAACTAGTCATTTATTGACATATGATAACATTTTAGAGAAAAAATTATCAATATCATCCTTACTGCTCAAAATCTAACCGATCACTTTTAAAATAAAAATAAAAATAATAAAATTAGATAGATTAGAATTAACAAACCTAAATAAATTAACTTGACAATCAAAATTCATTCACAACCCTTGAGTTAGTTGGATTTTGAGTAACAGGGATGATGAGATGGATAATTTTATCCCAAAAAATTATCCCCATATCAGTAAAATTATTGGTTCCAAAAAGTTTTTTTTGTTATAAAAAAAGATTTTTGAGATCAAAATGTCTATTCAAAATATATTGAGGGATTATAATAACAGTCTATAATATGTTAATTGACCATAACAATCGAAAAAAGAAATACTTATATAATCATGTTCTAATTTAATGCAAATGTATGGATTAAACGAACTAAAAGCCCTCTATTGAACCATTCAATGGCTATCGATTGTATCCCCTTTTAGGAGTGTATGGTAGAAGGATGCAGTGAGTACTGTGGAGAGCAGAACAGGGGAATTCAGAATTCTGCAGTGTTAAATCAAATCACAGCATGATGCTTTGAAGAATTAATTTGGTGGGTAAATTTGGCAAAACAATAAATTAATTAATAATGTACGGATTAAGGGATTTTTGTCCCTTTTCTGTCTCTTCATGTAGACTTCTAGTAGGGGTGTTCAAGGAAACAAAAAAAATCAATCAAATCAAATCGAATCACTTCAAATTGAATATTTAGTTTTAGATTTAGATTAGTTAGATTATAATTTTAAAAGTTTTTTAAAAAATCGAAAAATCGGCTTAATTTTTAAAAAATTCATTGAATATTTATATATATTTTTTATGTTTCATTTTTATACTTTATGTTTCCATAATTTTTATTTAGGTTCTTTATATTCTCATTTTTTTTTTTTCATTATCACTAACTTATATTATTGATATACTATTAGTAATCATTATTTAATTTATATTAATCATCATATTTTAGTAAGATTATTATCGTTATTATCTTTTTTTAAAAAATTTTATCGATCGTTGGTTAACCTAATCAAACTCATAATAATCTATTTGAATAAAGAATAATTAAAACATATTTTATCACATTAAAAAATTATTAAAAGTTTATAATTAAAATTAATTTGTATTAATTCACTTCACGTTGTTTTATTTTTGAAAGTGGAAAGATTTTTCATTTATTAATTTAAGTATTTTGTTTGCACAATTCATTGAAATTGAAAATTGCATGGATTCAACCAAACCAAACTGAATGCAAATCGAACTAACAATTTGAGGGTTTGAATGGTTTCATTTTTTTCAAATCAAAATAATTGATTCAGTTTGAAAAATCCTCAAAACCAAACCATGAACACCTCTAACTTCTAGACAAAGCTCAAATCACCAACCTTAATAATTTTTGGATAAAGTTTTTCAAATATACATACTATTCCTCAATTTGAAATTAAATTCATGACTCATTTTAATTGGAAGAATTTTTTTTTAAAAAAAAAAGACTTTGAATTCATTTTTTTTAAACTCAATAATGTCAGTATTATAATAAATTTTAACTGTCTTGGTCCCAAAAAAAAAATCATTGAGTGTTGTTTTATTTTTTCCACATATAAATTAATTTTCAATTACCAATACTTAATTATGATATCATTTTCATTTTTATCCTCATTAATATTTCTTTCATTTATTGTAAAAAAAAAAAATCACAATCATTCATAAGTGAGAAAAGGAAAAATTTTTTCCCCAACCTACCTTCAGTTTCTAATTTACTCAAAAAACAACTAATGATTTATATTTTGAAATAAAAAAAAATTAATATTTAATTTCGAATAATTTAAAAAAACATAAAAACTTTTAATTTAGAAAAAATATATTATTTAAAATTAAATATTTATATTTTAATTGACCAATCGCATGACAAAAGAGACAAGGCTATAACCTAAATTCTTATCCCATATGCTTGTGGCTTCTGCAAAAATTTTCAGGCCATTATTGATGATCTTTCCCTCTGCAAGTTTTCAATTGGTTTTTGCACGGCAGAGAAAGGAAAAGGTGGTACAATTATCAATCCCACCCCCACGCCCCAGCCAGACCACACCAAGTATAGCCCCACCCACACAGAACTCTTTAAAACGTATCAGACACGTGGCTAAGGACACTTGGTGAAGAGAACGTACGTACGACCTAGTCTAGTCACCAACGAGATGGATATGTTATGAATTTGGAATATTTTTATGTGTTAAGTTACCTAGCTATTGATAGAAAAAGTAATGATAATATTCAATGATATCGATTTTTTCAATTTGTGAAGAGAAATTTAAGACACGGTAAGATATATAGATTGAAAAAAATCGACGTCATAAAAAATTACAATTACTTTTTTTTATCTGTAACACATTAATTTGCATGGAAAGTGTACCTATGTTATGAATATAATGATTTGATATACTTGCATTATCATATATTCTTAAATTTTCTAGGTGAGTTTCTTAATTCGAGTAAACTCGATAAATGGAATCGTCATAAAAATTGAAGATTTCAAAGTTCAAATCCTGTCATCATCTTTTTAAATTGAATCGATTGGTCAATTTAACTAATTTGTGTTCTTATATATCTCTATCGATTAGGATCACGAGATCTAATTCATCCGAAGTCTTAAATCGACTTATAGATAAGAGCTTCTATCGATTAAGATCGCGATACGTGATTCATCCAAAATTTGAAATCAACTTATATTGTAAAAAAGAAAGAGTATTTTGAGAGAGATGTCCATTTTTTATGTTGGATAAGGATGTGATAAAGTGATTCAAAAGTAGAATCAATATAATTCAAATTATGAGTTTAATTTAATTTTTAAACATAGTATGATCTTAATAAATTATAATTACTAGCAAAACGTTGAGTAAGTACAAACAAGCCCAATATCATTAAAAAAAACAGTGAGGTTGATTGGTGGGTCGGTCCACCACATTTGACCATAGACTGTCTGGTCCGGCGCCCTGGCTGGACTTTTAATTTGTCGAGGTCACAATTTCAACTTCGTCCCCTCGTCGGTAATGAGTGAATAGTGAAAACCGTCCAATCCACCGCTTTCCCGGTGACCGAGACAAAGGAAACAATCATGCACCAACAACCCACCACCCTAAAACAAATGCCAAATGACTTCTGTTTACCAGAAAAAACATCCCCGTAGATAGTTGTTGCTTTCCCCTCTCCCATGCAATCCAAAGAGAGATAAAACGTGCACTATCTTTGGGACCAGAGCAAGGTTCAATTGGTAAAAGTGGAGGAGGTAAATGCGTCGATCATTGGTTGACACGATTTTGAAATTTTATTGGACATAAACTTGTGTATTAAGATTCAGATAAAATTAAAATTTGTGTCTCTTCCTCGTTTGGTATAGATTTGAAATTATATTGGATACGAATTTATGCATTAAACCTTGAATAATATCAATATCTCTTCGTTAGATTCACTTGTTTACTAAGCCTTTGACAATATAGGCATGAGTTAGTTTATATATGTTTTACTATTATAACATAAATAATCTCGTATAGTAACTATTTATGCAATAGTAATAATCTTGATTAATTACTTGATAAAGTAATAAGATCTATAGTATAAAAGTTAATGATTCCAAATGATAACAATAGCACATGTCCTAAAGTCGTGTGGATGAATCACTACCATTCTAAAATGAGTGCTTGATGAAATGAAATATCAATAATGAAAAGTTAGCCCTCCCTAACCCTTTTCAAGATCTAAAAAGAACCATGTTGAAGAACATTATTAACACGAAAAAGAGAGAAAAAGAAAAGAAAAAACCTTAGGTTTCTACACGTTTTGCCAAATCTATTATAGACAAAAAAGAAGAAAAAATTTCTGCCACAAAAAGTTTTGGTCCATATTGTATTATTAGGCATATACTGTTATAAGTAGGAGTTCAAAAGTTGCCTTTTCGAATTTTGATTTGGAAAAAAAAAATATATGTTAATTCACTAAATAAGGGATTCACACTTCTCATGTCTAGGTAGGGTGAAGATTTGCAAAGGAAATAGCTTAGCAAGTAGCGATGTTATATTGGAACAGTATTTCATATAATAAATGTAGCGTATTTGGAAGTTGAAACTTCTTATACAGATGTGGAATTATAGGGGTTAATTCATGATGCTCTCATGTGAGATCTGTAGTGAAGAGTGTCAGATTGATAAACAGTATCGACATTCTATATTTGATCGAGTGATATTCAAATTTAAATTTATCTTATATCATTGAATCTCTTAACTCAAATGATATATCAAATTAAAGCTTTCTCTTCATAGATTATCCTTGGTATCCAATTCATGCCCAAATACCAAGTAATTTCATTGAAAGATATGGTCAAAGTAAGGAAGTGGTGTATGATATACACTATCTATACGAATTAAGCAATTGATAAGAACCAAACTTACAGTCTACGTATAGAGATGAGAGTGAATATGGTAGGAACAAAACGTAGAAATTAAACCAATCCATCTGCACCAATACAACAATGGCGAATCAAGTCGGCCACCTGCCCCTTTTTCAGAGTGGCTTATTCTTCCAGAAAACCGATAAAAATGTTTAAATTTTCAGACAACTTTTCTCTTTTTATCACCTCCCTGGTAGCTGCTTCCCGTAAACCCACCACCATTCCCACCAACGCCACCCGGTAGACCCACCCCATCATCATGGAGAAGGAACCACCAACCCTTTTCGTCATCTTTCCCTCTCTCCCCCTTTTTTCTCCCCATAGAGTGTTACCACTAATAGTATTGCATTGGAATCCAGCTATGAGAAGAAGGAAAAATATAAATAAATAAAGGGAAAAAGAAATGGAGAAAGTGACGTAAGAGGGTCATAAAATCCAAGCAGAAAGAGGTGACGAGGTGGGATGTTCGAGAATCAAGAATCAAGAATGGCTGGCTTCTCGGGAAAGAGTCGGTGAGAAAAAGATGACTTATTAGGAGTAGTAGAGTACTACCGGCAGTACCCTTTTAAGGCGAGGACTTTCTCGGTGGAGCGAAGGACCAGGCCAGAAGCATTATTGATCAAACACAAAATGAACAAAGCAAAGAGAAGCACTAATCGGCATCGGTTTCCGCTACTCATACTTGATGCAGGACCTTGGCCAAGGCCCGGGGGACATCTCCCGAGGACGTGGTCATTTGATAAAAAGTAATAACATTTGTGATTGAAAGATTTCAAATTCGAGATTAAGATAATAGTAGTCAAGATGTCCGTATATTGATCTTTGATGAAAGGACAGAAAGAGGATGAGTAAAAAAGAAAAGAAAAAATTATATATAAGAAAAGAAAATACCCCTTATTCTCGTGTAAAATACCCAAAAAATTATGAAACCCAAGAAAGCTAGGAAGTTAGTACCAAGAAAAGCTTAGATTTAAATTGGTAATTTATTTTTTAAAAGATAAATATTTAATCTTCTAAATCCAAGAAAGGAGTACTGATTTTATCATAAATTGAGATCACACAGAATTCGAACTTGCTTACTTCCCTCTTATTTATTGGTCGAATACACCATGGGAAGGGTTCTAAACTTATGCACATCATGGGTGGTCCCTATTGAAGATGGATGATGATGATGATGTATGGATCTTTGTTTGAGAGTGTAGGGTAAGTAGTCAGTAGCTGTAGACCATGCAGGCCATGGCTCCAATACTTGGGGTTGCCATCAATTTCTACCTATCACTTTGAAATCCCTTCAACAAAGACAAAATCTTTGCTAAATTTTTCTACCCCATATTCCTTCCCACTCTTTATTTCCATTCCCAATTTATTGGTCCGTCCCCCACCCCTAAATATAAGGATAAATTGAACACATAAATAAATCGCGAGATGTTTCTCATTTAATCAAATTAATATATTTATGTTCGTATTTTTTGTCAGTTATTCTTTTACGCAACCACGCGAAAGGAAGGAGTTAGATAACAGCTTATTTTGCGTGTTGCTAAGGAGGGAGGAGTGCGGCAGCTCAGCTCAGCTCAGCTCGTGTGTATTTTTTTTTTTTTTTTTGTTATTTTTTTGAAACACTATTATTTATTTATATTTAACAATAAAATAACACAGGAAAGTCTAATCAGAGACGCACACGTCAACATCCTCCTCCTTGCGCATCCCCTCGTTTTAGACTACCACGTCAACTTCCAGCCTGGCAGAACCCAGTCACCAAGTCTCCAGTCAATACCCAATATCCTATTTACACGTGGCACACTCCACTGTTGACATCTACCTTCTCACAGCTGTCCCCCCGTTCTTGTATAAATTCCGAACCATCCTTCACTTTCTTTCCTATCACCCAGTCCACGCTTCCACTTTACCATATCCTCCCAAAGCCACTTCCTTCTGAAGAAAAACAAAAATGGCCTCCTCCGTTCATTACACCGCCACCGCCTTTTGCATTTTCTTCTTGATCTCTCCAATTTTCCACGAGCCTGCTTCTGCGGCTCTGGTGCAGGAGCAGCCCCTTGTTCTGAAATACCATAACGGTACCCTCTTGAAAGGAAAAATCACTGTCAATCTCATCTGGTACGGCAAATTTACGCCAAGCCAGAGGTCAATAATCGTGGATTTTCTTCAATCGCTGAGTTCTAGGCAGGCTATTGTTCCCTCCGCCGCGAGCTGGTGGAAGACCACCGAGAAGTACAAGGGTGGCTCGGCCGTACTGGCTGTCGGGAAGCAAGTCCTGGACGAGAACTATTCTCTGGGTAAGACGCTAAAGAATTCGAATATTGTGTGGTTGGCTTCCAAGGGCGGTCATTTGCCCGGCTCAGTTAACCTGGTTTTGACGGCGAAGGATGTTTTCGTGGACGGGTTTTGCATGAGCAGATGTGGAACTCACGGGTCCACCCGGGGAGCGACACGTTTCGCTTATGCCTGGGTCGGTAACTCCGAAACTCAGTGTCCCGGACAGTGTGCCTGGCCTTTTCATCAGCCCATTTACGGCCCCCAAACGCCGCCCTTGATCGCCCCCAATGGGGACGTGGGTATCGATGGAATGATAATTAACTTGGCCACTGTTTTGGCGGGAACCGTGACTAACCCCTTTAACAACGGGTATTTCCAGGGTCCCGCAACGGCACCTTTGGAGGCCGTCTCCGCTTGTACCGGCATGTTCGGGTCCGGTTCATACCCGGGTTCCCCTGGTAAGACCCTGGTGGACAAGGCCACCGGAGCGAGTTATAATGCTCACGGAGTGAACGGTCGGAAATACTTGCTACCGGCGATGTGGGACCCACAAACCTCGGCATGTTCGACACTGGTCTGATGGATGGATGAAGCGTAAGGGGATGAATCTGCAGGACATATATATGTACGTAATATAATATATATATATATATATAATTATATATACTATGTAAATGACTGGGGTATCTCGGGAGAGGCGTCTGTGGGGTCGTTGTCGTCTAGCGTGACGTGTAAATTCTGTTGTTTTCCTTTTTTTCTTTTGAGGGAAAATGTGAAAATCGGGATATGGAGGAGAACGGCTAAGTAATAATTTTGGATAAGTATGGTCGAAAGTCTAAAGTGTTTAGACTCTATCCATTACTATAAATGAAAATTAAAAAAAAAAAAAAAGAAAAAGAAAAACTATAAACATATAAATATAAATATATATATATATATGTTTTCTTCCATTGGAAAAAAAGTAATTGAAGGGCTCTCATCTTTTTGCTCCACAACACAAAGTGCAATTCCCGTGATTTTTCATAGACATGCATGGCTCGGGTATTTCCCTCGGATTTCTAATTTATTAAATAAAATAATATATATTATATTTATCATTCATAATATAAAAAATAATATAGGAAATAAATTAATTGATAATCGAATTATTAATTTTAAAGTATAAGTTGTTTGAGATTTTTCTGAGTTTTAATGCTTTATTTTGAGATTGAGGGCAATTGTCAAGTTCTATCAACTTTATTACTTTTTCTTTCTTACGATGGGAGTCGTGTTAAAGAAAAAAAGAATTTATAATAATTGTCTTTCATGTTTTCTATATAATTAATATTTAATATTATCATGATCTAATACTTACAAAAGATAAATGACATTTTAAAATATTTAGTTTGTTAAGGGATGTTTAAAGCCGTAAACGTTACCCGTTGTGGAATGTCTTATGATCAATTCTTGAGGTGGGTACTAAATTTAAAAAAGTAAGAGGGTAATTCAATTTAATCAAATTAAAATTACACCGAACATAATGTTTAAACTAAAATTAAATATTTTATATTATTTTTTTTTAATAAAATTATATTTAAAAAATAAAATATTTATTTTTAGAGGATTGTTATATTCAATTTTAGATGAAGGGGGAGAGTATGGAGGCCTTGGATAGGCAATAGAGAGTAGAGGGATAAGAGGGCAGCTTTTTGAGATTCTACCTTATCCTCATTAGAGATATTTTACAAAGCTCAGACTAGATAGCTATAAAACTCTCTGTGACCATACCATGGTGTCTCAATACTTTCAAACCATACCATGGTCTCCTTATTGGGATAAAAGTTGAGGGGCAGTCGTACAAATTTCATGGTACTCCATAATGATTTGGTCTCAAGTAAATGTCCCATTATGAGTCCCTCTCATCTCACCCAAGGTAAAACATTTTCAGGGTACAACAGCCTATGCTTCTAGTACTAGCATTCGACAATGACACACAACATAGCTTTTAGAGAATAGTAGTTCAATTCTAAACGTTTAGTTATAGAAAGAAGGAATATTTGCCATTAGAAAAAACCAAGACAAGTTTTTGGCTTCTTCAAGATTATATGAGAGCTTGGTACTTGGTGAGAGCAATGGAATAATGTATAAAAGAGGCTAACTTTGCATAAAGTCTTCATCATTAAAACAAGATCCCATTTTGTTGATTTAATATTGTTTTGAGGAAACCAAACAAATTTGTGTCCATCTCCTTTTGCCACACTCTCATATAAAAACACTTCAAGAAATGAGAGACAAAGAGAGGCATTTTTCATCCTTTGGTTGGGGACTTCATCATGTATGATCCCAATTTCTTTCCTCATCCTTTTCTTTATACTATTCTAGAAAGCTTTGTATGATTCCAAATAAATCAATCTCCATCATCAATTATTGGTCATCTCTTAGCTCCCACACCAACTTATATACTGCCTCCCTCCCCCTTTTGGCTCATGGCTCACCCCATGGTTTGGTTAGGTTAGGGTGGAATGAGTTAATAAAATCAAATCCATGATCCATTAGGTCCTTTATGGTAATAAGAAGGTATACAAACTACAGAATATACAATATTAGATACCACAAACCATTGTTTCCAGGACATTGCTTAATTAACTACCACTCTACCACTTATTGAAAAGACAACCAGCTCTGGAGGAGCAAGGCATTATCCAACATCTTCAGATTGCACCTCTTTGGATCATAACATCATCCTAGCTTCTGAGCATTAATATCACAAAAAGCTGCACTCAAAGAGCTTTATAGTATGTCTGCTATAGAAACTCCAACCTTTTCCTGAGCAGGCAAGTAGAAACTTATGCAATACAGAATTCGAACTTAAAACACATAGGCTAAGAGTTACATAGACAATAACAAGCCCTACATGGATGACAGGTTGAGAACAAGACAAGACAATACTTTCTAGACCCTCAAAGAGGAGATCTTGTGCTGCGGCCCAAGCCTTCTGTTTCTAAGCCTCTGTGCTATAACAAAGGCCAACTCAAGTGCTTGAGAAGCATTAAGTCTTGGGTCACAATGTGTGTGATATCTTGAGCTCAGATCATTGTAAGTAATAGTCCGAGAGCCTCCAACGCACTCTGTCACATTCTGACCGGTCATTTCTAGATGCACGCCTCCAGGATAGCTTCCTTCTTGATCATGTACATCAAAGAATGCTCTTACTTCAGCCTACCAGAGGACAACACACAGTCAACAGTTGTTGGGAAAATTTTCCAAATAATGTTGGACAAAAGATAAAAATGTCTACTAAAGATGACAAATGGAAAATACAGTGTGCTTTGACAGCATGCCATTCCTTTATAAGTATATTTTTATTTCACATCAGATGATGAAGAAAAATGCAGTGTCCTTTGGTCTCACGTTCTTCTGTATATTTATATTTTTCATGATTACAGAATTTGCTTCTTCATGTTCTTTTATAAGAAAGAGCATGTACATTTTTCATTATTACACTTGATCTGATTGTAAACAAATTTAGGACTTTTCATGGGAGTGGGCAATATCAATACTGATTATTTAGGCCAGCATTCAGAACAAATTTAATGATTATAAAACTCAGGCCTCGGAGATAGTGCAGCACAAGCAACTCAATAGTAATAATGAAATTTTATTACTGTTGAATCTTACCCTGATTGCATCAAAGGAGCGGGTTTTTAATCCACAAGGTGCCTTAATGGTATTTCCATGCATGGGGTCACTGACCCAAGTGACAATCTGACCTGCACTGCGAACTGCTCTGATGAGATATGGGAGTTTCACCCTCATATTCTCTGCTCCCATTCTGGTTATCACTGTTATTCTACCAGGTTTATTCTGAGGATTCAGTATATCAATGAGTTTAACCAGCTCTGTTGGATCCATTTTATCACTCACCTACAAAAGATCATCAGAAAATTATCATATGTGATTTCTCTGATAGAAGTTCACAATCATGATATAAACAGTTTGGCCATTTTTTGATTACGGAAAAAAATTACAAGTACAAGTCAAATCTACTGAACTATTGCATAAAATAGAATATCTATTGTTCAAACCAAGTCAAAGCATACAAGCTGACCCTGAATAGAGATTTCTCTACCAAGAAATAATGGCGTTTCCGCTTGAGAGATGTGTCTTTTCAGGCTACCGTTATTCATTTTTCTTGAGAGGTATGATGGAATAAGAAATTCAAAGAACTCTGATTTTATGGTTATTTGTTACATGTGGTTAAAAAGAAGATTCATAAGAAAATAAGGAGAAAATAAATGGAAGGCATTTTCATGAATACCTTGATGCCAAGGGGATTGGAAACTCCTCTTAGAAACTCAACATGGGCACCATCCAATTGCCTTGTTCGCTCCCCAACCCAAAGCATGTGAGCAGAACAGTCATAATAAAGGCCAGAAGTAGAATCTTTCCTTGTTAGTGCTTGTTCATAAGGCAAAAGCAAACATTCATGGGATGTCCAGAAGTCAGTTGAAGACATAACAGGATGGGCAGCCGTTAGACCAGCAGCAGCCATGAAGCCAAGGGCTTCATCCACTCGGTGAGCTAGTTCACGATACCTACAAAACACAATGTCACAAACATAAGAACAAACCAATAACTATGGTTATACTGTTTGCATAAAGATTCCAATGATGATGATTTGAATAAAATCATCAAGAAGACAACAGACCTGTCCCCTTGCTCGCTGTGCTCAGTAAAATCAAGATTCCATTCGTTAACCCTCTGCATGGCAGCATACCCTCCAGTAGCAAATGCCCTGAGTAGATTCAGTGTTGCCACAGATTGAGTATACGCCCGGATCATCCTATGGGGATCAGGAATTCTTGATTTTTCTTCAAAAGCATCCCCATTTACGTTATCTCCTCTATAGCTAGGCAGCTTCACCCCGTCCTTCTCTTCAAATGGATCTGATCGTGGCTTGGCAAACTGACCTGCCATCCTTCCCACCTAGAAAAACAAAAAATCATGAAGAACAATTTCTCAATCCCCATTCAGAAATGTGCAACTCTTTTCCTTGCTATCAACGTGAATTATGATTACTTCCGCATTAATTCACAACAAGGTTAAAGTTTTCAAAACTAAATTGTGCTTCACTTGACTTATAATACTTGAGCATAATAAATTATTGCTCTGAGGGTACTCGCAAAAATCAGGTACCTGAACAAAACAGATTAACAGAATATAATAGCCATAATCACTCGGCTTGATTTTCCCCATGCAAAAATACTATCACAATATATCACCAGAAAAGCAACTCAGATGATCAATTAATACAGAGAAACAAGAAATCAACAATTTAGAAATTCAACCTGAAGATACATTGAGGAAGATGAGTGCCAAAAATCAAACACCTCTGAAGAAGAAAAGGAGTAACAGACAACTTATTTTACACAAAATTCTATTACAGAAGACATTAAAAACTAGAAGAAAAAAAAACATAAGATAGCAAAAAAAACAATTGTCAGCCTGCAAGAGTATAAGAGACAGACCAAAGTATATTAATCCAAAAAATTCTGATATTTGTGATTCAAATATGTGAATAGGGATTATAAGGAAATGGAATAAAGATTGTTACTACAACCAATGAGAGATTATAGTCACCTTGATAACAGGCATTTGGCCACCAAACATAAGTACAACCCCCATCTGCAAAATGACTCTGAAAGTGTCCCTGATGTTGTTAGCGTTGAATTCCTTAAAGCTCTCAGCACAATCACCACCCTGCAGCAGGAACGCATCCCCTACAGCAGCCTGGCCAAGTTTTTCTTCTAGATTACGAGCCTCCCCAGCAAACACCACGGGAGGGAAGGACTCAAGAGTCTTCAGAACAGATTCAAGAACCGAAGCATCAGGGTATTCGGGAAGCTGAAAGGCCTTCTTAGACTTCCAGCTTTCAAGACTCCAATTTTTCTGAGTCGATGTTGTGGCAGCCGCCCGACTGGATGACGGTGACGGTGAAGATGATTGGACTGCGGAGATTGGTTTGGTGGTCTTGAACCTCATTGGCTGTGGGGATGGGGATAGAAAGGTTTGTTTAGAGGTTGTCGGGTTCTGGAGTAGGCTGCCGGTGGTGGTGGAGGAGCCGGCGGCGGGTGCAGCAGCCGAAATGGTGGCTGTAAGAGCCATAGTTTCAGTTCGCAGATCCGGAGAGGGATGATAAATGAATAATGGGACTATAGGTTAATGTTTATTGACTGCTCGCTTCGAACCATTTTATTTATGAAAAATTCTGAAATAGATGGAATCTATTGTATCTTATGACTCACTAAAATCACGTTGCATATTTTATCCATAAAATACTAATATTTTATTATGAAAAAATATCTATTCATTTGATATGAAATGTCCCTACACGGGACACGGATCATATCAGATTTTTTATTTATTTTATTCATGCTTTTTCCCATGAATTAAGATAAATAATGATTAGATAATAATTACTACAAAAAATAATTAAATTAGAATAGTTGTGATTTAAAAAAAATCAAAAAGATAAAATGGAAAAAAAAAGATTAAATTAAATATTCCAATAAAAATTAATTTGAATAATCATTTTGGAGCAAACAAAACAACTAGAACACAGATTATTTTCTTACGATTTTGTTAAGGCGGGCTCCAACGGTTACCGTAACGGAATTTTTGATACAGTGCTCATGCAGCTAATCAAGCGGAGCAAAAATTTCGTTACGGTAACGGTTGGAGCGCGGGTTAAGGAGCGCTCTGGAATGTACCTTGACAAATTCGTATTTTCTCATAGTAGATTTATTCCTCAAAACGTTTGTGGGATTTTTCTTAAGAAATGTTAAAATACTTAAAACTTGTTTTTCATAATACTTATTTAATATGTTCTCTCTATTATCAAGAATGGCAATCCACTTACCTTTCATCGGTCATAAGTATTACTATTTTACCATTAAGTTAGCAAGATTTTAATTACTTCCTGTATTCCTATTTATAAGCCATTTAGAGTATTTTTATCATATTTAAGGTAGAAACTTTTTTCCAAAAAAGTTTAGATGAAGAAGAATATCAACAGAGAAAGATAGAAAAATATTTTATCAAAGGAACCGATAATAGTGAAAAATAAAGTCATTTGAGCTCACTCTTTTTATTACTAAATATAGCCTTAATTATAAATAGGGACATCTGAAAAAAAAAAAAAAACCCATAATTTTGATTAATGAAGAGAGGAAGTATAACTTATTCACCCCTACACTCTATATAATATTCCTATTTTAAAATGAATATCTCATATTGAATTTTCGAATCGTTTGAAAATTTTTTTTATTAAAAATACATGTAAATCAAATTGAAATATTTAATTTCAAATGGAGGAAGTAATTTTTATAATATATAAAATATTTCAATTAGACATGTGATAAAAAATATTTGTCTTGATTGGATCCAAATTAACAACTTAAGTGGGCGAGGCGAATTCAATAATCAATAGAATGATAGAAATTAACAGGTAGTGAACTATCATTAGTCACTTAAATTGATAATATAATTAACTTTTGCCTTACTGGGGTTCAAAACAGAAATTCCAGGTAGTGAATTATCATTATTCACTTAAATTGATTATATAATTAACCTTTACCTTATTAGGGTTCAAATCAGTTTGGTTTTTACAATTGTTACAGAATCTATTTAATTCGATTTTATGAAAACTTTGATTAAATTAATTTTTCTTCAAAAAAAGAAAGAGAAAAACTGATCGAATAAAGATGAAATTTCAAACCGAAAATCAAATGCTTCCTAGAAAAATATCATCTGAAAAAAAAACCTATATAAATGTTTCAAGGCAAGCAAATCATACCAGTAGACTAACAACATACCTCTAAAACCCATAATAATTACAATAAATAGAGGTCCAAATGTCAATTTCCAATACAAATTAACTCCATGGGGTTGAAGTTGAAAGGTTCTCAGCACTAATGTTCCTCCCACTCCTTCAAATTGGTAGTCCTATAAAGGCATAGTCATCAGCAGATGGGTAGCAGAAGGGTAGGATTTGAAAAAGTGCCTTCCTCAATTGTAATCTCATACAAATAGATTCTCAGAAATAGGGGCTGTAACGCATTGGTGCCCTGAACCTAGGAACCTTCCTGCAATTACAGGAAAAAACTCGGGCTTAGGGTACTGAGGTGGGGAAACATAGCAAACAAAAGTATCAAATAAAGAATGATAACCATAAAACACATATACATCATGGAGCTCACCCATAACCATAAGGAGGATACGCGAATGGAGCCACAACAGGTGCCCTGCCTCGAAAGCCCATATAGGGGTTAGCTGCACGCCTAGGACGAAATTGTTTCATACCAGGAATATTAGTTCTTTTAGCTGATACCTGAAACAGTATTGGAAGTTCCGGCTTACAAACCATCTCCCAAAAGGAATGGAAAATGCAAATTGATTATATATGAAACAAACATTGCAACATACATCCATTATCTGTATTTGAAAAGTTTCAACTGTGACAATGATGTCCCTTTACCTTCAACTGGCGGCCATGAAGCTCTGACTCATTGAGATTAAGAGCCTCTTGAACAGCTTCTGGTTCAACAAATTCGACATAAGCATACCCCTTTGGTTGTCCAAACTTGTTAGTCCGAATTGTTACTCTATTCACTGTTCCACATGACTGAAAATGCTGTTGTACTTCCTCAGGTGTACATGCATAATCCACCTATAAAGCAGAGTGATAAATTTTAATGCTCCAAAAAGAAGATATGTTGGTGATACATCAAATTGTATCAGGATTTAAATCCACGAAACTCATGCAGAGTGAGAAACACTAGAAGTTTATGTAGCAGTTTTTGTAAAATAAACAGAACTTAAAATGCTCTTTGGCTTGATACTCTATTGGGTTTCATATATGCTAAAAGATACTAAAAGTTGTTTGGAGCCAGAAAAAGTATGAAGTCACCAAATCAAAGAAAATGGCTCTTTGGCAGAAGTCAGCTTGAAGAGTTCACATTTTAATGTTTCGTTGCAGACCCATAAAATGTCAAGAATGATTACATGCATGTCCCTATTTTCAAAAAAAAAAAACCCCGCCAAAATAATGAAGGGTTTGATAGACATAGACCCCTATATATTTATTAAAAGTAAACCAACAAACTGTTTCACAGTTTAATTATTGGTTGATACTACAGAGTATGGTTTATTCCTTGCTAAGGCTAAAGCTTATGTATAGAAATCTTTTCATTACAAAGCCAATATAACTACAACCGTCATGTGATAGAATAAACTGTGAAGGCAAAGAGTTAAGAAGGACATCTCAGAGGAATATGGATCTTGTACCAGGATCCACATATAACTAACAGCATAAGTGATTACATTCATGCTCTTTTTTTAATTGGACCATGGATGTAGACCAACAAAAAGGAAATAATGGTTTTCCTTAATCATATTTTTAAAATTTCAATTTCAGAGAGTAGGAGAGGTCAGGGGAGGGAATTCCACTGTATATATATTTTCAATATGACAGACATACAGTGACACTAAAGAAAATACTACTCCCTCTGTCCCATGAAGATAGAGTAATTCCAAAATACAGGCCAGTTACTTCTTATTGGAAGAGATTGTTTTATAAATACCAAAATAACCTATAAGAAGGAAATGAATGTAGCCCATGCACATGTAAGTTTCTGTAAACCAATTAAGAAAAAAATTGCAACATAAGAACCAAACAGAGAGAGGAGACTAAACAAAGCAACATGAAAATCCCTTGAGTTGACATGGACATGATGGTAAATTTAACTGTATAAAAAGGAGGTAGGCATAGATTGATCTATGTTTCCATGAAGCACATAACATGAAGTACAAATAATTATAGTTCATAAGGCAAACAAAATAAGAGCATTCAAAAGTTCGGTAATACAAAAAGAGGGATGCTGTCAGTGTAAGATTAACTGATCCATTACTGTACACCAATTACAAATTTGTAAGACAGAATCTCACATTGCCAACAAAAATTGATCGAGAATCCACTTCTTCCCTATTTGCTTGACTTGCTGCGGCAGCAGCAGGATCTGGTAAAATAAGAACATGATAATCATAATAATTTAAATAGCATTGAACTAAAAAGAATCACTTTATGACCAATGGTTTCATTTAATCCCCAAAGGACATGACAGAACCACTCAAAGGAGACAAAAATTGAGCATTTCCACCTGAATCCTCATGGCTATCTAGGTTCAAACCTCTTGAACTGTAAGAATCAACATAATTTCAATGACAAGTACTAATGTACTATGTCATGGCCTGGAATACCCATAAGTCAAATATAACACTGAGAAAATGCAAATAATGAAGATAATGAATATGTAAATGTTACACGTAGTACAATCAAAAGATTCATAAGTTTCAGGTTTAAGAAACAAAATCAATAATAAGAAAAGAACTCCCAAATTATAATTATAAGAATTCTTTTGGAGGTCACTTCAACTTTCAATTACTTCTGATTGTCCATTTTCCAAAAAACATGTGATTTCTTCTTGTGTGACCAGCCCTACTTTTCAGATGAAGGAAAAGGCCAAAGGTCAGTTATCATCTGGGAAGCATCAATTATACATATAAATGCACCCTGGTAACAAGTTGTCAGCAGTTTGCAATAAAATGAGAACCTCAGCTCAAAATCATGCTGCATAAATGGTACAACTACCAGCCATAATCTTTTTTATACTGTCATTCCTATTATGTAGTTCAGAAAAAAATACAATATATCCTAACCAGAAGTCCCGAGATCTTTGTTCTCTATTTTTCAACATTATACTATCTGCCTAAACCTGGAAACAACTCCTTGATCATTCAATCAAAGAATCACTTTCCAATTCCCATGTGCACAAAGACTGTCACTGGCACAAACCCCCTGTTCTGTAGGGCAATATGAAGTTGCCCGCTGCTCTAGTGGCTTGAAGCCAAAAGCCATCCCTTTACAATATTCTTCTTGTCCACATAAAAAGTATAAAGAGGGGCTATTAGTAAGCACAGTAAAGGAGCTACCAGTAGAAACAAAAGCAAAATTTTAAAAAAATGAATAAAGCAAATATTTTTAGAGACAGAACCGGACCTTGAACGGCACCCATTTCTTTCTCGACTTTAGCCTGCATTTCGCGTAGAGCAGCTGCTTCATCCTCCATCTCCTTCAATCTCTTCTTCATATCATCGAGCTCCTATATGTAAATTCACACACAAAATCGTTCTTATAAGAAAAAAAAAAAAGATAAGGTACAGAATATAATACACATCAGGTGGAGAAAATTAGGGTTTTGAAAAATCAGTAATGAAGAGTAAAATCGATATAATCTCAGACATATACACAGGAATAGAAAGACGAGTGTACCACGGGAGCTCCATCGTCGGACCCGGCCATATCCACGTCGGCATCCATTGCGATCGTCTCGACCTCGCCCCTCTGTATCTCCTCTCTCTCCCTCTCTCAGAGTGAACGTGGAGGGTACAAATAATCTCATCTTCCGGTGGGAAAATATCAAATAAATATGCGGTTCGGAGGGTACAATCACTTGATGCGTTATTACCGGTCCATCTACTTGTACTTTCATCCAACCCCACTAACAGTGCTTTGTGGGTCCGTCTATTCGGTCATGATATTTAATTTCTAAACAAAATTAAAAAAATATGTTTAATATTTTTTTCTCCAAAAAAATTGTTGTATTTTAAAAATATTCTAACACATATATTGATAAAAGAGAACGGTAATTTTTAAAAATTTTGTTTAATTATTATTTTTAACATTAAATTCCTTTCTCTTTTAAAATTATATTCTTATAATTTCATTACGACTAATTTTTTCATGACTCATACACCGATCTCTTAATTATTAAAAATTATTTACTAATTAAATTATAAATACTTGTCACACAATCTCTAACCAAAAAAAAATTAGTTAAATGCATTTTTTAATAGATAGTAGATACACATTAAAAGTAATATTTTATGAATTATATATTAAATTAGACATAATAACTATATAGTTTCTATTTAAAATAGGAAATTTTAACTAAATTTTACATAATCTTTTTTCGAGACACTTTAGTGAGCGAAGTGATGAATGTACTTCAAGAAAAAATATTTACATAATCTCTCCTAATCATTTTAACTAATTTTCTGGGTAGATACATACTTGTAAATTGAAAATTCCCTTATTGCCCTCTCCCATTTGAGTTACAAAATGGAGGGATTCTATAATACTTGATCTTCCTCCGGAAATGCTGAACTAGGATCCAACATTACTTTCCCAGCATGATTTGATCTAGCGGACGTTAGGTTTCTCAAAGCAGGCTTGATCTTTTCCCCAGCCTTAACAATTACAAAGAACAGCATCCGATAAAATCCCACCATTCCAAACAAAATAGTAATATCTACCCATTTAGAGTACCCCATTTCCACCTGCCATGTTTTCCTCAATATGATTTCTCCACTGATACTCTCAGGCTTCCCACCTGGAATGTTCTGGAAACTTCTTCCCCCAAATTCATTCTTGAATAGGCCCTGGTAGGCGTATTTATGGAATGAAATGTAGTAGAGTGGGTATTTCCAAACAGGGGCAGGTAAATCATTAGGTAATCGGAAGAATCCTCCTCCAAGAATCATCACTCCTTGTATTCCAGCTCCGATTATGATGCCCATTAGGAAATTAGGGACTAAACTGGCGACTATCATCATCTGACTCTCCACCAGCAGCATACAAACGAAGAGAGTGCATGAAAAGAAAATGAAGTGTTCCACTGCATCTTCAGCCCCAATTCCCTGTTGAAGTCCGGTGAGAAAATAAGCAATGGCCCCCGGAATCAGGGAAACCAGTA
>JAOXNR010000029.1:5032918-5076970 GCA_028571225.1 Parsonsia alboflavescens | reverse complement strand
CAAGACATGAATGCAAAACTCCATTACACAAGTTGCTTTTAGACGTTATGCGATCCATTTCATTTTGTAATCCATATGACTCATGCATTGCTGTGTTCTGATGCATGACAGTCTGCTGGTAACTCTAGTGCTCTTTTCCTGACTGCTGCAGCTCAAAACCTGCTCTGCCTCAAGCTAGCTGAGGAACTTGGGGTTGTAATTGCAAGCCCATGGGTTTCTTGGTTCAAGGCTGCTAGTTTACCTGCATTTGTTTCACTTTTGGTTACTCCACTAGTTTTGTACAAACTTACCCCCCCTGAAACCAAGGATACTCCAGATGCACCAGCTATGGCTGCGAAGAAGCTGGATCTTCTGGGTCCTGTCACAAAGAATGAGTGGGTGATGGTTGGTACAATGCTCCTTGCGGTCTCTCTGTGGGTGTTTGGGTAGGTCTCTCAATGCATTTTCTCAATTACTCCAGGTGAATCATTTTCAAATATGCCTAAGGCAGTAGATTTCTGGATGACAAAATTTTCTCCTAGTTTCTCAGTATATAAAGTTGTTAGGTGAAAGTTTCAAGCAAAATGTAATGTCTTTATTTCTTGAAATGATTGTGAGCTTCTAAATGCAAGTATAGTCTTAGTAATATGAAGTGTTCTCAAAGGCTTCATAGCTTGAAGTTCTCTCTGATATATTCCTTATTTCATTATCATATCAGAGATGCTCTTGGTGTTCCAAGTGTTGTGGCTGCTATGCTTGGCTTATCCATTCTCTTATTACTTGGAGTGCTTGAATGGGATGACTGCTTGAGTGAAAAATCAGCATGGGATACTCTAGCTTGGTTCGCAGTTCTGGTTGGTATGGCTGGTCAATTGACAAATCTCGGAATTGTAAGTTGGATGTCCAGCTGTGTAGCCAAATCCCTCCAGCCTTTATCATTGAGCTGGCCTGCTGCATTTGGTGTTCTTCAGGCTGCTTACTTCTTTATCCACTACTTATTTGCTAGTCAAACCGGTCATGTGGGAGCATTGTATTCTGCATTTCTTGCAATGCACTTGGCATCAGGAGTGCCTGGTGTATTGGCAGCATTGGCTTTGGCATACAATACAAATTTATTTGGTTCTTTGACACATTATAGCAGTGGCCAAGCTGCAGTGTACTATGGAGGTAAGTGCATTCTTGTGCCCGCGTTAGTATTTCTTTTTTTCCCAATTTGACTGCTTCCGTCACATTCTTGATCCCATGTTGGCATCACATTTATTTAGTAAATTTTCTCATGCAGTACTTGAAAAATCCTTACTGAACAAAGTGTTTTTTGTTTTGTGGCAACAGCTGGTTATGTGGATCTTCCTGATGTATTCAAGTTTGGCTTCATTATGGCCTGTATTAATGCTTTAATCTGGAGCGTAGTAGGTGCCTTTTGGTGGAAGTTCCTCGGTCTATATTGATTTTTCAATCCAAATGACAGTAGATAAAGAATTTTGTTTTCTTTCTTGAAATTGTTGTTCGGTCCTCTGTGCTTGCTGCCAGCAACTTATTTATTTAAAAGATCATTAAATTGGTGCAAGCATTTTTGTTCGAGCTCATTTTCTATGTTACTCTATTGGAGTTGAAAATTCTTATGATAAATTTTACTTTTCGTCAATATATGGTTCCAAGTGAATAGATGAGTTTTCGAATGCACTTGTTGCTGGGAGTGAGTTCAGATTTCAGTACACATGTTTTCTGCCAGTAACAGTAGCTTAGTTTGAGCTTCTTTGGTCCAAAGGGGATGTAAAATCATCAAGAAAGCTGCAATGGCTAATGTATGGTGGAAAACTGTAGGCCTCTACAAGAAACAAACAGAATAATATACTTAGTACTTACCAACAAAAACCCATATGGCAAAAGGCACTCTTCTGTTGCATTACCCCAAATAAGGTAAGGCTTAACTTGGTTTACTGAGTAAGCCCGTGGGCACCATTCGCAATCGCAGGTAGGTGTGCACCGAGTGAAGTTCTCCCAATTTGTCCCGTGGCTTTTAGCTGGCAAAGAACCACCGCTCACTTTAGGCAGGCTAGTCTCAAATGACTGGCTCGTTCAAAAAGCTTCAATAGGTAGATCCTGTTTCACTCACTTTAGGCAAGTTCCAAATGATCGATTTATTCAAGAAGGGTTCAAATTCGTGACCTCATGATTGCCGTGCTTCTGCATGACCAACTTGGATAGGAGGGACTGAAGTCTCAAGTAAGGCTTAACTTCCTGGATGTTACTGATGCAGCAGATACATTTACATGCCAACTAATCAGAATGGATCAGCAATGGCAGAGTCATGGTATATACCTCAGGCATTTGCTTTTCATTCCCTGATGGAAAAGAGGAAAGCCAGTAGTATTCTTAGGTTTACAAGTTAATGTGCCATAATTGTTGTTTTGATGCAGTGGTATGAGAGACAGTTACAAGCTAAGAAGGTTTTACAGATTTTCATCTACTTTGTGGTTGAATCTTCTAGTACACCGGTACAAGAACAACAGTTACTAACAGTCCTACGGCTGTACTTACTGCTAGGGATCTTGCAAGGCCAAAAATTGCTGTCTTTGAGCAATGGAACCTCAGCCAAAATGGTTAGATTTGTTATGATAACTTTGTCACTTGGACTTATTCCTCGAAAGCACAGTGTCATTTGCTGCTAGTCCAGGCCTTTTGATGCTACTTGTTGCATAATCATCAAGATCATCATCAAAATCACTCCCAAAATTTCTATGGCTTGAAACCGGTCTCTTTATTCTCTCAAATATCTCATCAAGGGACTCCAATGAGTCCTTCTGTGAGGCTTTGGTATCTTGAAGCTGCCGGATTGGAATGAACTTCTTTGCATCAACGTTAGACTTGAAATTGCGAAATCCTATTTTCACTGATTCCCAAGTTGAGGCTAATATGGAAGATGATTCAGGCCTTAGATCTTGGGGAATTTGTGCATCATTTGAAGAAGATACTTCCTGAATGATGCTATTCTCTTTAGGACTATAGTTTCTTTCTTCCTCAATATGTTGTCCTCTTAAGGGTGTGTACTTTCTGCCAATGCCTTCTCTGGTTGACTCATGCAGTGAATCTGCATTCATATGTTCTGGATCACTTCTCTTTTCATCCCTTGAACTGCTAGAAGTCTTTGTTTCATGTGAAACCTTGTCCGTGTCAAAACAAATGTTAGTAAATATTTTTGAACAAAATTCTAGACAGCAGTATATTTCCATTTCTGAGAGGGCAAATAGCTTGATTCAGTAAAGTGGATGGGAATCCCTTATCTGAAATTTGCATACCAAGGGACCGGTGCCGGATTCAACATCAAGGCTGCTGTTGTTGAAACTTCTAGCCAATGGAATGATGAGTTCACCAACTGTATGTCCTTGTTCAATCCAAGATCGTTCTGAAACAAGAAGATATATCAATGAAACCAACTATATGCTGTGCATTGAAACAGGAAGATTATGTTCACTAACCTTTCTGCAAAATAATTGTTCCAGATGGATCAAATCCATCCAAATCATCAGCCTCTTCTCTTAGGAATTTGAAAATTTTCCAGTTCCCGAAGTAGTTGACAACCCGATCAAAAAAGTTGGTAGCTATCAGTATTGTATATATAACCATGCTAAGGGGATAAATTTTATTGAAGCCCTTTCCAAAGAAAGGGACAGCATCATCTATGTTCCCCATCCTCTGCAAACAGAAATAAGGGTTATCAGTCTTCATAGAAACCTGAAGAAATCTACAGTTAAGTGGACGGAATAGTTCTGTGAGATTAAGGTAAAAAGTGGGAAGACAGAATCAACATGCAAAATTGGCCAACAGAAAGTTGAAGCCACGAACTAATGCAGTTTCAATAAGCAGACTGGAAACATATCTAATGTGTCAATGGATTTATAAAACTTTGGCCTGATGTTGGATGTCAGCATTTTACTGCAGATTAAGCTTAAAATTGAGGATATTTAGGATTATTAAGCGAAAAGGATAACCTCAAAGAACTGAATAAGGAAATACAGTTACCTTTTCGAAGATGGTCTTTGCTCCATTGTCGAGACTAATAAGGTTAAGGAAGTTATATGAAATTGGTGGTGCATACCGAGCTACCATCCTAAAGAATTTGAAACAAAACCACCAGTAAGGAAGATTAAAAATTGATTAAATAGCAGTTAAAAAGGTTCTCAAACACACACAGAGAGAGAGAGAGAGAGAGAGAGAGAGAGAGAGAACAAGGATAGAAGAGTTACGAGCATATCATTAGCAAGCTGACTGAACTTGTTTGCCTCGGAGTAAAGGAGTAAAATGTCAACATTCCAATTTGAAACAAGGAATAGTATGTGCAGATACACATGTACATTAATGGAACAAAAGCAGCCACCTGCAACAAGATAATCAGCAGTATGAAGAATCACATCCAGAGAGATCAATACACAAAGAAGTATATGTTTGGAAACTGAATCTACCTGAACAAACTTTTCATGCTTTTTTACAGCATTTATAAGAATTGAGAAAAGAGACAAATCAACTCCACTGGGAAGAATAGTTGCCTCTGCCAGCAGAATTGCAGCTGACATGGACCCCAATATGATGGCCAAAATTATTTGGAGATGCTTTCGTAGTATACAGCGCCAGATCAACTCTAAAAGAATTATTAGCATATATTACTCTCAAATGTACATGAAACCAATCAAATAGGGTTCTTCCATTGGTTTCTCTAATCAAATAGGGTATTTCCATTGGTTTCTCTATCTTGAAAACAATTCTAGTATGATCTTTTCTGGACTTTCCAGTTACAGTTCAAAACTACCCTGGATAAAGGGCTAATAAAGGATTATGTGTGGTAAAGCATATGAACATTAGAAGGATAATCAATAAAGAAGAAAACCAATACTAAGAAAATGTGCATTTACAAAATCTATCGAACAATTTGAAGTCTAAAATGTACCAATTACATCAAGAACAGACCCTAGTTTGCCAGTTCTTTCACACCTAAAGCTTGAAATGTATTTCCTGCAAAGCAAACAGATAATTAATTGTAGATGAGTCTTCAAATGGAAATTCTATACTGCTTTTCGTGGGGGAAAAGATGACATTGAAAACAAGTGGAATGTTGAAAATAAAATGTCTATGCAGCATGGATGATAGAGTACTATAATTGATATGCAAGACAGGAAAATTCAAGACAGCATATTAGTTTCAAAGAAACAATAAAGGCCAAGTGGAAAAGCAAACCATCCAGTAGCATTGTAGTGCTCATAATTCTTTATGGTGTCTTCCAGCTCAAGGGCTTCCATAACATGGTTCATATATTCACTGTATTAGAGCAAGAATATTGCCGATGAGACATGATAAATAAATTGTTATCAGGGTACACATACTACAACCACAAAAATGAAAGGACCACATTGTAATGAAAAACATTCGGCCCCAACTTCACCCAGCTTAAAAAACAAATTAGACAATTCAATTTCAAAGCTTTTGCATGTATATTTAAAAACTGTACCAGCAATGATGGAGCAGAAGTAACAAGGAAGCTAGAATATCTTTAGTTATAGCTGTGAGTGATAACCACAGGACATATTAAGACTTCTGGAAAATAAATTTAGCTAACAAGTAAATCACAGGACACAAATGCACATAATGAATAATCAACACCTGATAAATTAACCTCATCAAGTGTTTACCTTTTGTAACGGTAATACTGCTCTCGAGCTTTCCTAAGATTGCGTCTTAGTGTGGCCATTGTCTTTTCATCAGTGTCATAGTCCATGTCGTTTTCACCTAACCTTCCACCTTGAGGTTTAAATGAGGGGTCTTCAGTAAACTGCATTGGAATATTGACAATAAATAGTCTGTCTTCTTGCTAGTATAAGAATCGAGATATGAAGCAGAGCCATAAGCTCGTGCCAAAGAAACCAAGGTTAATTACCATCTGAACCAACATTTTATCGATAACATTCATATAGGGTCTTAAAGTATCACGTCTGGACATCTGCTTTGATGTTGCTTGGGCAACCTTGTTAATTGGAAAAGCAAGAAGTCAAGATATTATGTAGAAGAAGTTTCATCAGGTAATCTTTCTTCTGTTTTAGAATTTCATGCAAGGATGGAGGGAAGGGATGCTACGAGAAAAAAATATACATTAACAACAATTCCAGTAACCGAGCTAGATCATGTTATGCATGATTCTTTAATTCAAGATTGGATCATTTCAGGTGAATTCATGCTGGAGAAATCTAAAAACTTACAACAATAGCATTTGAAAAATTTTGATGAGCATCATCAAGTTTAACAGCCATTTTAGCCACCTTATGAGAAAGAACCTTCCGCCTGATTGTCCAATCAGCATTTCTCCAAATACCTCGAGGAATTTCAATCAAACCAAAACCAAGAAGAAAAGCACCAGTTAATAGACCAAATGTATTTGAACAAGCCATGGCAAAACCTCGAATACTTCCTCCCCTGCACAAAGAATGCAACACATCAACAAATTAATAAGTGAAACTAAAATATTACATATGATCAGAATGCAACATCATGATGTACTAAGGAAAGAAAAAGGTTTGCAAATTAAAATTATAACAACACAAAGGTATAAGAACAATAATGTGAGATTGTCTGCACCATGTTTCTATATTGTTTAACATTTAATTCTATTAACCAAACCAGATAGAAGAATATTAAAGCTTGCAAAGAAATAGACCAGTAGAATTAACCACAAAGCCTCCACAATAAATAATTTCTACTTTGTCAGAGTAAGATACAAACCAGTTTTTGTGAAGAATGATTAGCAATATAACTCCAAAGAGTGAGATAGAACCAACACATGAATAGTAAACCAAGTTTACATGTGCACTGGTCTTCAATCTTTCAGCAACAGAGAAATCCCCTGCATCTTCATAACCCTGAATTACAGGCACCACAGCCCTGCTTAGAGAAATAATTTCATACGAAGTTTATGAGATATGTGCATCTTGAATCTAAGTTATCACAAAAAATCTAGCATAGACAAAATATAGAAGAGGAAGCTCCAAAAGTTCGTGAGTTTCCTAAACTAAATTCAAGATACTTATTTCAAGACCATGGATAAAAAATCATTCATATTATGCGCAACAGATTAGAATAAAGTATCTATCATTCTGAAACTTCGTTTAAGGTCATGGAAGCAAACTTCGTAGGTCATATCTATCACAGAAAGTGGAGGGGTGGGAATAGTAATGAAGGACATGAATACATGTATGAAGGGGGAAAAACGAAAAAGTAAGTAAGCTCAATTTTTCCTCACACATCTGGCCACTAGAAAGTTCTGGTAAAAAATATGCTCATTCATGTATGCCATTCACTGAAAAATCTTTCATAAGTAAATTCTTACAGAGAGATTAAACACAATCTTTCCTTGAAACACTGAGAGAATCTTCAAAAACTTTTCAAGAAATAAAAATAAATGGGAACAGGAACATTTGTAGGCCACAAGAATATATATGCCAGGTAACTAAATGGAGAGACGGTTAAAAGATTTCTTCCAGCAAGTTCTTAATTCTTTGATTATAGCAGCCAAAGACATTTATGTGTAAAGCACATAAGCTTTGTATGCCTTGAAACAGAAAAGTAGGTGTATATGCAGAATCACCTACATACTATTACCTAAGAGGAAAAAGGCAACAAACATATGCCTAGGAATACCATGATCTTTAAAATGCACCTCATCTCCTAAAATTTAACATACAGATATGTCTTCCAATTTCTTAAGAAAACATTTATAGATGCCGTTTTTAATTCTGAAACAATGCTGTTTTGAGCCTTGGATAGTTTTACAAGCAAACAAGTAATGTTGACATGAAAAGAAAAAATGGAAACAAAAGTTCTCAATGACAGATGTTAATTTTCACAAATAAAAGTATGTGACAGATAGCAAGTTAATAGCATACCAAGTAAGTAGGAAAGTACTCCAATATGACCAGCTCCAGAAGAGGGAAATTCTGCTGCTGTCATGACCAATGATTGCCTGTATAAGATGCGGAATGTAATGAATTATGGTAGATTAATCATAATACTGGAATCACAGCAGGGCAGAAAATGGAAACCAGAAACCAGTAGATGAACCGTTAAATCACAAGCCAGAAAGAAAACGACAGCAAGTCAGATATAAGATTCAAGGGAAAGCTTCCAGTTGTCCTACAATGCAATATCAATGTCTAATTGCTACATCATATTTACGGCATTGATAGGTGGAAAAACCTGAAGAAATTCCCTGAATTATTCTTTAATTGTTTATGCAAGTCTCTTAAAACAGAAAAATGTGCATGCGAGAAACCCCTTTTCTCCCCTAATAGGCAAAATTACTGTAAGAATTTTAAACCCCTGAAATTTCTTCTATTTTCAAGTCAAGCTGAAATGAACCAAAATAAAAACATTCAAAAGAAGGAAAAAATTGATATTCGTCACACAAGCAAAGCATTGTAAAATTATTTGATGATCCCTCTTTGTCATGAGTCAGTACTTCACAGTTCTGCAGAAATTCAGCCAATGGTTCTCACATTGCTCAAATTTAAGAGGATTTTCTACAACAAAAATTCCATTATATTCCACCTGCAGCTCAAAATTCAACACAATGCAAGAAGACGGATTTCCTGGTTAATTAATTTAATGTCTATATATACCAATAAACTCTCCTAATATTCATCCTTACATAAAAAAAATTCACACACAAATCATGAAAATTTATTTCCAAACCAACAAAATTATCAAAAGCACATATAACCATAAAGTGGCAGATTACTAAAAATAAAAAAAAGTAAAAAAATAAATTAAATGCGGAAGCATACTGTCCAAATATCAGCAGGAACGAGGACGATGATGGAGAGAGAACAAAACCAGGCGTAACCAACGGTGAAGCAGACATAGCGAGGAACCTCCGGACCGGCGAAGTAGTGTAGCGTGAAAGCCACCATGGCGGTGGTTAGAGGCAACGATATCAAATAAAACATCCACATTTTGACGAATTAAAAATGGAAAATTGGATATCCAATTCATTCATCGGCGTTCCCCGAGTTCTGGTCAACCTTGTTCCGCAAGAAAATTGTAATCGTTTATAGTTCCTTTCCTCCTCATCTTCTTCTAATTCCTCAACAATTGTTGTATGTAATCTGGAAGGAAGAAAAGCTTAAACATCTTTTTTTTACGTGAAGAATGGAAATTATTATATACATTTATACACCAAAGGAGAGAAAGAAACCAGACATAGCCGATGATCATGCCGGGAGCAAGAATCTCCCTCTTTTTCTAATATTTTTCATCTTTTCATTTTTTATATATAAAATTATTAATAATTCCTCCATTTTTTATTTTGAAAAATTTTATTTTTTAAAAAAAATTGATATTCTAAATTGTCAATAGGTATTTAAGTACATCTTTTATCGATACATGACTCATCATAAGTAGTCCCAATGTAGAACTATGTATCACAGTGCTATTGTGTACTCCCTCATCCTGAATTATTTTTCACTTAAATTAAGATAATCATGACATTATTTCTTTTGAACAATTTTATCCTTTTATTATTGACATTGATTTCTAATCTTTTTTCTCTCCTCAACGGATATTGATAGGTTTCAAAATCAATAAAGGTGAACGTAATAAAGCGTTGTTAAAAAAGATTTAAAAAGTTTGATTATTAAAGGTTAAATGAAAAGTTTACTAGTAGCATTTTTTGCCAAGTGACAAACATTATTTAAACAAATACTTCTTTCCTTAAGCGACAAACCTTTTGAAAAGGAAAGGATTACTCCCTTGGATCATTATTTACACGCAACAAGAAAAATGTTTTTATTTTTATTTTTAAGCTATAATGCCACTTTTTTTTTTTTTTTAATAAAATACTTTCTAACTTAAAAAATGAAACGTTGATTTTCAAACGGTTCAAAAAGCCTAAGATAAAGTTAATAGGTAAATCTATTTTTTCCGATTGGTATCCCTCTTCCAATGCGAGGAAACCTGAAACTTTGTTGCCTGCAATGCAAGTAGCAGCAAATCGTACATGCGATCTTTGATATTTTTATTGTAATAACCCTACTCTGGTGTAACGATATATAAATCCTCTATTTTTTTAAAAAAAAAAAATTAAAATTTCATTATTTAAATTGTTTTGTAATTATTAATATATATTTATTATTTTATTCATAAATGAAATACAAATATTGAATACAAATCGATTATTTATTACTCCATTCGTTCTTAAAGGATTATTATTTAAGATGAGAGATTTCGTTTCAAAATAATTTTTATTTATACGTTTCAAGGTAAAAAGTATAAATGAATTGCTTCTCCGATTCTTCTTATTATTACTTTTCCTTTTTATTTCTTTTAAAATTAATTTATTATTTTTAATAATTAACTCATCAATAAAAAAATTAGAAAGGAGAAAAGTATTAATATAATAATAAAAAATCACGTCACTTGGGATAAGTATTTGATTATCTTAATTTCCCTAAAACCAAAATCAAAGGAGTAAAGCTAACTATGCTGTAAAGAAAAAGCACATAATCACAATAGTAGAATTAATGAATTAATCTTGACTGAGTACTTCTTCTACAGAGGACCATTAAAGGTAGCATTTTCACGCTGTTCATTCCATTTCTCCATCTGCATATATATCAATTTTAAAACATCATAAATATTTCAGTGGCTTTGGCAAGACAAGACAGACCAACCGTTGATGGCGGAAATGGGAAAAGGAAAAAATTAGTGAGAGAAAAGTGAATCTTTTTTCAGGGTACCCAATCGCCGGGACACAATGATCTATAATATTTTGCAAACTTTTGACATTCAGGAGCCGAATCGCCCTTTACAGCTATGCACCTGCAGCTGCAGTAATAAAGGGTGTCAATCAATTGTCAATCATGGATGTAGAAGAAGAGAGTTTCCGGAAATAGTTTGGCCAAAGGGGGTGGGGGTAGAGAGAGAGAGAGGAGCTACTCAATGTAACGGGTGTTGTAGTGCCTTGTTTGGTTGGTAGTTGGGAAACGAACATCTCCCGGTGCTGTTTCCAGCTGAAAATTTATCGAACAGGTGAAGGGCAAAGAAATACCAGTTTTCTTGAAATTAAAAAGGGCAAAAGATTGGTTTTTTTTTTTTCAACCTTTATCATCCCTGATGTCTCTTCATCATCATCTAACTCTTCTTCTTTGGCAGTAGAAGGGGTTTCTTTTGCAGCTTCATCCATGTTGTTTTCATCTTCAACACCCCCAGCTATTGATTTAGGATCCTTTGGTTTGTTTTTCTGCTGGAGTTTTTTCACCTATAACCAGAGGAAAAAAAGGAAGTATTTTGTAAACGGGATTTTTTTCAACTTAAGACCAGACCAGATCCTTTTATCGTAAGCCTCCCCGCCAAACAACTCAACCACAACTGTCAAGCCAAAACTGCAGGTGACAATATACCGGGATTTTTTTATTTTCGTTAGTTTCTTTTTATTTTCTCCATGTTTTGAAAGCATTCCTAGGTATAATAATGCATGGAATGGTAAGGTGCTAGGATTATGCAATCAATACCAAGGTTGGTGAACCAAACCAAAAAGAGAGCCAAGAAATACATTTGAAAATTTAAATGTCTTTATGCGAGGTTTCCTTGAATCAAAACATATATCAGAGGAAAGACCATTTTTAAAGGAATTCAGAACATTTTCATACATAGAAAGCGAATTTCACCAAAGCCATTATTGTTCATTTCCATAATAATCAAAATTTCTAGTAAATGAACAAAAATCATTAGGAAAACAAATAGCATTTTTTAACAACGAAACTAAGATTCATACAAGATTCCAACCATCCAATGGACAAAGAGATATGCTTTGAGTAAAAAAGGGAAACTTCACTTCATCATCCAAAAGATAATACAGGATGAAATATCTAAAATAGATTGCAGTAAAAGAAAAGAAGAAAAAAAAATAAACTAATAGTATAAGGTGCCTTTGAAAACAATTAAGAGAATAAACACCCTAAAATGCCACAATTAGAGTTTAGCAAAGGCCACATGATAAATCCAAACACAAATTATAAAAAAAAAAAAAAAATCTGATGTTCAGAAAAGTAATGTCAACTTCAAGGCTTCTCCTCTTCATTCTTGGTAGCCTCTTTGATCTCATCTGTGCCATCATCCTGAAGACATAGAAACAAGAGTGTCATTTTATTTGACAAAAAGATTGAGAGATGCAGACTATATCGAGAAGAACACCGCTATGAGAGAAAATAGATGGTGAGATACTTAATAGAGACAAAGAGAAGAGAGTTACCTGCATGTCAGAGGTCCAGAGAGTCAAATTGTCACGCAGAAGTTGCATTATGAGAGTGCTATCCTTGTATGAATCCTCCCCCAGAGTGTCCAACTCAGCTATAGCCTCATCAAAAGCCTGGCAGAAGCAACTAAAATATAAGACAATGTGCCAGAAAAGTTTTAACCAAACCAAATGAAAGAGATGATTCAACAGAACAAGAGACGTTCCAAAAGTTCTTATGAGAAAAAAAAACTGCCCATCAATCTAAAGACAGTTTCTGCATGCAGCAGGGACAAGAATGGAAAGTTTCCGACATGGCCTATAGTTAAACCGCAAAGTTGACAAACAATACCATAAACATGGTATGTTAGAACTCATTCAAAATAATTTTCTTAAGCGAACGACAATGAGTAACTTTGTTCCATTGACTAAAATTAAATACTAAATCACTTTTCCACGTCATAATTAACTGCTTATTACTTCAGTTACTTTCTGCATGCAACAGAGAAAGAAGCATGAATAACTAGCAGAACTGATGCATATATATTTACACAGCAGATCTACATGATCCTATAAGTAGGGCATGCTTGAACAGGGAAATCATTGAATGACACGAGCAAAATAATATTCTTAAGCAGGCCATTGTTAGTAACTTTGGAAAATTGAGTACAACAGAAGAAATAAATATTTTTTCCCCAATCTAAAGAGCTATGTATAAAGCACAACTATGAAAGAAATTAGTCAAAGCTTAGCATGATTACTAATGAAAAGGCTTGAGACGTAGTTTTCACCTGCTTTGCAAGATTGCATGCACGATCAGGGGAGTTCAGAATTTCATAGTAGAAAACAGAGAAGTTAAGAGCCAATCCAAGTCGAATTGGGTGTGTTGGAGCCAAGTCGGTGTTGGCTATATCCTGCAAAAAGCAATTCAGATAAGGACAGGATAAGACAGAGATTAAGAGCAGTCAGCAGAAGCACTCAAAAAAAGTATCAAGTAGAAAGATAAAAGAGAACAAACAGAAAAAGACAACCACAGTTTCCAAAGTACGGTGCACCGTGATAAAAGATGACGATGAAAATTTTAGTTAGGCAGAGAATTTCAAAGCTGCCAAACAAGAAAAACGCTTACAGAACAGACGAAAAATTTAATGAGGACACGATTAGTTCAGATCCACGTTTCGTTCCTCACAGTGGCTGTACCACCAGGAAATTCTAATCCACCAAAATCATTTTTAGCTGTCAAATTTTATTTTTTAGGATAATTCCCAAGGAACTTCTGTATTTGCATGTATTATGAAATTGAGAGTCCTTAGAACATAAATCTAATAACAAAAATCATCTTTCATTCCGATGCAAAGCCGGCAGAAACAAACTCTGAACTCTTTACAGATAGATCGACACATCCTTCTCCAGCCCTATCCATGTGCATAGAAGCCACATCCATCCTCCTTTAATTTTCAAGAGGATAGAGCAAGATACACTAGCAACCCTTCAAATGAGGGAAAATCTAATAATAGAATCCAGAGCAATCCACCAAATTAAGGGAAACTAGTGCTGATAAAATCCATAGAACGATCTCTCATCTCTTCCACAATCTCAGTTTCATTAGATCCTTACTCTTTCATGGACATCCAAAAATAATAATAATAATAATAACAGTTACAACCAGAAATCAATCAAGCATAATCTCCCTCATCCATATTCTTGACAGTCAAAAGCTCACATATAAATAAACAAATAACGCAAACAAAAAATCAAACCACCTCGTACAATGTAAAGAAAACTGTTAATACCTGGGCAGCCTTATAGGCATTGAGCGTATTCTCAGCAGCCTCTTTCCTCTCAGCGCCAGTCTTAAACTCAGCCAAATACCTATGATAATCTCCCTTCATCTTCAAATAAAACACCTTAGAATCCCCAGCACCAGCAGCCGGAATCAACTTCTCCTCCAGAAGCTTCAGGATTCCATCACAAATGGACGAGAGCTCGGCCTCAATCTTACCCCTATACTCCTTAATGGCATTGACATGGTCGACGTTGCCGCGAGACTCCTCTTTCTGCTCAATCGACGAAATGATTCTCCAGGACGCCCTCCGGGCACCGATCACGTTCTTGTAAGCCACAGACAGGAGGTTCCGCTCCTCGACGGAGAGCTCCTCGCCGTCGACCACGGCGCCAGAAACTTTCTCCATGAATTCCACCATCTCCTCGTAGCGCTCGGCCTGCTCAGCAAGCTTGGCCATGTAGACGTTCTCCTCCCGTGCAGAAGCCATTGATGCTTGATTGATGAAGAAAAAACTGAATTGATTTTTAAGATCTGATCTTTCTGAAATGGAGAATTTAGAGAGAGAGAGAGAGAGAGAGAGAGAGAAGGCTGCGATGCTTTAATGTGGAAAAGAGGGATGCTCCAAGGCCTTCCTTTTCTCCTCTTTCCTATTTTTTTAATTAATATATATATTTTTAATTTCCAAAATTAAATGTTCTTATCATTCATTTCTAATCTTCTGAAATTGGATTTGTCTTAAAAAAAATATATTATATTGTTACTTAAAAAATGAATTAAAATAAAAATCTTCTTTTTAAATTTTTTTACTTAAAAATAATATATTTAGCATTAAAAGATAAGTGCATGGTATCCGTTGCTCCCTATCAAATCCAATGGTTTAGAGTTATTAGTAAATATTTTCAATTAAAAATATATTTACTCTTAAGGGTAATAATAAATCAATTATTCATATTTCCATATTATGTATATTTTAAATTAGTAACCATGTTTTATTATGTATATTAAGATATTTTAATGATTTTTAAAAGAATATTAAAAAATAGTTTTGTGATTTTGAAATTAGAAAATCTCTCCCTATGTACACACTTACACTACAAGACTATTCAGATATATAAAATATGAAGTTCAACTTTTAAAATGATGACCTAATTTATGCAACATATGAATCAGTTATCAAATTGGATAGATATTGGAGAAAGCTCAACAGGTGAAGACAGTAAAAACTGGAACATCTAAACAGATCCCTTCAACCTTCTTCATCTTTATTTGGAAGAGTAGTATTTGAAATGAGTTCACAGAACAAATTCCCAAAGTTGTTCATCTAACCATGATCAACAAAAGGGGGAAAATGAAGATTCCACTAGTGCCTAATATAGAATCGACCCACCAATGGGAGAATCCTGAGTTCTTGGCATTCTTGCTACTGAGCAAAGGTTGGCGGTTGTTGCTCTGCTTCCAGATGATTCCATGGCATTAATCCTTTTGGCTGCACGACAAGCTGCATCGTTCAGACTAAGCTTCTGTAACTCCTTCAAGAGTCCATCCATTTCCAGACCAGAAATTTTGTAGAGACTGTGAGCAAGACTGAGAAAAGAACAATTTGTCACTTCTTCCCTGTACTCCAAAAGAGCTTTGTTCATGACTTCCCCAACATTTGCATACTGTTTACATAACTTAGGAGTCACCTGCAAATCATGAAGTGTGTGTGTGTATATATATATATATATATAAAAGAAAATAAAGAATAAAATCCCCAAGATGTAAAATAAATCATCAACCTTGGCATGCTGTGGATGTTGCATCATCCCTAAAAAAAGATCATGATAAACTAGTACCTGCAACAATGAATTACGATATTAATAGGGAGAAGGTTCTCTAGTGAACGATCCAATCAATGAGGTATATTGTGTAAGTGCCAAAAAGGAAGCAGTAGTTCCTGAAATATGATTAATTTGATTTGGCTGTCCTGAACGTAAATTCATAATACTACACCTTGACAGCACTCACTATGTTTTTGCCTCGAGGCCTAAATCCTCCAAGAACACTAATGGCCTGAGGGGTAAGCCCAACATGCCTCATCACGGCAATGCCAGCTTCAACAATAGCTTTAGCAGCTGTAATTCTTAATGGTGCTCCACCTAATTTAATTGCATCCATTCCTCCTTCCTTCAGAATCCTTACTGCAGAATCAACAGCTTGCTCACAATTCAAACAAAAAAAAAACCATAAAATGAAAACCAAATACTAAAATCAAGAAAATAGATAAATCAAAGGCCTTCTTGTACCTTTTGGGCCATTAATGGCCTTCTTGTACTTTCTTTTCAAGTAATGATATGTGAAGGGACCCTATAATACCCATTATGAAAAAAGAAAAAAACAGATAAATCAAAACTTTCCATGTACAATCAATAACAACAAGAATAAAATAAAATCCACAGGTTTGAACTTCAGACTTAAAAAACCACCACATCTTTCCTCTGAACTAAAAAGAATGGTCTTTAGCATTCAAGAATTTAAAAGAAAAAGAAAGCTCCAATAGATGACAAGAACAAGGTCAGAGAATTTATACTAGTATCACCAAAACTTACTGATTTCATTCTTTATCTACTTTTCTTTTGTGTTTCTTCTCCAGTCATAACAGTCAAACTTCCAACTTTCCTTTCACAATTTGAAAGCATGAAAAGAACATCAAGAAGAACCACAGAGGACCCAAAAATTGATAGAAATGGCACCTGAAAAGTGCTGGACTCGTATGTACCAAAAGGGAGATCCCAACAAAAAATGAGCGGTTGGCTCCTCTGGCGACAGCACGGCAATGCACAGGCATTTCATCAAGAGTAATGGGCAAAGTGGTGTCATGGCCATGAACCACCATAGAAGCAGAATCACCCACAAGACAAATATCAATTCTGGCACTATCAAGATGTACAGCTGACGGATAATCATAGGCTGTAACCATCATTATGGGTTCCCCTCTCCGCTGCTTCTGGTGTAAATGGGCTAGTGTCACTCTTTGGTTTGGATTCTGTATGTTCTCAGGAACATTGTTCAAGCATCTTAATCCCATCCGGGTTCTTCTCCCATATAAAGATGATCTCTTTCTCATAATTGAGCCTAGAGAAGCTCTGATGGAACCAAAAGTTCCCATTTTTCCTTAATAGTAATAATTCTAAACTGATTTTCTTGAAGTTTGAACAATTTCCTGTATCTACAAATGAATGATTGGATACATATATACTACAATAGTACTTCTGATGTGGAGGTAGGGTGGGTGACGCTCTGCTGACAAGAATTGGAGTAGAAATCAGGGTGGCATGGGGCTGATCTGCTTGGTGGGGCAATGAATCTTTCCTTACATATAAAATAATGGCATCCACCTTCACATAATCCATTTAACAAATCAAACACTATGCGCTGACACCATGAAAACAACCCTTGGCTTCATCACATTTCATTTTCTTCCAGTAGGTACCCTCGATAGATTTTTTTTTTTCTTTTCCATTCCACAGGTATCCGAACTAATTTAGGGCAGATAAACCTCAATCAGGTAATATTCCTAACTCAAACTTACGACTCACCTGAGCAAGTATTGCTTGTTTATTATCAAGATGATACTATTTTGAATAGTTTTCTCCATGAATTCCACCATCTCCTCATAGTGCTCCACCTGCTCAGCAAGCTTGGCCATGTAGACGTTCTCCCCACGTGCAGAAGCCATTGATGATTGATTGATGACGAAAAAATTGAATTGATTTTTAAGATCTGATCTTTCTGAAATGGAGAATTCAATTTAGAGAGACAGAGAAGACAGGGATGCTTATGTGGAAAACGGGGATGCTCCAAGGCTTTCCATTTCTCCTCTTTCCTATTTTTCTAATATATTTTCTAAACTTGTTTTTTGCTGTGAATAATTGCGTACTCATCCAAAATATTTTATAGATTCTTCTATGTCATCAAATAAAATAATACATATAAAATAAAATAACCCTAAGTTTATATCCTTTAAAGATTTTATTAATGAAATGTATCTATAAAGACATTGATGTATACTCATTATTGGTAATGTAAAAAATGGTGCAGAGGATGTACCAAAAGATCCTATTAAATTGTTTGAAGAAGCTCTTCACCTGGCAACTTGACATGGGTAGGAAAATCTTCTACTTGTTTCTGGATTATTGTACAGAGTGAATGCGCTGTAAACTCTTTGTTCTGTCAGAGACCTTAAAAAGCCGATTTCTTGCCATATTTTTGGTTCACTGCCCATAAATAGTTTTCATTCTCCACACAAATTGAGTTATTCCAGATGGGGTAAGTACCTGCTGCAATCAATGAAAGGCAGAGTTGTTTATATCAAAGTTGAAACTCAATTAAAGTGTAAGGAAAGACAACATTCAACTTTGATACCAGTTAAAGTGTGCTTCTCTTCTTGTCTTTCTTCCTCCCAGTGCTTTTGAGTTTGGCAAATGGTTTTGTTGAAATAATAACTCTTACATTACATGCCTCTCTATAGAAAGAGAGTTCATTTTAATTCAATACCTATTCAGGTGAAGAACTGAAATAAGAAATTGGGTCTGGTAAAGTTCGATCAAGCCTAAAGAAAATCCAGGCAAGTGACAGATAGCAAGTTAACAGCATACCAAGTAAGTGGGAAAGCACTCCAATATGACCAGCTCCTTAAGAAGAAATTCTGCTGCTGTCATGACCAATGATTGCCTGTATAAGACATGGAATGCGATGAATTATGGTAGACGAATCATAACACATGAATCACAGCAGTGCAGAAAATGGAAACCAGTAGATGAACCAGTAAATCAAGAGCCAGAAGGAAAAGGACAGCAAGTCAGATATAAGATTCAAGGGAAATAGGAGTTGTTTTACAATGCAATGTCTAATTGTTGGTGTTATATCATATTTATGGCATTCATAGGTGGAAAAACCAGAAGAATTCCCAGAATTATGCATTAATTGTTTATGCAAGTCCCTTAAACAGAAAAGAACTAAGTATGAGACTTCCATGTTTCAAATGAATAAATGAAATGCAAGCAAGCGCTCAACTGAAAGATTTTTTGCAAAAATGCCAAAATGGACATTGTCTTTAAGGCTGCATGATCCAGAATCCAGGCACACTCCAACAAAAATATTCATGCAAGAAACCCCTTTTTTCTCCCCTAATATGTAAAATTTTTTAAACCAATGAAATTTCTTCTATTCTCAAATCATGCTGAAATGAACCCAAAAAAAAAAAAAAAAAGATTTATATTCTTAAGTCTTCACAGATGTAAAGCATTGCAAAATTATTTGATGATCCCCCTATGCCATGAATCAGTATTTCGCCGTGCTGCAGAAATTCAACCAATGGTTCTTACATTGCTCAAATTTAAGAGGATGTTCCACAACAAAAATTCTATTGTATTCCCATCTGTAGCTCAAATTTCAACACAATTCAAGAAGGCGGATTTCCTGGTTAACTAATAAAATCTCTATACCAATAAATTCCTTTAATATTAATCCTTACAAAAAAAAAAAAATCATATTATAAATCATGAAAAATTTATTTCCAAGAAAGACCAACCAAATTACCAAAAGCACATATAACCATAATTTGGCAAGCAAATGAAGGGGCAAATAAAAAAAAGTAAAAATATAAAGGAAAGCAGTTGTGGTTTTGTTTATCTAATTGCACTAACCTTTGTTTGTGCAGATAAATAAGAAAGTCATCTTGGTCCAATTACATGAACACTTGTGCTAGAGCTCCCTCAAAATCATCAATCCTGAGAACATTAGGTGTTTCCGACTAAAAAGTTTCATACAGTTTCTTCAACATAAACATACTCTCATGTGAAATACATACATCTGAACAATTATGCATATATAAAAGTATACTTAGGAACCTGAAAGTTTACCTATCAAGAATATGAAACCTTTTGACTGAAGCTATAGATTTGCACTGCTCTAGAGCATACACCAAGCTTCGACCTTACGACAAGCCGAGGAGCATACACGAAGCTAAGGAACTGAAACAGTTCAATCAGGCTATAGAAACAGATCCAACTCCCTCTAGTGCATTATATCAACCTGCTGAAGCAGCCAAACCACAAAACTCATCTGAGCTTGAAGTGCCAACATCTTCAACTTTTACCATGTTACTTCTATGTGCAACAACTTCAGGAGCATCATGACCAAGTTCGCCAATCAATAAACTGCACATTTTCTCAGGCAGGAGTCCAGAATCCCATAAATCAATAAATAGGTTGAATGCTAGAGAAGAAGTACGTGATTTATACAAAAATTTTTTGATAAGTTGATATGTATTGTTATCCATCTCCACCCTGAAACCAGACATTTCTTTTAGGATTTTCTTAATCATTTTGACATCTCTGTCCTTACAAAAACCAGAGAGTATAACATTATATGTGTGTACATTTGGAAGAATACCAATGTCCTTCATTTGGCTAAACAAATTATAAGCCTCTTCAGGTCGACCACCCCTTAGAAGTCCACTTATTGCTATGGTAAAGGAAACAACATCTAAAGGGACATTCTCTGAAGTAGCTTGCCGGAAGAATTTGATTGCACTGTGAAAGTTACCACTTTTTATGAGTCCATCCATGATGATTGTGTGGACATGAGCATCTACACCAAATTGACCAGTAACAATTCCACAATATAAATTAACTGCCTCATGAATCCTACCTGACTTGCATAATCCACTAAGTAACTCAGCATAACTATATTTATCTGGTATGAATCCTTTGTCTACCATATCCTTGTAGAACTCAACAGCCCCACTGGGGTTACCAGCCTTGCAGAAATATCGCAGAAGGGTGTTACACATGACTAAGTCTGGTTGTATGACAAGTCCACTGATTAATAAAGGTAAAAGAAGGAACTGTCTTGATGAACAGATGATGGAAATAATAGAAGAGAAAGTGTAGGGATCAGGGATTAGTCTTCTTTCCTGCAAATGAAAGAAGACATCAAGTGCATCACCATATCTTCCCACCTTAGACAAGCAATCAATCAATACATTGGAGAGGACCAAATCGGGATGGCATCCCTTTGATTTCAAAGCATCTAAAATCTTAAATGCCTCACTAAGAAGTCCAGCCTTCATCAATCCCTTGATAAAAGACGTGCATGAAACAATGTTCGGCGGATATCCGCTATCAACCATTTTGCCTAGAAAATATCCTGCAACATCAAGCTGGCCTGATTTACAGAAGCCATCAATTAAGATACCCCAAACATTCACAGAAAGGGGAATGCCTAGAGTTTTCATAAGACCTAATAGCTGTAAGGCCTCTCTCACCCTACCCATCTTACAATAAGAATTCAAAACCATAACAAATGTCTCAGGATTAAGACAAAAACCATTTCTCAAAGCTTTCCTCAGTACAATCCTCAAATTAGTCAGATCATTGAGATTGCACAAATTACACACAGCAATACTGAATGTTAAAAAATTTGGCAATTTTGTCTCCTCAAAAACTCTAAGTGCTGCATCAACATTTCCAACTTTAAAAATAACATCCATAACTATATTTCTTGTAAATGTATTTGGCGTATAACCACATCTAAGCATCTCCTCAAAAGCCTCAAAAGCCAAATCATACATTTTCCCACACCAGAAAATTCTCATCAAAAGCAATAAAGTCTGTGGCTTGGTTACACAACCAACATTCTTTAATTCCTCAAGGATTCCCCTCACCGTGGAGAACTTGTGAGTTAGCCGAGAAACCACGTGAACCATGGCCTGAAATGCCACCCTCTCATGGAAATAATTGGGTTGCCGAGCACACCACAAGAAAAAGCTGAGAGCAACTATATCAGAAGGGCAGTTATCCAGGGTTGTCTGCACAGTTTGAGAGGTTAGTATAACTGTTCTAGAATTGCCCTGGATATGTTGCCTTTGTTTAGATGTAAAAGACTCCAAGTTTTGGTGTTCACCAATTCTTGAACTCTCAATCGATGAAGCAAGTTTGCCAATTGATGTGAAGTATTGCCACTTTACACAAAATGATGAAGTGGGTTTCAAATCCAAAATTCTCCGGAATACATTTCTCCACCTCATATCATTTCCGGATTACATCTCCGGATTATGCTCAATAACTCCCAATGCAGCATCAAGAACCCCTCAGGGAGAAAAATTCATGTACAACTAAATACTTTTGAATTGACACAAGGAAATAAAGATACAAACCGGATCGTGAACTTGCTGTTCTCTTGAAGTTATAGATTGAAGAAATTAAAGACGGAGATGTTTCAGAATTGGCTGGAGTTGGTAACAACCCAGCGGACGAGCGAACAGGGCGAGCGGAGCAATCGAGAGCTATCCAGCGTTCCGTTAAGACGCTCTTCAAATCCCCAACGACAAATTTCGTTAGAACGAAGGTTTTGGCGAGCCAGAATCTATCCAAGAAGCCGCCCTAACCCCAATTGCCTGGTGCCACGGTTCGATCAATACAATAGAGTCTGGGAGATATAATTGAGAATAGTTAAGAATAGAAAGGGTACGCTTATTCCATCGTTTCGTCAGAAAATGGAAAAAGAGGGCGCCTATCGATAAAACACCAAGACTGGATACTTCCAGAGCTTCGACGCATGAAGTTACCTCTCATACATCGGATATCCAGTCAGTTCAATTCCCAGCCTTAGTTGGTGGATTTGTGAACTTGAGAAAGTCCTTAATGTTTGCAGAGAGAAGATTCTACAGCTTTATGATCAAAGTTGACGAGCCGTCCAGAGTTCCCCAGTAACTGAGGGCAACTTCAAAGGAGGAACAACTTCAGTCCTTCAACACCGGTGGCGGTGGAAGAGGAGGAGGAGGAGGCGGAGTGGTGGATTCTTCTGGTGAGGTCGGAGTTTGCAATGATAATGCGATGTTCGATGCTTGCGTTTATCCGGATGCGCCATACAGAGTAGGGCATTCCAGTCATCATTCATATTTCCCACATAATTACTTCATCAACAAAATAAAATATGGTTTTTATTTTTTAATTTTTCCTAAAAATTATTATGTTTTAAAAATATTCGAAAGGAGATTGATATAAGAAAAGGGAAAAAGTTTTAAAATATTTTTTAATTATTAAATTTGAAATGATATTCAGGATTAATTTTTTCGCATCGAAGAGATTATTTTGCTAATTAAATTAAATTTATTTGTTGCATGACAGTACAAGATCTAACATAAAAAAAACAATTTAAAAAGAGTTATATATATTTTTAGTAAATATATAGGAAACGTTATACTTTATAAATATATATTAAATGATGCATGACAACTACGTAGTTTATGTTTAAAAGAAGAAATTTTACCTAATCTACTTCGTTCATTTGGTATTGATTTGTCTTCCCTTAGTCACAGAATGGAGAGATTCTATAGTACTCGAGCTTCCTCAGGAAATGCTGAACTAGGATCCAGCATTACTTTCCCAACATGATTTGATCTAGCAGACATTAGATTTCTCAAAGCAGGCTCGATCTTTTCCCCAGCCTTAACAATTACAAAGAACAGCAACCGATAAAATCCCACCATTCCAAACAAAATAGCAATGTCTACCCATTTAGAGTATCCCATTTCCACCTGCCATGTCTTCCTCAATATGATTTCTCCACTGATACTCTCAGGCTTCCCACCTGGAATGTTCTGGAAACTTCTTCCTCCAAATTCATTCTTGAATAGGCCCTGGTAGGCGTATTTGTGGAATGCAATGTAGTAGAGTGGGTATTCCAAACGGGGGCAAGGTAAATCGTCTGGTAATCGGAAGAATCCTCCTCCAAGAATCATCACTCCTTGTATTCCTGCTCCGATTATGATGCCCATTAGGAAATTAGGGACTAAACTGGCGGCTATCATCATCTGGCTCTCCACCAGCAGCATACAAACGAAGACAGTGCAAGAAAAGAAAATGAAGTGTTCTGCAACCTCTTTAGCCTAAATTCCGCGTTGGAGTCCTGTGAGAAAATAAGCAATGGCCCCTGGAATCAGGGAAACCAGTAGCAAGTATGGTGCTGAAGACAGTGTGTTGCTGATTGCAAATGCACCAGAACCGTAGTGCCCGTTCAATCTCTCTCGTTGAAATACCTGGAATTCAAGAATATTTTTCAGTACGTATGGAAAAGATCTGGCCTTCCTTACACTTTCATACAAGAGAATTAAACTCACGACCTTTTTGCTATGCATTAACAAGTCAATTACCACTCCCTGAAGAAACTGCAGGTACTAACGAAAATTCAATAGGCTTTATGGGTTTATGTACATACAAATCTTCATCTCTTCTACAAAGGAAGGGAACCCGCAAATCGCCATGAAAGTTAAGAAAGAAGCAATGAACATGAGCATGGAACCTCTAGCCTGAAACGAATAAAAGAAAAAGGTCAGTAAATGTATTCAGTTCCTTCTTTTTATATAGAAGAAAAATAAGAAGATTTGTATCTTCAACATGGTTAATTTGTGATATACCTGAATTGAATTGTAACTTGAGTCAATGTCAAAATAGATTGTGACTAAACCAATTGCTAAGACGATATAGACAGCTAGCCTCATCCAATAATAGCCCACATCCCGGAACATGTTTATGAATGATCTTCTTGTTAGAACCTGGCATTGAGTGAAGAAATTGGCTCTTTTTCTGCTCTTCTGTCGTACTTCACCTTCCTGGAAATGCAATCAATGAACATTAAAAACTTCATTAATTTATCTTACCTTAACAGATAAGGTAGCTTAAGGAAATTGTTCACTCACGTTCTGGCACATTTGAGCAACCTGGACTTCTTTGTAACTGTCAGAGGACTTAAATGACTTAACAAGAGCATCGATCACTTCCTCTGTGGGCTTCCTCCCTTCTTCAATGTCCTGTAAAAAATGTAGAGACATACCTTTTAAGGGTTCATCCTAAGTAAAGAAAAAGGAACCAGAAATGTCATTGGCAATTTTTAGTCCCTTGGGTTGGAACAGAACGTCTTATTTATATTTTGATTTTGAACAAATGACCGTATATGGAATAAAGGACATTCAATTCTTGACGGGAGGGAGTATAATCTTGTGTAGTTACTTACTACATTACCTCATCAAAGTCCATATTTATGGTTTTCAAGAAATGATCAGATGGATTTTGGAGAGCGGGGCAAGGAAACCCATTGAATGAGAAAAACTGCAACATAATAGAAACTCCAAAGAATCATAACCAAGATTATTATTGTTACAAAGATTCTTAATTTATTCAAACTTTTCAGAGCAGGTGGGCTAGCTTAGCTTTACTTTACCTCATTTGCTGCAGAAACAGGACCAAAATACACAGTTCTTCCAGAAGACAAAAGACAGATTATGAAACAGCCTGAAAACTTCAGCACTCGGTTGATGAATAGAAGCAATGATGGTTTTCCCCGAATTCTGTCTTGCAATTCTGCTCATTACATAGTACGATGCAGCACTGTCAAGGCCACTGGTTGGTTCGTCGAGGAATAGAAGTCTTGGGCGTGTTAAGATTTCAATACAAATGCTGACTCTTCTCTTTTGCCCACCACTGAGTCCCTTCACACCCCATCCCCCAATTCTAGTGTCCATCACTTCTTGCAAGCCCATCTCCTGCATGGTTGTCTCTGCTCTCTCCTTCTTCTCCGGCTGTGACATGGAATTTGGCAACTGAAGCTGAGCAGAAGAGTATACGGATTCTTTTACGGTTAAGGTTGTGATTAGGGCATCATCTTGAGTCACATAAGCCTGCATAGATTAGAAACTAGGTCAACCAATGGGCATGTTATGTTTTTATTCTTTGCTAGTTAATTTCTCCTCATTTCTATCGTTTACCAATTCTCTAAGACTAAAAGACCGGTTGAAGGAAAATTTTTTGATCATTTTGGCCGAGTTAAAAATTTCTAAAGCAAATGTTTACTCTTCTCATTTGGCCACTACTTAAACCCTTTATGCCCGAACCCCCAACTCTTGTATCAATGCAATTATGCAGTCCCATATCCCTTTTATTGACCTCTCTGATCTCTCTCTTTTATCTGCCATTGACATTGACTTTGGCAATTGGAGCTTAGCAGAGTAGTAAACAGCTTCTCTAACAGTTAATGTCCATGTCAGGATGTCACCTTGAGTCACATAAGCCTAAACAAGTACAAGTTAATCAAATCAAGAACTCTTTCTTGTATTGAGTTGTTTTAAGACTACCAACTGGAATATATTGTAAGGGCATTTAGGCCCATCCTTGTCAATCATACCATATATTCCCATGTCGGATTGGAGTACAAGCATGATAAATCTTTTGCTTTCTCCAACTGAATAAACCAGAATCTGAATCTGATCTCTTGAACAACCCAAAATCAATTTTCTAATTCTGATTTTCTTAAGCCAAGAAAGAAATCATAGACATCTAGAATTACATTTTAATTTCAGGGCTGGATTATTTTTAGCTGTTGCACACGTTCATATCACCGCCTGCTGTTTTAGTCTACTGCTGAGATTCCAGACACGGGAACAACAAGCAGTGCGTCGGTTTAGTGAAGGGAAATGCTAGACAAAGACAGAATATGATGGTAATTCTACAGCAGAGAATAGAGATCATACCGAAGTTCCATATGCAAGCTGTTGTCTTTGACCATTGAGTAGAATATCCCCTGTTTGCTTTGTTTCAGAGTCTAGCCTTCCTGAAATAAGTGCATCAAAATGCAAAGAAAAAATGGGTCAAATTCTTCTCAAAATTTTGTCTTTTTCTCCACAGCAGACAGATTTTTCATTTTACTAATATGGCAAATCAACCGCCCCTACTTGATATGAAAATTTTGAACCTCATTTTGAGCAATATCACATATTAAATATTACTGTTCCCAACGAAAGCTTCAATCTTTGATTCAGAAATTCTCTTTTTGTCCAATCAATTTCTTGATATGGTTCCCCATTTTCCAGAAACGTAGTGTAACAACAACAATGATAAAAAGGCAAGATCTTGAGGAATAGTTTACCAGCTAATGCATCAAGAAGAGTAGATTTTCCACAGCCAGCAGGGCCCATAACAGCCAAGACCTCGCCGGGAGAAGCATAACCTGTAAGTCCCTGAAGAATTGATTTGAAACCCTCTTTTCCAGAACTGGATACAGTCACCCAAAGGTCTTTCCATGTCAAGAAAACACCATTTCCTTTTTGGCAGCAAACTTCGTGTTGTTCTTCTTCTACTACTACTGGTAATAAAGATGGAGAAGCCATGCAAAATAAATGAAAATCAAAAGCCCTCTTTGTTTGTTTGTTAGTTTGTGGTGGGCTTACTCAAGAAGTGGGTGAGTATCAACGATTTTGTGGGATTATTCCAACGGCTTTTAAGGTTTTTATAGAATGAGACAAATGAAACGAGTAACAGATTCCATGCATTGGCGGCCCATTTCTTCACACAATATCTTTACTTTGTTATCAACAGAATCTGATAAGAAAGTTTCTATTAGTAAGCGCCAAGAATCTCGTGACTCCTGAATTTGGGCTATTTCTGCCTTTCGAGTTAACAACACAACACTTCAACGGAGTGGACTCTCAGAATACTTGTCTACATAGTATTAAATAAATTTTTATATTTTTAAGAAATTTTGAGGAAAAAAAGGGACATTAAACAAAATCTATTCTTCTTTTTTAATCCCTTTTACAAATAAATATTTTTGAGGCTTCTGACAATCTTATTTTTATCTTTATTATTATTGTTATTGTTATTGTTATTTTGTCGTTGGGCTACTAGTATTCTTAAAACAAGTTCGCATTCAGCATATGCACTCAAAATTCGACCCCACGCATTTCTAGTCCCACTACTTAATAAAAAAAATCCAACGAACTTCTCTCTCGTTTCTCATGGTAGATTCAGATAGCTGTCTTTTACCACTGGCCTATCCTTGGTGTGTGGATAAAGTTGTGCCTTTTTTCTTCATTCTCTGTGGTAATATGCATGTTTTGGAGATTGTTGAATGCTAATACGGGGTCCTGGTGCCGGAATGTCCGTCTTGTTGGGTTGCTCTTTGGCGTTTGATCAGTACTTTTAGTGCTGGTCATTGTCAGAGAATTCAAATATATCGTTCGTTTTGTCTAATGATTTCAAAAGCCCAGTTCTTGGAGTATCTTGCTCACGAGTTCTAACTTCTAAACTGTGCCAGTTGAGTTGGCATTTCGCAATGGCGGCCACATTTTGCAATTCAAACCATGCTTCTGGCATCAACAAACTTACTGAATACATCCTAAATAGAAGTGGGCTTGTGAGGTTTGTTTAATTTTGAATTCCCTTTTAACTGGTTTGCCTTAATTCTGCCAAGATTTCACTTTTAGTAGTTTCTTTAGAACATGAAAGAACTTTCTGTTGAATTGTTCTTGTTCATAGGTAATTAAACTTGCTTCGTTATTTTGCCTAAAATTCTAATCGCAGTAGTGTACCTCGGGTATTGCAGTTATATAGACAATGGGAACAAAACTTTTCTTTTAGGCAGTCAAAATGATGGTTTCCGTTTGACTGAAGTACTATAAAGTAGCTTATTGTTAACTGAAAAAGATCCTATTTCAAAATAATAGCTCATTTAACGTAACACCAAAATGTTAAACTTTTTGTTAACACCAAAATCATAACTCAATTTCAGCCTAGACAGAATTGAGAGTTTAATTTCTTGAATAGGTTTTCTCGCCTGAACAAAAATGAATTCTTTAGGCTAAGTGTCAACCAAGTTTAAATTGGATTACTTTTATCTTCTGATAATCAGTCTCAGAGCAATACCCTTTGATTAATGGAGGAAATTTTGGGGATTCTTCTTCCATTTCCCACTTTTCCGTCTTCTTTATTAGTTCTGAGATGGAAAAATGTGTCTCTTTGCTTTCCACATAACAGTTTAAGCCTTGTGCACATGACCGTATCATTTATTTGTTGTGGTTATCCTGATCATGTCTAGAAGTATTGGCTTCTTCCTATTGTTGACTGTTAATCAAAAATTTGAGACAAACTATTCAAGTTGAAAGTTGCCGTGCTGCTGTGGTTTCTTAAGAGGAAGCCTATAGAGTGCTATCCAGATGAAAGTATGCAACTGTTAAGGAAGAAAAAGCCTTGACTGTCGTATTTGGAGTAATGGAAGGATTAACTAGAAAAGTGATCTAACCCAACAAATGAACCAAATAATTATGTAAAACCATCTCACCAAATGGAGCGCTTTTACTTGAAGCCAAAGTATAGGTAAATTCTATGTCATGCAAGCATAAAACTGACTCTATTAAATGCAGGATTTACCCAACATTCGCATATTCAGTTTCTGTAAGACTATCATGTTCCTGGAATTGCCCAAAAGGATATCTGAAGACTTGTTTAAGGCAATTGGAAGTAAAACAAGCAAGCAAGCATTGGAGAATCTTCCTTCAGAGTAGTTCTGCTGCGGCCTATGAAGAGAAAAGTGAAGAAGATATTTCTAGAGCAACTTTAATTTGGAGGGCAGTAAAGTTACCTATTTATTCTGTTGCCTTGGTTCCATTAACTGTAAGTTTCATTTATGTCTTTCTTCATTTGAGGTCTAAGATAATAAAAGACCACCCTTTTTCCTCCATGACAACAAAAACACTAAATCGATTTCATGTTAATCATCTCTTAGAGTTAGTGACACATATGTTGCTGCAGATGATACTAGGTTATAAGTACCCAGTTGCCGTAGATCTGAACCTATACGGATGGATTCTCAAGTATTGACTATTTCTTGTTCTGTCACTTCACTTTCAATAATAGGAATATGGTTTAAGTGGCTTCTTTAAGCATTCAGCATTAGTCAAGTTGCTTATGTCTTCCAATGCTGAAAATTCAAACTTAAGTCATGTTGGGTTTTAATGAAAGTCTGTAATTGTAGCTTGTTTCACCTTGTTCAATGTATGCTTTATTCTAGATTTGTCATAATTTATCAAATTATTTCTTCTATATTGCTTATTTACTGAACCTATTTCCAACCATCTCATTGTGGAAACAGGTGGGAACTGCTGCTGCTTATTTTCAGACAGGCCTCTTTTCTGCAAGACTTTATTTTGTTCTCTTGGCCTCTTCAGTTCTTATCATAACTTGGCTGAACTTAAGGTTAGATGCTTAATGCTTTGGGTTTGGAATACTGATTTCCTAAATTCTATTTGATATCTCTCAGAAGTTTAACATAAGCCTTTTTTTCTAAGTGAACAGTGATGTTTAGGTGCAATGCATGTTGTTAATGGAATGTTTGTGGGGTATCTGATTAGAAAGGGATAACCAAAAAAATGGAAATAGATAATTTCTTTAGCTACAGTTGGAAACATGACCTAAACATCAACACTCTGCAAAATAATATGTACAGGGAGACTAAAGATTCACCAATATGTGCTATTTTGTGGTTGTTAACTTGTTACGTTCCCATCTGGAGTTGAGGACTGTTGCAGTTGATTTAAGGACTCTTAGAAATAGAGTAATGTTTCAAACTAAAGAGTTTCTTAGGTTGTATAACATCTATGGATTTTCATGTTCTTCTTTGTGTCTGTCTACTTACATTTCCTACATCCTATTCAATCACAGAATATCTCTCTTTGTGAATATTTGTCGAATATTTGCTGACTGCTTTACAGCTCCCTTTCTGTATGGGTAATATGGGCAGCAACGACGTCTATGATTCTGATACAGGAGCAGATAAGAACAAGAAAGAGTCTATTGTAAACATAGTGGGCAGGTAAGATTTATCCCATATCATGTTATTTTCTTCTATGCTTTTTCAATAGTCTTTTTTCTCTCCTTTAGTGTCATTTTGTCTTATTTGCTTGTTTCAGATCAGATTGAATAAAAACAACACTCATAATGTAATTCTTTAGCTGAATAGGCTTTGGTCATGGATCAAATAGCAACTGGCAACCCCAAGTCTAATAGCTTTCGACCCTTGACCCTTGGATACCCACAAGTTGCTATTTAGCTTAATTAATAACCGTAAAATTATTCAATATTTTGTGTTTTGATCTGTTTGTTACCTTCTAGCATAAACAATCCCCATTGTTCAATAGATAAACAAGTTGCTTCCAACTGTTCAATAGATAAACTCGCAGATTTCATTGGGAGAAGTAATCATGCAGTTCATTTTATGTTTAGGGTCATCCACTTTATGTCATTGATCAGTTTGAATGATCTCTTAATTAGCAATTGTATTGTTTGAGCTGTAAATAGGTTTCTTGACATTAGGTGATTTTGTTTACTCTTCTTTCATGGAAGTCGTACAGGAACCTTGATTGCTGCTTGTGTATCACTTGTTCTCGGTTTCTCTGGGCTTATTTTGGCATCCATAGAGGCTGGAAATTTGCGGTCAATCTTATTACTGGCTTCTGCAATTTCTTGTGGATATATCTATCAGGTGTGACAGCTTTGCTTCATTCCCAGTAGTTCTTATGAACCTGAAAATTCCTTATGAGCTGAAATTTCACTTATATACCATCAGATGATTCAAGGGATCTGAAATGTGGAAGATAATTTTCACTTTTTGTATGTTTAATAGCTTCTGGTAGTTTTCAATTACCATTTAGAGCAAATACATTACCAACTTCCAAATGCATCATTGATCACCAACACTAAAAAGAAAGTTTTTAGCTTAAATGATCTACTTGGATGATTACTTTTTATGTCTCTTAAATACATTTTAATCAATTCAGCTAAGGCCTCTTTTCCATCAACATTAATTTGGAAACTCTCTGATAAGAACTGTAGTCAATACTTTTTAGCAACTATTCCAGAGTCAGTAGATAATTCTCAGTGAATAATATGAATGTGTAATTATATTTTAGCAATTATTTCAAAATTTGCTTGACCACGTGAGATGGCTGATTTCTGTCCATGGAAAACATTTGTGTTCAGTGCCCACCATTTCGATTGAGCTACCAGGGGTTGGGGGAACCCTTGTGTTTTGCAGCATTTGGTCCATTTGCTACAACTGCCTTTTGTTTGCTTCAGAGTAGAAAAAGGTAGTCTTCTGATTTGCAAGGGTGAAATGCAACAATTCTTTTATGGACATTGATTTTTGAGTATGATGACAGTGAGGTATCGATTACTGGCACCATCCTTTCTGCTTCACTTCTTGTTGGATTTACGACATCCCTGATCCTCTTCTGTAGTCATTTTCACCAGGTAATTTCTCTGTCTTACCTATTCACATACATACACCGCTTAAGAAACTCATCCCGGGGTGCATATCTGCTAATGACTGATGCAATTTTCAGATAGAGGGTGATGAGGCTGTTGGAAAATTTTCCCCTCTGGTTAGTAGTACCCTTTTATCCCAGAGAGAGAGAGAGAAATAGCAATTGACATGTCTTTCTATTATTCTTTCCCAGGTTAGGCTTGGTACAAGAGCAGGGTCAGAAGTTGTAAAAATGGCTGTGATTGTTCTCTATTCAGTTCTGTTTGTTCTTGGTCTCAGCAGAACTCTTCCTTTTACATGCGTGGTAAGCATTGCCAGTCTTGGGGTTCTTTTATTACAGTATTTTTTTTTTTTGAAGTAGTGTTATTTATCGGTACTAAATGGATTGTTTATATCTCTTGGCATCCTAGGAAGAAAAATTTTCTGAAGTGGAGAAGCTTTGTTACAAATGCCGAGAGAATTATCAACATATATAATATCATTATTCTTTTTCCATACTCTTAATATGCTCGAGGAATTTCCTTGTCACTATTCTGAGTCAACGTTCTTTTTGTTCCAGATCCTATGTGAACTCACCTTTCCCATTGGAAAACTTGTAGTTAGCTTTGTAGAGGCGAACCATCAGGTCAGTTCTGATCTTGATGCAATCTTTCTTCTTGGATTTTCTGAATGTATATAATATAACCCCAGAGCTACATGTTCAGGATGGGGTCATCACATATTTGGATTTTCTGAAAATTGAGGATTTTCTGAAAATTGAAGATTTTCTTGGATTCTATTTTAGCTACATATGGTTGTTAAAAAATTATGATGGTTTCTTCTCGTGTTAGATCAAGATTTTGTCTGAAGAAGTTTAGTGGGAAGAGAACTGATATATAGTGTACTAAACATTGTTTACTGATCCTTAAAAATGAAAACATCGTTTGCTGACTGTCTGTCACTGAGTTTAAGGACTAGGGTCCTGATTCTTTCCTTGATTCTTCATTGTAAATTTATAGGACAAATCGAAGATTTTTATGGCAAAATACTATTGCGTGAGGCTGCATGCCAAATTTGGAGCTGCTTTGGCTGCTGGACTGGTTGCTGCTCGAATGCTGGCCTGAAGAAGCTATACATCAATGCTGTTTCTTGGAGAAAAAACAGGTCTTCTGTTTCAGAAGCCTGATCGAAACAATTCACTTCCAACTAAGTTATCAAGAATACTGGGCTGACTTGCACGATACAATTGCTTTGGCAAACGTGTTCTTCGAGTCATCTCCCCAGGACATTGCTGAAGTGATCAATGATTGTGAGTCTGTTGAATTGTTGATTACAGAAGGGAGTAAGTAGCTTCAGCTACAGGAGGAGAATTGAGACTTAAGAAGGGCAGTCATTCAAAATATCCATTATTTCTCTTGATTATTCTTTAGCTAACTTGAATATTCTTCATCATTTGCAAGGATTTTGTGATTTCCATTGAGGGCCATTCTGAATATAAAATGTACAATTGTTAATGATAGGAACAGGGAAACTGATTCCATGTTTCAGAAACATAGGACATATGCAATGAGTCAAAATTCTTGTCCAATCAAAAAGGTATATCAAAGTATGGGAAATGCTATAAAATGGGCTCACCATCTCCTATTATCACCTCCATTCCAAATTAGGTGACATTTAAGGCTATGCATACAATTGAGGAGTCTTTATTTTTAGATGTTTTAAAATATAAGTAGTCTAAATTATCCTTTATTTTGTCCATTGATGATATATTAATTAGAGATATCCAGAGAGTTGTTTTAAGAATAAAGTAAAGGATAATATTGAAAAAATTTCAATTAATGAGTCTTGATAATACAAAATGGCAGGTATTATGGAATTGATTTTTTTTAGAAAGATACTTAGTGTATAAATACATTAAGATATTTCACATTTTGTTTAAATATTTGATATGCTTATAGTGTATAAATATGCTAATTGCTTCGATTTATTTATTTATTTCTTTTGAAGATATGCCTATAGTATATAAATACACTAAATCTCTTTTGATTATTTATATATTTCTCATGTAAAGATGCTTATTATATATAAATACACCAAATTGCTTTTATTTTCTCTATTTAGTTTTTTGATATACTTATCAAAATAAATGCATAAATCTTATTCAGTTTATATTTCTCACTATCGAATAAGAATTTATTATAAGGGATCCACAATCAGACAAGCAGGTATCTTCTCTCTCTTCCGCAATTTAAGCACGATGATTTAGTCAGAATCCTTCTCTCTCCTTTGCCGTTTAAGCACGATGATTTAGTTAGAATCCTATCCGACCCCATCAGTAGAGTTCCGGCTACATCAATACTCATTTTGAAATGGAGGGAGTACATAACTACATATCAATAAAAATTTAACAAATATTTTTAAAAAGATTAAATTATCCTAATATTTTTTAATTTTAATATATAAAATATCTTAAAAAGATAATAATTAAAGGATATGAATAAGATTTTTATAAATATTTTATTAATAAAATATGAGTATATATATATTAATAAATAAATATAAATATAATAATAATAAGGAGTTTAGGAGAATAGTCGAGATACGTGTTTAGACAATCTGTAAAAATTAAAAAATAATAATCTATAAATACTATTTCCATGAACCTTTACTGTTAGTCTGGATCGAGGAGGTTCGGAGAGAAGATACTATTTTCGTGAACCTTTACTGCTAGTCTGGATTGAGGGGTTCAGAGAGAAAAGATAAGTGATTTGGAAGGAAAGACTTCTACTTGGGAGTTTTTAATGGAAAGAAAGGGGGAGAAGGAGACATCCTTCCTGCGGCTAATCTTGGATCTATCGACTTTTGAAAAGAAAGCGATGGATGGTGAGGAAATTGAAGCAAAGTTTTATAAAAATTTCTAAATGCCCCTATTACCAATTCTTTCTATTTAATATCAAATTTATATGTAGGATTATTATGATAAAATTATTTTTAAATAATTCATCCTTTCATTTCTCTTCAAATTCCCAAATAAAATAATACAATTCTCTTTTTCCCCAAACAATTTTAGGTACCAATTTCTCTTCTTTTCTCTTATTTTTAATTTAAACTTTCTCCTCTTTTTTGCTCCCCAAAACTCCCAAACTAGATGTTGGTGAAAAATGGGCGCTTTAGCATACCGACCTCCTCCAGCTAAAAACGGAAATATCCGACGTGCAGGCAAGCTGACTTAACAGGACCGAGTTTTATATGTAAAGAAAGATTTAATGAGGCCCACAGCAGATCACCCCACGCCGCCCCAATTTCTACTCCAAAGCTCGGCGGCGAAGCCTCACCCACCCTACGTCCATGTCAGAAGCAATAGTGTAGTAGTATATATATGTATCCGATCGTTTTTTTGTTGATACAGGAAATTTGTTCGGACTTCAAGAAAATCAGCTTAGAATTACTACTATTAGGTGAAAAAAATGGGAGCTTTTGGTTCAATCAGAGCTTCTCTGGGCTCAATTATAAGAAAGAGATCATCTTTATCCAAGAGAAGAACCCTAATGGGATTAAGATGCTTGAGCAATATTCCTGAGAACACCGTTTATGGAGGGCCAAAGCCACAGAATCCGAACCAAAGAGTGACACTAGCAAATTTACGCCAGAAGCATCGGAAAGGGGAACCCATAACGATGGTTACAGCCTATGATTATCCGTCAGCTGTACATCTTGATACTGCCGGAATTGATATTTGTCTTGTGGGTGATTCTGCTTCTATGGTGGTTCATGGCCATGACACCACTTTGCCCATTACTCTTGATGAAATGCTTGTGCATTGCCGTGCTGTCGCCAGAGGAGCCAACCGCTCATTTCTTGTTGGGGACCTCCCTTTTGGTACATACGAGTCCAGCAATGATCAGGTGCCATTTCTGTGAATTTTCTATCAATTTTTGGGTCCTCTGTGGTTCTTCTTGATGTTCTTTTTATGCTTTCAAATTGTGAAAAGGAAAGTTGGAAGTTGGACTGTCATGACAGGCGAAGAAGAACAAAAGAAAAGTGGATAAAGAATGAAAATGGTAAATTTTGGTGATACTAGAATAAATTCTCTGACCTTGTTCTTGTCATCTATGGGAGCTTTCTTTTTCCTTTAAAGGCTTATGCCAAAGGATCAATCTTTTTTGTTCAGAGGAAAGATATGGTGGTTTTTTAAGGCTGAATTTCAAAACCGGTGGATTTTCTTGTATTCTTGTTGTTATTGATTGTACAGAGAAAGTTTTGATTTATCTGCTTTTGTAGGCTGTTGTCGTTAAGTTTTGGTTTTCATTTCTATCTTTTTTCCTTTTTTTTTCTCTTTGGTGGCAATTAATTGGGTCGTTTCTTCATACTCCTCTTTCAATCTATATTTCTATCGAATTACATTGGTTGGTGATGTTGCAGTTTCAATTGTGAGCAGGCTGTTGATACAGCAGTAAGGGTTCTGAAGGAAGGAGGAATGGATGCAATTAAATTAGAAGGCGGAGCACCTTCAAGAATTACAGCTGCTAAAGCTATTGTTGAAGCTGGCATTGCCGTGATGGGGCATGTTGGGCTTACCCCTCAGGCCATTAGTGTTCTTGGAGGATTTAGGCCTCAAGGCAAAAATGTAGCGAGTGCTGTGAAGGTGTAATATTATGAATTTACCTTCAGGACTGCCAATTCAAGTTAATCATATATGGTTACTGTATTTGCCTTAGCCTACAGTTAGACAAATGGTGCCTGACTAATTATCTTGTGCCTTATGTCATGGCTCTTACAGGTTGTGGAGACTGCCATTGCATTGCAGGAAGCAGGGTGTTTCTCAGTGGTTTTGGAATGTGTTCCTGCACCAGTGGCTGCCGCAGCTACTTCAGCTCTTGAAATCCCTACCATTGGTATTGGGGCCGGTCCATTCTGTGGTGGTCAGGTTAGTTGGATGCAGTTTTTGTTTTAGACTCTTCTTAAGAATGACAGGCCTATTATTTCTGTAATCGACCATGGTGCTGTGAATAATAGTTTGGTTCTATTATTAAATGTGCTACTATCTGGTATAATTTCTTGCTTTGAAAAATTGGCAGGCTAGAAGTAGTACTAGATAAAATTCTATCTAAAGTGATTTCACAAAGCATCTCTTTGATAATTCAGAATTGCAGTCTGAAAATTTAATTGATATTTTCTGCAAGGTGAATATTTGGTTATACTTTTTACTCAAAACTTCTTCCATCCCTGCCTTTAATCTTAAATAAAAGAACTAATTTGTTGGGTGGACCAATCCGTTTGTATGGAATTTTCTGAATTTGTTGATAGATGCTATTTGATTAGTGTTTCCACAACACACAATCGCTGCCCTTTGTGAGATTGTATTGAGGGACTCATTAGTCATGTTCCAACATGTTGCGTGCTTTGCTCTACATCATAATTTAAGGAGGGTCACACATGAAAATTTTGGACTGTTTTTCGTCAAACTTTTTTAGTACAATTTAAGTGTTTGTCTTTGGTTCAAATTGATCAGTGTTCAGTACAAGAGTTTGTATAGAATGTACATTGATAAAAGCTTGTATATTTACAGAGGCAATAGGATGGATGCCTACAATAGTAGCAACTGATTTATTTGTGGAAAACAACTGCCTTACGTCCCTCTTACTCAATTTGTTGGAAGTGATATATTAATTTGAAGCTCGACCAATTTAAGGTATTTATCTGAAATTGTACATAATTGAAACTACAAAACTTTAGTGAGATTTTCACTTCAAATGCCCAAATTCCTTTTATGTCTTGTATTTATGTTCTAGAAGATGAAATTCAATCGTTGCAGTAATTCAAAGTAATGTCTTGTGCATGTCATTTCGTCTTCATTTCCTCTAATGGAATGTGCATTTTCGGAAACTAGTGCTTCCTATTTTTCGCGCTTTACACAATACCTCATTGATTGGATCCATGACTAGAGAGAACGTTCTCCCAGTTAATATCGTATTCGTTGTTGCAGGTGCTAGTTTATCATGATCTTTTAGGGATGATGCAACATCCACATCATGCCAAGGTTGATGCTTTGTTTTTTTTATTTTCTTATATATCTCGCCAGAAAATATTAACAGACTTCATAATTTGCAGGTGACTCCTAAGTTTTGTAAACAGTATGCAAATGTCGGAGAAGTCATGAACAAAGCTCTTAAGGAGTACAAGGAAGAAGTGACAAATGGTTCTTTTCCATGTCCTGCTTATAGTCCATACAAAATTTCTGGCCAAGAACTGGATGGATTCTCCAACGAGTTACAGAAGCTTGGTCTGAATGATGCAGCATCAGCAGCTTGTCGTGCAGCTGAAATAGATTGATGCCATAGAATCATCGGGGAAGGAGAGGAACCGGTGACTGAGCAAGAACCCTGAATTCTTGATTGGTGGTTTGATTCTGTATTAGGCAGTGATGGAATGGAATCTTCATTTTCCCGCTTTGTTGATCATAGTTAGAAGAACATCTTCTTCATCGTTGATCATCGTCCAGAATTGAATGCCTTAATTTGACGTACATGTTTTTTTAAAAAAAATGTTTAATTTAATTAATTTTAACATTAAGAACATTATTCATATTTTTTATAATTATCACGAACCCCTTCACAAACATCATTTATTACTCTTTTTTTAGAAAATTAATTTTTAAATTGTCTTATTTATTAATTCCCTGTTTTGTTCTATGTTATATTTTAAATTAAATAATTATCCTGACCAACTTAATTTAATAAATAATACTCTTACATAAAATAGCCGTCTAAGTTATTCAAATATTAGACATACATCTAAGGGACCATTCTCTCACTGAAAATCCAAAGCTTCATAATCCGTTCTACATTTTACCAAGGAAAATTTGAATTTCATGTCCCTTTTTTTTTCTCTCTAAATTTCATGAAAATATAAAAATTTATGTAATTTTGTAGACAAGTATTTTACGACATCTTAGAGAAACCATTCCATTGGAGTGTTGCTAACTCAAGGGAGAAGCAGCAGCAAATTCATGAGTCTGGTTCCCCAAGTTGTTTGTATAAATCAAAGGAGTTCTTCCCATTGGGATAAGAACAAGAATTTGTTAGAATCTTTCTATAAACTAAAGAACTAAACAAAAAAGAAAATGTATTTAATTTGTCCTAAATTATACTCTTTCCGTCCGAAATTGAACTTATTTTTACTTCATTAAAAATTAAGAGTGCATTTGACTTTCATAAATTTACTAATTTATCATTCTCATTAATTAGTTGGGGAAACTTTAGATAAATGGACGTAAATCCTTAAATTAAGGGGTTGTTAAAGAGACTTTATAATTTATACCAAAACTCTATCAATTTTAAGAAAGGTAGGATATTCATTTTCGAACAAATAAAATTAGAAATAGAAAAATTTAATTTCAGACAGAGTGAATAATTGTCTTCTTCTTTGTTCTCAAACTTTTAAAATTACTATTAATGTATATAGATGGATAGCATTTTGACTAAAATCTTATTTTTCTTTTAATATTTTTACTAAAAAAGGATAATTGTAGTTAGAGTAAGAAAATTAAGTTTCAAAGATATATATATTTTAACGGTATCCATATCATTTTACACGTACCTCGACTGTTTTAGTAATAAAAACAATTTACTAAAATTAAAATATACGGGAAAAATCAAGATCCGAATAAATACAATTTACTAAAATTAAAATATACGGGAAAAATCAAGATCCGATAAAGTTCAACTAATATGTAAATACTCTAACCATCCTATGGTACACAAGTTTCTATAGGTCTTTTTTAATCAAAAAAAAAAAACCATAATCAGTAGATAATTGCTTTGTTTATAAAGGAAAACAATGGCAAGCCAAATTGTATTATACAATTTCGTTTTTCAAGAATTAAAAGAGAAAAAAGAATATTGTGGCATGATTTTTGGCTCTCAGTAGTCAGTATCCTTTCAGATAATCCATCCAAAAAAAACTTTTCGTATTGGATTCTGTTATACCAAAGTCACGAGATTGTGTGAAGAAAAGAGCCGCCAATGCATGGAATCTGTTACTCTTTCCACTTGCCTCATTCCATAAAAACCTTAAAAGCCGTTTGAAAAATCCCACAAAACCCTTAATATTCACTCACTTCTTGAATAAGCTCACCACAAACAAACAAAGAAGGGTTTTGATTTTCATTATTTTTGCATGGCTTCTCCATCGTTATTACCAGTAGTAATAGTAGAAGAAGAACAACATCCACAAGTGTGCTGCCAGAAAGGAAATGGTGTTTTCTTGACATGGAAAGACCTTTGGGTGACCGTACCCAGTTCTGAAAAAGTGGGTTCCAAATCAATTCTTCGGGGACTTACCGGTTATGCTTCTCCCGGCGAGGTCTTGGCTGTTATGGGCCCTTCTGGTTGTGGAAAATCTACCCTTCTTGATGCATTAGCTGGTAAACCATATTACCTCAAGATCTTGCCTTTTTGTCATTGTTGTTGTTGTTAAACCACATTTCTGGAAAATGGGGAACGATATCAAGAAATTGATTGGACAGAAAGAGAATTTCTGAATCAAAGATTGTACCTTTAGTGAGAAACAGTAGTATTTTGTATGTGATATTGCTCAAAATGAGGTTCAAGATTTTCATTTCAAGTAGGGGCGGTTGATTTGCCATATTTGTAAAATGAAAAAAAATCTCTGCTATGGAGAAAAGGTCTGAATTTTTAGAAGAATTTTCCCATTTTTTCTTTTGCATTTTGACACGCTTATTTCAGGAAGGCTAGACTCGAAAACAAAGCAAACAGGGGAGATTCTACTCAATGGTCAAAGACAACAGCTTGCATATGGAACTTCGGTATGATCTCTATTCTCTGCTGTGGAATTGCCATGGCTAAAACTATATAGATCATATTCTGTCTTTGTCTCTAGCATTTCCCTTCACTAAACCGAAGCTCCTCTTGGCCCCGTGTCTGGAATATCAGCAGTAGACTGCAACAGCAGGAGGTGATATGAATGTATGCAACAGCTAAAAACAATCCAGCCCTGAAATTAAAATGTAATTCTAGATGTATATGGTTTCCTTCTTGGCTTAAGGAAATCAGAATTAGAAATTTGATTTTGGGTTTTTCAAGAGATCAGATTCCGGTTCATTCAGTTGGAGAAAGGAAAAGATTTTTCATGCTTATGCCCAATCCCACATCAGGAATATATGGTATGATTGACATGGATGGGCCTAAGGGCCCTTACGATCATGTTCCAGTTGGTAGTCTTAAAACAACTCATAATTCATTGCAGTCACATTTTAATACCAGAGAGAGTTCTTGATTTGATTACCTTGTGCTTGTTTAGGCTTATGTGTCTCAAGTTGACATCCTAACATGGACATTAACTGTTAGAGAAGCTGTTTACTACTCGGCTAAGCTACAATTGCCAAAATCGATGCCAATGGCAGATAAAAGAGAGAGAGCAGAGAGGACAATAAGGGATATGGGACTGCATAATTGCATTGATACAAGAATTGGGGGTTGGGGCATAAAAGGTTTAAGTAGTGGCCAAATGAGAAGAGTAAGCATTTGCTTAGAAATTTTAACTCGACCGAAGCTTCTCTTCCTGGATGAGCCCACAAGTGGACTTGACAGTGCTGCTTCATATTATGTCATGGAGCAAATTGTTAATCTTGCCAGGCAATATGGGATGACTGTAGTGGCATCCCTGCATCAGCCCAACAGTGAAGTTTTCAAGCTACTTAACAATCTTTGCCTCCTTTCTTTAGGCAGGGCAATATACTTTGGACCTTCCTGTGAAGCAAATCAGGTGGGTGAAAGTCCACAAAAGCTTTCTTGTCATATCGGCAGACTTTTCTTGAAGCTAAAAACGGTTCCTGCTGATGTTGATTTAAATTTTTTTACTCAATTTAGTTCTTTGAAGCAAGTGGTTTTGCATGTCCCATACTCCAAAATCCCGCAGATCACTACCTAAATATCATAAACACAGACTTCAATGAGGTACATAGCTATTCTATTTTGAAGTTCTTCAAAAATTTTAGTTTACTTGTTCAATCAAATTTATCCCAATCAGAAGAAACAATTCTAGGACATTGAACCTGGTACTGGTGTAAGGGCAGCCACCAAAACAACAATTGATATTCTTGCAGAATATTATAGATCATCTAATACCAGGAAGGAGATCCTAAGACAAGTAGCAGAGATACCAAGACAAGTATGGCACTGAAGAAAAAAACTCAAGCATAACGTAAACTTTGCAAGATTATTCAGATCTAATAACTTTTTTTGCTACTGCTTTATTGTAGGAAACTCTTGGCATAACAAAGGAGAAGGGAAACAATGCTGGTTTCTTTCTGCAATGTCATGTTCTCACAGGAAGGTCATTTATAAATATGTATCGTGATCTGGGATACTACTGGATGCGCCTTGGTGTGTATATTGCACTAGGTTTAAGTTTAGGCACTGTGTTCTTTAGCATTGGAAACAGCTATAGCTCCATCAATGTAAGTCCAATTCTCTATTCATTCTTAACAGGTGATTCTTGAATTCTTTTGCCCTTCAGTTTGAAACTTGTCTGAGAAAATCCTGAATGATATGTTATCCCTTTCAGGCTAGATGTTCAATGCTCATGTTTATCTCATCACTATTAACCGTCATCGCAATTGGAGGTTTCCCTTCATTTATAGAAGAAATGAAGGTATGTAAAGAATCTTTAGCTTTTCGATTATTTCAAAAAGACCTATCTATTTTTCTTTTTACACCCACCTCTCCCAAGAATTAATAGTACCCTCGTCGTGTCTCGCTGATATCAAATTTTGCTGTTTACCAATAAGCCAGCAAGGCTTGAAATCTATCTGCTTAATTACTTTGTTTCCATCCATACACAGGTTTTCCAGCGTGAAAGACTAAATGGGCATTATGGGGTAGTAGCATTTATCCTTAGCAACACATTTTCTTCAATTCCATTCTTGGCACTCACATCTGTGATCCCTGGAGCCATTTGTTATTATCTTTCGGGACTTCATCCCGGAGCAGGAAGGTTTCTTTACTTCTGTTTCATACTTTTTGCCAGTATTATGTTAGTAGAAAGTTTCATGATGATTCTAGCAAGTGTAGTCCCAAATTTCCTCATGGCACTTGTGACTGCTGCTGGAATTCTTGGACTAATGATGCTAAGTGGAGGGTTCTTTCGATTACCGAATGATCTGCCAAGGATATTCTGGAAATATCCAATGTATTACATTGCCTTCCACAGGTATGCATATCAAGGACTGTACAAGAATGAGTTTGAAGGGCTGAAGTTTCCCAACAGTTCTCCATTGAAAGGAGGATCATCTCCTTCTAGTAATTTGATTGATGGTGAAACTATTCTGAGGGATGTTTATCAAGTAGAAATGGGTTATTCAAAGTGGATGGATCTTGCAATCTTGTTTGGAATGGTGATCTGTTACAGACTGATTGTCTTTGGGATTCTCAAGAACGGAGAAAGGTCTAGACCTATGATCAAACTTGGCCTTTTCAGAAGAAAGCAGGATTTGGACCAAATTCCTGAACCCTGATGGTCATATAATTGGACACAAGTATTGGATTGGATCGGATTGAATTGAATCCTCCTAATATGTGTATCAATTTATATATATATATACTCCTTATGGAATTACAGTTAAGTTTCTAATAATCAAAATTAACAGTTAACATCTAATTTTATTTTTATTTTTATATTTGTACTGTAATGCTATTGCCAGCAACGTTGCTCACCTTATTATGGAGCCTTCCTTATAAAACTTCAACGTCTAACCATTAAAATAGTTGTCTGATTTTTTAAAGAAAAAATAATTCAATTATAAAAAACTATTGACGACTAAAAATTTAATGAGAGCTTTTAATAAGATGAGTAATGTTTCTCATCATAATATTTTCGTATA
>JAOXNR010000029.1:5001394-5019952 GCA_028571225.1 Parsonsia alboflavescens | reverse complement strand
GATTTTCCTCAAAGGTTCAAAACCTAGAACACCCGTCAACTTCAACACCGAGATTCGTCGACCAACGATGAAGAAAAGCACTGCTGTCAACGTTGCGGGAGTCGTTTTCAGAGTTGCTCTGTCTACGACGTGGGTTTCTTCTTCCAACGAAATGTGGGTTAATTTCTAGTGAATGAAATCCTCCGCATCTGTCTGAGGAGAAATGGGAAGCTAATCTCTACAGCAAATGTCTTTGTTCCATCCTTAACGAGTGAATCCTCTGCATCTGTCTGAAGAGAAAAGGGAATGGCGGAGGATTTCATTGGGAAGCTAATGTCTGAAAACCCAAGTCTTTGTCCGATCTCAACTCCGAATTACAAGTTTTCTGGAAACGACGTCGTTTGCTGTAGTTGCTTTCTCTTATAGAAAGCAACGTTGCTTTCTCTAGCCTTTCTCTATATATATATATATTAAAAAATCACTTTTTAATAATTTCTTAAATTACTTTTAGTATAATTTTTTATGATTTGCTGGTGAATCTGGTTATTTGATCGTACGAGTTTTATTACTTTTATGTATTAGTGTTTCTTTTTAAAAAATTTTAGAGTATCAACTATCAAATAACATGTTGTTTACGATATTAAAAAGATTTAATGCTTCTAATTATTTCTTTTGTTATTCGTGTATTAATTAAGTTGAAATTTGTGTTATATTTTTATAGTTTTACCTTGAAATTAAATGAGCTAAGGCCTTAGGTTAATAGATCTACCCATCATGTTGTACATCTAAAATAGATATGCAATATAGTACATTTATTTCTACATATCGACATTCCACTTATCTAGAAATATGTTGATGAGATTCGAACTCAAAATTTACGGTTTGTGCTCTCGTCATTCCATCCACTGAAATATTCTCAAAGGGACATGCAATATAGTACATGAAAATAAATATTATGGTAGGTACCGGAGTTCACTTTATGATAATCTTTCACTTATCTACATGCTCAACATATTGATCAACTATCCCACTTGAATAGGAACACAAGTCCACCATGGGTTGAACTCTAATGTTCGGCTGCATTTTTAGTCAATAAAGTTTAATTCGATTCTAGATCTTCTAATATACTTCTGTATAACAATCTTTAGTATATTAATTAAAACACTTTTACAAGTGTACTAAAAGATCAAGCATATATCCCTAAGGTTTAGCTTATAAAATATATCTACAAAATAATTTATAGACACGTCTAAAAATTTTATTAATGTATTAGAAAGTGTTATAAAAAATATTCTAATATACTAAAAGATCAAGAGCCGTTTAACTTAACTAGTAGTATCATAATTAAGAAAAGATTTATAATATTACATACTTTGACGTCGATGAGTTGCAACTTCTAATGAAACAATCCGAATGTATGCGAATTGTTAAAATAAATAAATAAAGAAAGGATTTGTAAGCAACTGATCCTATATTAGTAGTATACTATTATTGTTAAAAGATAATATCATAATCATGACGAAAATTAAGAAAAGTCGCATTTTCAGTTGGACTGCATGCATGCAATTCAACATACATAGTATTAACATGTTTCCTTCTACGCCACGACACTTGTTATATAATTTTTTAATTTTTTTTTAACTCCCTACAATGATCAATGATGGCACCCACCCACATTCATATATCTAGAACTCGAGACCTTTCAATCCAAAGTATTGTTGTTTATTATTAAACTAGTAAGACTTTATATTTTTTTTAACAGCCATTCCTCCCCTGACCTTCATTGTATTCTTCCTCTCGAGGATCGACAATAACACGTCATCTATATTTTTCTCCCGATCTTATGTATTACTGCTTACAACACATGTTATATAATTAATGATTGACTTATTTGATTTGAAAAGGTTCATGCTTGGCACAATATAATTAATGAAAATATGTAAAATTAATACTCAATCCCCAAAGATCTCCCGTTGATCTTATCCCTTATACAAACTCATCAATTCAAAGATATATATATTTCCTTCGTTTCAAAAATAATTATCTTTTAGATTTATTTTTAATGGATAATATTACTTCTTCATTGAAAATTCATTTATATATTTTTTTTATTAAAGAGTACTATTAGTGATAGTTAATTAATTTGATAAAAGAAACCTCTCTTAGATGATAACAATATGCTAAATCATTAGTTGTCATTTTACGTGGATTAAGGATTCTTAAATATAATTATGTCATATTAAAAATGTCGCTCTTTTCTCTCCGTAATAATAATCCTTTTGAAGACACTCCAATGGGTAGAGTGACGAATATCAAGATCAAAGATCTCAAGTTCGAATTTCAGTAACACCTTTCTGGATTGAAAACCTTGTGCATTCACAAATAACAACCGTCAGCTTGAAAAAAAAAAGAAGTTCGGATGCCGTCTTTCATACTGCATTGCTTTGACATATTCTTTGCTCAATATTTCGTGAGGCTCATTGAACATGTTCAAATTGCTTAGTCATAGTCTTCAAGATGTTGATGAGTACTAATTTAATTTTGTCAACCTATAAATAATTATGACTGTTATTCCCATTGGTGGTATTTAAAAGGATAGAAATTCAACTTAAAAGATATAACACTTCTTTTCATGTTTTGAAACCAAAATATTACAATCACAAGTGGCCTACGACATTGACTTATAATAATTAATTTAAAATTTCATATCCTAGTTTTAAAGCTTTTAATTAATTGAAAGAAAATATGGCATATAATCTTCCGATGCACATTTGTATGCCTCTACCTCCGTTACATTAATAAAAATCTTACGCGTGCTTTTAATTATTAGTTTTTATATATTAAATTTTAAAAAGATAAATTAAATCTTTAGAGTAATTGATCTTTTTAGGAATATGTATTAAAATTTTATTAGTGTATTGAAAGATTTGGAATCATAAAAGATGGAGTCACTTAGAGATAACAATTTATATATAATTTTTTATAAAAAAATTTAAAACAAGTTACGATGAACCAAAAAAGAGAAGAAGTGTAATTTTACTTAAAATTTATCATAATTAAAAATGCTTATTTCATGACAGAATAGGATTTGTCTATCTGGTAAAATAGTCTTGTTATTTGTGATTGAGAGGTTATGAGAGTTAATTATACTAATTGAACCTAATCATAAAAATTGGAATATAAATATTCCCGTTCTTCAAAATTGAATTTCTCATTTTTCATTTTGAGGGATTTGGATATAAATGTCTCATTTCCTAAATTAGATAAAATTTTATTAAAAAAATTAACATTACAATTTAAAAATTAAGTAAGTAAAACTATATTTTTTTAAAATACATGTTAAGTTGATTCCACGGCAGCCGAAATGGGCCGCAGCCACCACCCACGACTGACGTGGAAGTCAAATTTTGGTCTAGAAAAGAAAATGCTCGGAAAAGAGGCAATCGGAGTGGGATCCAACGGTCAATTTCTGGACTACAGACAATCGATAGATACATATTGGCCGCACATATTGCCACGTATTTCTTTTCTTTCTGATTCAAAGTATAAATCGTTTTAATATTTTTACTTGTCATATTTATTATTTTTTTGATTCTTATTCTCCAATTAATATATATCTTTCATTTATTAAGAAGAAATACAATTATAACTTTAAATATGAAAGATAAAGAATATTTTAGATATAATAAATATATATTTATTATTTTTTAATTTATATGAAATAATGATTAACTCATGTGTTGATTGAATCGAGGTAGTATTTATTATATTAAAAGAAAAACGACGAGAAAGAAAAAGGGAATTTTCATTTATGGTTGACAACAACCGGGTGGAATCGGGTTACGGATCATAGGGCTACCCGCGGTTCAGCTAATCTGATTCACCGCCATAAGTTATTGGACAAACCTGATGGTCACCACGTGCATCACATTTAATGGCGGGGTTTTAATTATTATTTTTTTTAAGAAGAACGTATTTTTTTTATATTATTTATTATTTATTATTTATATTATTATAAAGACTTGAATAACGATTCCTGTTAAAAAAAAATAAAAATTGAGGAAATAAGAACCATATATTGATTAAAGAATTCTGTCCTTGTTTTCTTTTTAAAATCTATAATTAAAATTTTGGACTGGTTTTATAGAGTGAAAAAATGTATCTAAATTTTGATTCAGAATTTTTTCACTTTTTCGGTTATAAATTAAATATTCTTATTTTTATTGGAATTTGTTTATTTTTATTAAATATGTCAAAGATTAAATTGATTAATTTTTTATCAAAAAATTAGTATGATATTAAAAGTAAATTTCGAGAGATATTCAATTTCAAATTATGCAGGTGTTTTTTTAATTTGTCTTCCTTTTTTTTATTATGTCAATGAAACAAAAGAAAATAATAAATATAAAATATGTGGGATCAAATTGATTAAAAGCCCAAATATTTATAAAATATTTATTATTGCCTTATGTGTGTTGGTTGGGTGTGAGCAGAGCATCACCCAGGTGATGCACTAAGTTTTTTACGGTTACAAGATAATTTTTCAATAGTAAAATTATTCATTTCATCCCCACTGTACAAAATTAATCAATTTAAAGGTCGTGAATGAATTTTGATTGTTTAGTTAATTTATTTGGATTTGTTTATCTAAAAACATGTAATTTTTTATTTTTATTTTTATTTTTAAAGTGATTCGTTAGATTTTGAATTGTAAGGATGATATTGATAATTTTTCCCTTAAAATGTTATCTTTTGTCGATAAATGATTAGTTACCATTAATGTTTTATTGGAAAATAGTAGTTGGGATCTTAACGTCTACTTATAAAATATCGAGGGATCATACTGACTGAAAAAAATTTATAAAGTCATATTATAGTTTATCTAAATACGTGGAACCAAATAGGTTAAAAGCCCAAATATTTTCTCTCAAAAGAAAAATAGTGTTAAAATTAGTTTGGGTGCTGGTTAGGTGTGAACAGAGCATCACCCGCGGGGAAGACCAAAACTCGTTTCCGGTGGTTTCAGTTTTCTATATTCTTCCTATAAATAAATTGGCCTCTCCTCCCCGCCCATTCTCTGTGGCATCTGGAGAGGCCAAAACCCATTCCAAATTAGCTGAATCTTCAAAGCTTTTCATAATAGTCTTTTTAAGTTTCTTGAATAAAACAATGGCTTCCTTCAATGTTTGTTGTCCTTCGACGGCTCTATCTGGCACAGAGTAAGCTTATCATCATCTCTTTTTTCTTTTTACCCTCAAAATTTTTCCAATTTTGCAAGAATCTGTAGCTTTTGCTTACCTTTTTGAGGTTATGTGCTTCTGGGAATCTCTTTATGTCCTGAAATCACTTTTTGCTTTCAAGTCGTCGTCTTTGTTCCATTTCTAATTGGCTCTTTTGGGATATGGAAAATCTTGTTAATTTGAAGCCTGCTGTGTTTTCCAAATCATGGCCTTGGATTCCGAAAAGGGATGTCATTCTTTTGTTTAGTCGAGTATTGTATGTATTAGTTTTCGTCATCTTGTAAGTTGTAATTGGTGACTGATCTACATTGAAAAGATTCTTGTTGTGTTAAAATGGTCTTTTTCCAGCATTTGATTCTTTCAGTTCTGTCCACATGTTATAAAGTTTAATCTTCGTGATGCTTTGCCTTATTTGCAAACATGTGATTAGGAATTTGCATTCATTTCCTCCTGAAAGCGTTCCCCAGCTTTTGTGCAATAGATTGTCTGATTGAATGTTTCGCTTTTGCATGAAATTCTAATTTATTTGTAGCAATTGTATTCCGATGGTTTTGAGTATAGGTGGATGCTTTAATAGTGTAATATGAAACCAATTAAGAGTACTGCTGGGATCAAAGATCCAGTCTGGTCTTATTTGCTGGGATCAGACAGTAAGAGTATTGCTAGTTTATGTTGCAAACATTACTAACATATTTATAACTTCTACGACTACTGTATGGTTATCCGTTTCACCTTTTCTTGTTTTGTCTCTGTATAATACCTCTCTGAGACCTTCGTTCTTTTTTTGTAGGGCATTTAAGAACTTCAAGTTGTTTAATGGACTGCATTCTAGAAGCATGTATCCCGGCAATGGGTGTTCTTTAGATTCTATCAAGCGGAATGGTAGAGAATGCCTTCACATTAGGGGTAATGGTAGAATCAGGTCTGTGCTGTTATCTGACGAAGGGGACCTGCTCTCTCGTTCTGATGACACTAAAATTGTGGTAAACAATCCACCAATCAGTGGCATTAATCTACAGCCTGATTCCATAGAATTTGGAACTCTTGCTGCAGATATTACTCCTACAACCATTGGATTCTCCCTTGAAAATGATGAATCAGATTTAGACCAGCCAACTCAGGGTTTCTCATCCATTGAAGATGCCCTTGAAGACATCCGTAAAGGCAAGGTATGTCTTCTGAATAAACTTAATGTTGCCACCTAAATTACGGATATTTTTCTTCTCCGTAAATTGTTGACTTTCCTTCCCTATTTACTTTTCTAGATAGTGTTGGTCGTTGATGATGAAGATAGAGAAAATGAAGGAGACTTGATAATGGCAGCTGAGAAGGTTTCTCCAGAGGCTATGGCATTCTTTGTAAAGCATGGCACTGGAATTGTCTGTGTGAGCATGCAAGAGGAAGACCTGGAAAGATTAAATATTCCTTTGATGGTAAACAGTAAGGACAATGAAGAGAAGCTTTGTACTGCATTTACAATCTCAGTGGTAGGTGATACTTCTTCTATAGCCGTAATGTGATCATTATGGTTAACACCCCATTTCTTAGTTTACGTTCTACTCCCATCATTTTCCTTTTGGACTCTGAAGTAGGGGATTTAGAAAGAACCTGTTTAAAAGTGAAAGATTCACGTACATGTTTATTGGCATATTCGGAAAGTTTAGAATTCTATAACTTATTCAGGAAATATATATATATTTGAAACTAAACAAGTTACGGTTGTACAGTCAATGTTGTTTTAGAACCTTTGTCTTAGTAGTACGGAAAACAAGCATATAGAGTGAGGGACATTGGCAGCCCATCTAATGAGGTATTTATGGATTTTTCCTTCATGTAATTCTGCAGGATGCCAAACATGGTACTACTACAGGTGTTTCAGCTCATGACAGGGCTACAACAATATCGGCTCTTGCTTCTAAGGACTCCAAACCTGAGGATTTTAACCGACCTGGCCACATATTTCCGTTGAAATACAGGGATGGAGGTGTTCTGAAACGAGCTGGACATACTGAAGCTTCCGTAGATCTTGCCATGCTTGCGGGGTTAGAACCGGTAGGAGTTTTGTGTGAGGTTGTGGATGATGATGGCTCCATGGCTAGATTACCTAGGCTAAGGCAATTTGCCCAGGAAGAGAACTTGAAGATAATTTCTATTGCTGATTTAATCAGGTATGCCATCATATTTTCATCTGTTTCCTTTCACATAGAAATTGACTTTTTTAGTATTATTTTTTAACTTATCAGTTCATGACTTGGAGATTTTGTGGAAAATGTCAAGTTTCTTATTTTCAATTAGTGAAGTCCATCGAGTAGACTAACTTGGCCCATTGCATGTTTGTCATGTGTATTTTGTCTCTGCTGTCCATACTGGAATGATATTGGTTGGGAAATTATTAAGAGTGTCCTTATGTGTCTGAGTAATATGTTTTCTGACGGAAGGTATGGAACGTACATATCTCAGTTTCTTTATGTTGAATTCCACTGTACTCATAAAGGGCAATTCAAGAACTCTGACATTGCGACCTCTGTGTTTGGCTTCTGTTGGCTGATTCATTCAGCTTTTTGTTTCTACCATGTCTCCTATTCACTTAGGTTTAGTTGTATTAATTTTGCTTATTTTTAAGTATCGATCTCCGATCATACCATGATATTGCTGCTTCTTTGGGTTAATTTTCATCCTGCTCTATACTGTATTTGCTTGCTCCATGTTTATGATACTGGAAAAGCACGGAATGAACATAATTCTGAAATGAATAAATTTTGCAGATATAGGAGGAAGCGAGATAAATTAGTGGAGCATGCTTCTGCTGCAAGACTTCCTACCATGTGGGGTCCCTTCACTGCCCATTGTTATAAGTCAATCTTAGATGGGATTGAACATATAGCCATGGTTAAGGTGAGAATATCTCAAAGTTATAACATATCCTATATTGTTTTCTTATTGAGTGGCCAATTGACAAATCTCTTAGCCAAACATCATGTTTTCTCCTTTTTTTTTTTGGGTCCACGTGAACTTTTATTAAACAAAAAAAAAAGAAAAATCACTATCTTTAGCTAATGACCAACCCACAGCTTTAATCTGTGGATGATGAAAGACCTGGGGGTGGTAGCCTTTTGTTTTACCCCTTGCATTTTAACAATCAAGAAAATATATTTTCATCTGTCCATTAAAGAGGTTTATGTTGTAAACAGGGTGATATTGGGGACGGGCAAGATGTTCTTGTCAGGGTACATTCTGAATGCCTCACCGGAGACATATTTGGTTCTGCCAGATGTGACTGTGGAAACCAGCTGGCTCTTGCAATGGAACTGTTTGAGGCTGCTGGTAGGGGTGTTCTTGTTTACCTCCGTGGTCATGAAGGAAGAGGAATCGGTTTGGGCCATAAGCTTCGTGCTTATAATTTGCAAGATGCTGGGCGTGATACTGTGGAAGCAAACGAAGAGCTGGGTTTGCCAATTGATTCCAGAGAGTATGGAATTGGTGCCCAGGTACTTACACATGCATTTTCATACTCTTTTGTTTTGATGTCCATCCTAATTATAATCTCATTATTTGTATACATTAGTTCTGAATAGCATCCTTTCCATCTTACTGTAGAACAAAACTAAGCTCATTATTTTTTGTAGATACTACGAGATCTTGGAGTTCGAACTATGCATTTGATGACAAACAACCCTGCTAAGTATAGTGGACTCAAGGGTTATGGCCTGACCATTGCTGGTCGTGTCCCTCTCCTGACACCCATGACTAAGGAGAACAAGAGATATCTGGAAACGAAACGTGCGAAGATGGGCCACATTTATGGCTTAGATTCCAATGGCTATCCAAACATAATTGGCAGCAAAAACGGTAAAGCAGGCATTGAGAGTCCTCTTATTTCAGCTGACTAAAACTGCTTCAGGAGGCTCTATACAAAGTCCGATTTCTGGTCTTGAATTGAGCTCGAGATGAGATGAAACTAACCACTGCATCGTCTTCAGATCAAAAGAAAAGAAATAGCATATGGATATGATTGATCATACACATTCAAGAGTCTTTAGATTATTGTTCTTGCTGCTTGCCAGAGCTTGGCGGACTAATTTGGCTGTCATTCTCTGTCCTGCAAAAATGTATGGTAGTTGCCCATTGATGGCGCCCTTATTATTCTTGCATTTATTCATTCATAAAATGCCAGTCATCGTCTGTAACAGTTTGGAGAGAGTTTCCCCAACAAGAACTCAAATATTACAAACTAATGCACTAGAATTGCCTTCTGAATTATGATCCATATTCATCACAGTGGAATTCTTGATTTTTCTGACTGCTTTTGAATTGTCTCTATATGCTATAAAGATTTGTGGTCGGGACTGTAAAATTCGAAAACAAAACAATAACTTCTGCAATTCGTCTGTTTATTTTAGTGTACATTAGTTCTATAGACACAAGAAGTTAGTATCAGCTACAGCTGTTTCTGATGATGTTCTGCTTCTGGCTGTGGAGCTATGTTATCAATCACAGGCTCAACCATGGTTTCCAAGTCTTTGAGGTCTTGTTTAACATCTTCAACCTGCAGTTAGTTCCATCAAGGAGTCTCTCATGTAAGTATTTACACCCCCTTGTCAGCAAGAAAAAAAGGGGTATTTGATGAACTGAAAATTTATGGAACAAAATGTACTTTGTGAATGAAATTCTGTGTTAATTCTGCATCTGCAGCAGCCACATTTGATAAATGTTCAACAGCCAAAGCAGCTTTCTTGATCGCAGAATTGTCCGGTAGCTGATCTGCCACCTCTGCCGATATCTTCTCCACCACAGTAGCCATCTTTTCCACCACTTCCGCCACCTCTTCCACCTCTCTGACAACAATTTCTACCTTCCCTGGACACCATAAGATCACAGATTGCACAAAAGTCAGGTTTACATAGAAAAAAATTTCACTTTATATATCAACTTAATTCGGCAACTCATTAAAGAGAACAGTGCGTTTTACCTTCTATTCGTGGCAAATTTTCCAATTTTTGCTCCAAAGGTAGCAACATTGACAACATAAAGCCCAGAATCCACTTAACCCTGAATCAAATGATTACATTTAAACTTTAAATAACCATGAATCCGCTTAGTTTCCTTCAAACTTTTACAATATGGCATCTTCTAAACATTAACAGTTACTTACCACGTAGAAATCCCACGTTTCGGAGATGGTGATGCTGGTGCTTGAGCATATCCCTTCACTCTGCAATAATGAAAAGCAGGGAAAAATTAGGGGCATGCTTCAAAAGATTAAGCAAGTTTCAAGAACTAGAACAAAATGTATGTAATCATGAATAGCAGAGAAATGCAAGAATCGCAATAATTAATGACCAAATTAAGTATATATCCAACCCGGGTTTTCTTGTATCTGCAGCTTCTGATCTTGTACTAGCACTGATGAACCTGAGCCCTGCTTGATGATTAATCAAGAAACTGCTGGAGAACTGACGACGGTGGTAATCCTGCAATGGGGTAATCGGAGACGGTGATGAACAAGAAGTTCTGTAGCGATAAAGCAATGCCGTAACCATTCCCCTGAGATTGTGTGGAGAATTTCTACCTATTCTAACTGGAGACATGGTTTTGATGAATGCCTCCCCTGATTTGATATTCAAGATTCTGAGAATTTGAATCGAAATTTAAGGTACCAAAAAACAGATGATTTTGAAACGTTAAAGAATGGTGTTGTAATTAAGAGAAGAAACGAACACGCCAAGGTATAGGATTGTGACGACTTCACGCCTGAAATCCCTCTCCTATAACAGAAACAGAGACAAGTTATGTATTCCTCGCAAGTTATTAATTACCTTAAAACCATTTTCTGTTCTTGCTCTATTGCATTGCTTCTTCTATTCTTTGGCAAATTTTTCCATTTTTAGACTATTCTATTCCTATGACAGTCTTACAATTTTGATAAGATCAAGGTAGGTAGAATAGAAGAGTCAAATCTATAAACTTCTTAAAGAGTTGAGCTTAAATTTGAATGAAGTTGATATGTTATAAGTTTGTATTCCCTGCATCTAAAATTGAATGTTCTTATTTTTGAATTTATAAGCTTATTTCCGAAGGCTTCATGCAGAAAGAGGCAACTTCATAAAGAGCAAGTCATCCGAGACCAATCTTCTGCCATTCGGGACCTATAAAGAAGACCAACGAGGAAGTTTGACGCTCAAGTTAGAAAGGATTTAGAGAGAAGTATAAAGAGAGAAAAACTTACCGAGAGAGTAACGTATTTTCAAAGTGAATTAACTTTTTCTATTTATAATAGTAAATGAAAGGCTAAAAGATAGAGCGAAGAGGACAATTATCATTTATCTTCTAACAAATTATAATAAAATAATAATTAATCCAAATGGAAGTTCCACTTATTATATAGCCTTTTTCAGTTCTTTTGATCCGAATTTTCAGGCCAAGTCGACAATATTAATATTTTTTTGATCAAATCAAGAGGCAAAAATGATAATCCACGATTCCTTTTTTTATTTATTTATTTATTATTTTTTTTACCCTGTTTCCCTCGACGGTGTTTTATTCCCTCACCCACCATCTGAAAACCTTAATTACACGTACACTCTTCTTCAAGAACCACTGGAGAAGCAATGTCCTCGGTGAGATCCTCTAACCGACGCTCAAGAACATGCTGGTCTGGTGAAGAAGATGATGAAGAGGAGCAACATTGGAGTAAGAAACCACTACAACAAGCAGATGTGCAAGTCCTTGAATGTTTCTGTGGCCGCGCGACAACAATCCGAACATCCTGGACCGACCATAATCCGGCAAGAAGATGTGTTTCATGTGAAACAAGTCGGGTAAGTCAGAATGTAATGTCAATAACAACATAAAGTTTATACATCGAGTTTTGATTTGTGAGTTTGAATTGTACAGGGTTATGGAAATTGTAAATTTTTTTAGATGGATTGACCCTCTATGTGTGAGCGATCAAAGATCGTGATTCCTGGTTTGATTAGAAGAATTGATAAGCCGGAGGAAGAAAAAGCTTATGAACAGAAAATAAGGAAGGCTCTCTGCATTTTCGTTCTCTTGGTTTGGTTACTAATGATGTTTCTTAACCCCATATCCAAAAAACCCCGTTAACCACCACTACCATACCACACATATCCACTTTCAAATCACTATCCAAAGCCACAAAAACATACACCATTCAGATTCACATTAGAAAAAATACAAATCTGAGTACACAACTCAGCCAAAAACAGCCCATGAATTTGTCCTTTCATTGCAAAAATAGTGTACGGGGCATTCACCCAAAAAAAAAAAAAAAAGGGGATACAAATCAATATTATCCAAAAGAAGCACAAATGCAACGATCAATCCTCCTCCTCCTTGATTATATTAGCTTGGATTCCACAGTCAGTTCTTGATTATGAAGCATGTTGGGACTTAACAGGCTGTAAAAAAGAGAAACATGCTATAGCATGAATCCACAAAATCCTCAGGATCTTTCCCTTCAAACCCTAATGCAGCCACGGCATGCATACATGGTATCCCAGAAATGTCCCATTTCCTACAACTACACGTCCATAGATTTGTGTCTACCGCAAACTGATATTCTTGGTTCTCACTGCCCCGGTACTTTCCATCACCAGCGAACAGTGGAGTACAATGTGAGGATCTTTCTTTTACCTTCTCAAGAATCCTGTGAATCCTTGGGCAGACCTTCCCATTTTGTCTCAAGATCCCAAGCCCCCGTGATTGTCATCGCATCATCAGTTGTACTCTAATTTTCTCCAGCATCCCCGATATACGTTTGGACCTTGTCTGCAAGATCTGCCTGTTAAATGCCTCGCTGTGATTATTAAGGACTAAATCACATCTGATTTCTTCCCGGAAATGGGACCTACTCCAAATGCTTGGGATCTGAACATTTCACCAGCCACTTGTGCGCTTCAGCTCTTCCATTTCAGCTTCAAACTTGTCCTCATACCATATTACTGAACCAAAATACAGAATTACACCAAGATACCTATTCAAGACCCTAAATGAAGTTAAACCAAACTTACTCCATTTAATCTTCAAATAACTGTGAGCTTAGCATCCCTTTTTGAATGTGTGATTTGCCCCTTTGGTTCGACCAAGAAAAGATTAATATTGATATGAAAATCAAATTTTCAGACCAGGGCGAAAATTTTTTAAGCACTTAAAAAGTAGAAAATAGGCTAAGGAAATTTTGTGACAAAAATGATATACTTAGGGGATGAAAAATACCATTTTCCCATTATTTTATTCATTAGTGTAATATACACCACCAACACTCCAAAACAAGAAATGGGCTGATATGCAGGTCTCTACTTTCCAACGTCTTGATAATAGGATGGATCTATTTCCTATTCTTACCTATAAAACGCTTCATTGTGTATATATCATTATCATGTACTGTTTCAATAAATTATTAAAGAGAAAATTTACCAAAATTTGGTGAACAATGAAGTGAATGCCAATCAAAATGCAGTGTTTCCAATAAGTTAAGTAAAAGATGGAGTGAGTGATGCCCGCACCAAACACGGTCCTACGATTTCTCCACTCCACCAGAACTCAGAGCGTACACGTCTCTCCTTTCCTTTCCAGCTGATCTCCCACCGGAACCCTAAGCCAATTCTTTTGGAAAATTTAGGATTTCAAGCAATAGCTGTGAAATTTACTTACAAGACACTATTACTCCCTCCATCTAGAATTGAATATCCCATTTGATCTATATAAAATTTTAAAAAATGGTTAACCTCAAAATGGAAATAGGGACATTCAATTCCGAATAGATTGAGTAATATTAAGATTAAATCTTAAGTATTCTTTTTTAATACTCTTTTTGTCAGAATTGAATATGTTATTTTGATTTCAACAAATTTTTATTTAAATAATTTGATTTAGTTCATTTTATACTTAATAATATGAATTTAATTATGAACGTTTCAAATAAGAATCTTCAATTACGCAAGGAGTTAGAATATACTTACTTATATTTTTAGATTAGAAGTAATAGTAATAATACATAATAATAACTTATATTTTTGAGAATGATGATGTAACTTGTAATTCTTTTCTTGGTTTAAAATTAAATGTTCACATCAAATTTAAGACAAGAATTAAACCGACAAATCTTTGACTTTAAGAAAATATTGATATGACCTAAAATCTTCTACATTAGTAGGTTATTAATGAAAATTTAAATGAAGAATGTGTATTTTAGAATATGTATATATATATATTTCTATGTTTTGAATTTCTTAAAAATTATATATTTAATTTTGGTCTAACATAATCTTTCATCGTAATTTTTTTTTTGGTATAAAGTAATTAAAAAAGGAGGATGATATTTAATTTTAGATGAAAAGAGTATCTTATTTTTAAAATTATTTTTACTATTTATTTCTCTCTCGTTCCAAAATAAAATCAATTAATCATATATATTTTTTTTATCCAAATATAAATAAAGTTTTAAGTTGCTAATTATCAACACATGATTATAAATTTTCCTCTTTTTTTTTTCCCCAGTCATTCAATATAATCTCTTGTTTAAATGAAAAGACATCGCATCAATTTAATTGAACATCGCATCAATTTTGGACAACGATTGGATACCACTGAATGTATACATGCAACAACCAACTACTCAACCATACTCACTCACACGTCAATTCTAATTACTCTCTCTCTCTCAACCAAATCATCCGAGTCATAAATCGCGTGTCTAGAAATTACTATTTATCAAGGTTAGGAGGTTGTGTAATAAAATCGAGTCGAACTTAGATCTAAGCTATGTAGACTTTATTTTGAATTACTCGATCACGTCCTTAAATGCTATCGATCTTTACTTAAATGATAAACATCTAATTTATATTAACGAGTAAGTCTATATTGATCTCTGATTCAATTAATACATATCTTATTTACGTTAACAAATAAATCTATAGTCATTATCGATAGACATGCATTAAATGAAATTCGTCCAATTTATATTTATATTTTCTCTTTAGATCAGATCAACAGCTTCAAAACAAACAAAATCCCCATTTACTCCAAATTGATCTCATTTATAAGTCAAACGATAGGATTTTAGAAAAGATTTTGTCATTTTATAGCAAAATAGAAGGACCACATAAAATTAGTCCCAAAGCAAAGGGAAGTTGGAAGAAAATTAATAGAAAAGACTCTAATTTTAGGGGAGGGTCCCTTTGCCGCCTCCTAACTTAGACTACACTGAAAGTCAACAAAATAACAATTCTTTTCCTCTATGAACACTAGAGAATGAGAAGAATCACGCCTGCCCATTTTCATCATCTTCTTCTTCCCTGCAATCGACAAAGCCGTTTCCCTTCTCTTCCACCGGCCACCGGAAATTCCTCCGCCCCGGTTATGATTCTCTCATGAGCCATGTCCTTCCATCCCAGGAAGTTGCTTAACGATTCTTTTGAAGAATCTATCTCAAAAGTTTGTCAACCTTATTGCGTTGATCTAAACAGAGATGGGTCGTGCCCAATTTTATGTCTCTCCCAGTGCTATCCAATTTGCAACCATCCTTTCTTTTATGACCTTCCGCCACCGCCGCCGCCACCGTCTACTTCCGTTGTAAATCATCATTCGGGAAGACCTTTTGGGCTTTCTGTATTTCTAATTGTTTCTTTGGCTGTTCTTGCCACCGCTTTTTTTGCCTTCTTTTGTTACGCTTTCTATAAGTGTTATAAAGGATTCTGTTGTTCAACGAGGCAGCAGCAACCACCGGCTCAGCGGGAGGAGGAGGAGGAGGCGCATTTGGATTTTTTTGATGAAGATCGCGGACCGGTGGTTGACCATCCTATTTGGTATATTAGAACTGTCGGCCTTCAGCCGTCGGTCATCAGAGCCATCACAATTTGTAAATATAAAAGAGGTGATGGGCTTGTTGAAGGAACGGAGTGTTCTGTTTGTCTGAATGAGTTTCAAGAAGACGAAACTCTTCGGCTTTTGCCCAAATGTAATCATGCTTTTCATATACCTTGTATTGATACTTGGCTTAGATCTCATACCAATTGCCCCATGTGTCGTGCCCGTATTGTGATTCATACTGCTTCCCTGCCGTCGTCCGGGCAGGGTCACTCCGATTCTGGCCGTGTGGAAGAAGAACCCCAAGTGAGGGTTTCTGAGAATATCCCGGAATCCGGAAGGGTTGGGGAAAATGAACAACTTCAACCGCAGGTCACCATTGAGGTAGAAGATGATCAAGAATTGCGTGCTCGAAATGGACTAAAGAGGGACGCAGAAGATGCGGCTGGGAATAGTTTTGCCAGAGACGGGGATGGAGTTCAGCCGATTAGAAGATCGGTTTCAATGGATTCTTTGTCAGCCTACATGATAAGTTCTGATGTAACTCATGCATTTCCAGTAAATTCTGATAGGAGTTCAGGTAAGCAAGTTTTGGAAATGAATGGAACAAGTACGGGTATCGCTCTAAAGAGGGTTGATACTGATCAAAACTTGTACAAATCAGCTGGTAGTTCTTCAAATGAGAGGTCACTGCAAAAGGGTTCTTCTTCTTCAATGGTGATGAGATCACTTTCTTGCAGTGCCAAGGTGTTCTTATCCCGCTACAGCAGGAGCAGCAGGAGCTCTGTTCCTCTTCCCCGAAGCTTTTGATTAATTTTCTTGATAAATGTACGAGTTTAGATTTATCTCTGGAGAGCTTCTCAATGAAGTTCCTAGTGTCAAAAATCTAATATCAACAAAAAATGGTATGCTTTGAACAATAATGAGTGGAGAACTTGTACAAAGGCTGATCCAAAAAGATGGAGATTGCCAACAGGAATTCTTGTCAATACAGTTTCTCATTTTGTAATTTGCATACGGCCAAATGGGATCAGTAAAATGCAAGTAACATTTTTACTGTCTTGTGAAACAGTTTTACTTCAGCCATCGAATGCATCTAACATACGTATTGATAGCACGCTAAGCTAATTATTTTGATGATAAATTAACAAAGACGTCACTTTCCTTTACCAAAATAAATGATACTTAAAAATCCCCTGCTTCCAAGCTAATCTTTCCATTGTCCAATTTCCGCAGTCTAAACAGAAGCAGCCACTCCCGTCGCAGAGGCACCTCTTCAACCATCCAATATGTCTTGTGTGAAAGTACTTGCAGAATCATCTGATCTCAAGTCTATTCCTTCCAAATATGTTTATTTAAAGGATTCCAAAAACTCCCCAATTTCAGAATCTAACGTTTCAATTCCTGTCATAGACTTTTCGTTGCTTACATCAGGTACTCCGGATCAACAGATTAAAGCTGTGGAAGACCTTGGTAAAGCCTGTGAAGAATGGGGCTTCTTTATGGTAAACTTGATTTCTTCTTTTCATTTGTTTCTTAACCTTGTTGTTCCTCAGTTTTTTTTTTTTCTTTGAGGGATTCTCAAGATTCACTTCTGGTTTCTTTTGATTGGATCGATATTGCAGTTGGTGAACCATGGCATACCAAAAAGTCTGATGAAGGCAATAATTGATGTGTCTAGTGAGTTCTTCGATTTGCCTGAGGAGGAGAAGATGCAAGAGACCAAGCATGTCTTGGATCCCATCAGGTATGGCACCAGCTTCAATTCTCAGAAAGATGAGGTCTTTTGCTGGAGGGATTATCTGAAGGTCATTGTTCATCCACATTTTCACAGTCCCAAGAAACCTGAAATCTTCAGGTAAAAATTTTACATTCAACTGCCAAAATCGCTTTCATGAATGATTGAAGGTAGTGGTTGGGACATGTTTTTCATTGAATAGGACAATACAGGTGAAGAAATTTACATTAAAGCATCCAAACATGTCAAGAATAGATAGATACCATATTTGGGATAGGAATGAATGATCAGAATTCATCTGAATTTGCTTGATTGTTTTATTGACCTTGAATTTTTACCCAAGATTTGTAAAAGCTAATACAGCTTGAATCAAACTACGAACTAGTAATTGACACTAATAGACAGTTGTCAGTGAAAGAAAACAAGGAAATCTTAATTGGTATGCGATGCTGCAGTGATCTATTATCTGAGTACAGTGAAAGAACTAGAGAAGTGGTGAAAGAATTGATCAGGGGAGTTTCTAAAAGCCTTGGTCTGCAAGAAGGCTATATGGAAAAATCACTGGAGTTGGACTTAGCACTACAGGTCTTTGTTGCAAACTACTACCCCAAATGTCCTCAACCTGAACTTGCAGTGGGCATCTCACCCCACTCTGACCATGGCCTTTTTACCCTTCTCATACAAAATGAAGTCGGAGGATTACAGATACAACATGATGGAAAGTGGGTTGATGTCAATCCCCTTCCTTATTCCATTTTAGTCAATACTGGTGAT
>JAOXNR010000029.1:4982472-5001294 GCA_028571225.1 Parsonsia alboflavescens | reverse complement strand
AATTTCATAAAATCTTGAGCGTTTTTCAACCAAATATTCCTGCAAACAAAAATCAAGCATAGGGAAGTAAAATATATATAAAATAACATAATTAAGCTAAGTTACATAAGATAATAGTATAAAAAAGAGCATAAAACTTAGCATAATTATGTGCAAATAATGTATTTTGCTACATTCATGTATAACTGAGATTCATCCATGACACTAATTATGCACGAGATATATAGCTTCTCATGTATACTTCTTCAATCCCAAATTAATTAATTTTTCGTTGAAGGAGGAAGTTTTTATTCTAAATTAATTACTGTTTACAGATTTCAATGCAAAAAATATACTTGAATTTCCTTTTCTACCCTCTCATTCATCTACTTTACATTTTTCAAAGTCAATTAATTGTTTCACATCTTCCAATTCTATATCAATCAATCCTAATACTTGTAATTGTAACTTCATAATAAATTTTCCTTGAAAATCAAAATAATTAAGAGATGTAAAACTGTCCAAAATGAATAAAGTTATTATTTCCTTAATATTGATCAAATAACTTTAAATGATAATTAAATTGAGATAGAGGGAGTAATTAATTACTTTTAGAGTAAGGAAAATTATGAGATGGACCTCAATCTTGTGATTGAAATCGTGACTGAGTCATCAAAAAAAACAAAACCTTTTGAGTTATTAGAAACAAATTTGTTATGTACAAAAAAATTCAAAACAAATTTACATGTATGAATTAGCCAAAGTTTTATTTATTTTTAAGTATTTTTAATAATATTATTTATAGTATAATTTCAAATTTTTAATATCAAAGTCAGGATGGCCGAGTGGTCTAAGGCGCCAGACTCAAGTTCTGGTCCTCTAACGAGGGCGTGGGTTCAAATCCCACTTCTGACATTTTATTTTTTTCCTTCCTTTATCCATTTGTTATATTACCTATTTTATCCTTTAACAATATATTTTAAAAAAGAAAAAAACAATTACACTTCCATTGTTTAGATTTAAAATTCCTTATAATCATATTCTCAATTTACTTTATCAAATTTTCTTTCCTTCTTGTTTATTCCCACCCTTAATCGAGATTGAATAGTGATACTCTACCTATCCCTGATATCCCTAATCATCCCTTTACCCCTCTCCACAAGGTTGAACAGTGATACTTTGTATATCCCTGACGTGTCTTAAACTGAAAAGTTCAACTTCAAGTGTTGCTGCTTACCATTAAGTCAGTGAGGCTCAACTCCTTGTTTATTCTTCTTTTGAGTTAAAAAAATGATTAGTTTTAATCTTTATTACAGCAGAACAATTGTTAAATCATATATAATTCAAAATCTTGTGTTAAAAGTGATTAAAGTCAAATTGAGGAGTAATTTATTAGGATTAATAAATATTTAAGTCCTTTAATAATAATTACTGGTACGATTTTACTAAGGTGCGTTCCGGAACGTGTCTTAATACGCGCTCTAACCATTACCGCAACGGAATTGTTGCTATGCAGCCAACTCTCCCAAGCCAGCCTTAGCAAATCCGATTACGGGTATTAGTACATGTTGAGAAAAATATTTGTATAATCCAGTTTTTAAAACTTTTTCATTTATTTTTGCAATGGGTAATTACTAACACTGGGAGAGTCGATCTCCCACCGGTTCCTCCTTGGCGAGAACTCCCAATGGCTGCGCGTTCCAATTTCCTCAATTTCGCTCGGTGAGCGTTTCCATTTCTTTTTCTTTGAACTCTGAAGTTCTTCAATTTCAATTTCTTCAATCTAATCCCAGTTGAATCTTGTGTGTAAAATTACGGTAGAAATGCGAGTAAAGGGAGGAGGGCTCTGCTTGGGTCTTTCATTTCTCCAGGTGAAGTTGTTTACCAAGGAGAAGAAGGGGGTGGTGCTGAAATTTGCAGGGAAGCTGCGAAAGGATCTCAAAATGTAATTGATGCTGAAAATGATGACCTAAAGAGCAGAATCTTTAGACTTAGATTGCCGAAGAGAAGTGCTACGAATGTTCTCCATAGATGGGCCAGCGAAGGTCGTCAAATTACCATGTCCGACCTCCGTGATATCTCTAAAGAACTCCGCAAGTCTCAGCGCTATAAGCATGCCCTTGAGGTCCCTTTCTATTTCTTTCTTAGTTTGAATGGCCCTTTTGATTTGTGTTTCAAAAATTTTTTTTTTTCCCAACAGAAAACTGAGTGCTTTGTACTTAGTAATTCTGAATAACTGATGGCGCAAATGGGTCGTCACTAGTGATGATTTATTTTATATCCATCTGAAGAATTGGAACTCCTGTTCATTTTATGGGTTCCTAATGAGGTTGAGTTGATTTGTTCCTACTTTCTTGGTTTGTGAACAAAACAAATGAGAAAAGATTCATTTTTTATTCCCTTTCGATTCAAGGAAATTTGCTAGATAGTGGCTCTGTTTGATAGACTTAATCTTGTTTTCCTTATTTGTTTGAATAGAACATTGGAATCAATATTCTTCAAATGCAGGTATACCTTCAGATTTATTTTTCATAACCAAGAGACAATTTGATTTTAAAAGACTATTGGTTTTCGTACTCTCATATAACATGTTAATCTTAACTTCAATCTCTTGATTCTTTGTAAATTATTTTGCAAAATTTATGCTTAATCTTTCTGTACCTTGTTGATTGTTTGGGTAACCAAAGGGTGAACAATATCCTAAGCATTTGAAGTTGAATTTTTATATTTTGTAATTTTGATTAAAGGATTGGTACAAAAGCCAATACTTTTCATGTTTGTGCCATTGCTTCTAGACATTTTGTAGGTATTGTTTTTGCATTATTACATTCACCATTTCATGACTCAGAAGATAATTACTTTGGATTTTAGCTTTAGACGCCTCTTAAGTACAAGTTACATTTGAAAGTAATAAGGAAATGATGGCTGCTGGGCGCTGATTGTATTTCATACTGAAAACAACACTGACCAGCTACTCCTTTTTACGTATGTGGTTGTGCTTTCCAAAGTCTTGAGTAATTGTGTCATAAAATACAATGGGGTGCTATTATTTGACACTGTCTTGCTTGCACTTGTTGTCAACCCACCTTTTCTTGGATATCTTCTTCAATGTAGACAATGATTAAGTGGCATCTCTATATCTTTTTTTTTTTTCTTTTTTTTTGCTGGGAAAAGTGGCATCTCTAATAATCATCTTAAACAGTAATGGACTTAATGACTCAGAGAACAGAAAGAAGTTGGTGTGTGAGCCTTCCTTTGTGAGGAATCTAGGAAGGATCAATATATTTAGCTCTTGTCCTAGATTCATGAAGGCTATTTACAGTATATCTATATGGGCCTTTTTGTCATAAGCGAGGAACCTTATAATTGTCAAAAGGTTGTCCCAATTTCTTTGATAATTCATCTGTTCAGTTATCCAAAGGTATAATCATGTGGTCATCTCTAGCTGGTAACTGAATACATATTATTACATTTAAGAGCAGAAGGAAATTCTGGGCTTATGCTCATCACTAATATGTACTGAGCTTTTATCCTGCATTTTTCTTTTTGATTCTAGCTTTTGATATTTAATTGAAATTCTGCAGTTATCAGAATGGATGGTGGCTCATAATGAATTCCAACTATCTGACTCTGATTATGCTGTTCGCATTGACTTGATGACCAAAGTCTTCGGCATTGATTCTGCTGAGCGTTACTTTGGAGGTCTGCCTTCCTCAGCAAAAACTAGTGAAACATACACTGCCCTACTGCACTCTTATGCAGCATTAAAACTGATTGATAAGGCTGAGGCCCTCTTTGAAAAGATAAAGAAAGAGAACCTTTCTCTAAGTGCTCTCACTTACAATGAGCTAATGACCTTATACATGTCAGTTGGGCAGCTGGAGAAGGTTGCACTTATTATCGAGGAATTGAAACGCCAGAAGGTTGCACCAGATCTATTTACTTACAACTTATGGATAAGTTCACGGGCAGCAGCTCTCAATATTGATGAGGTGAGAAGGATTCTTGATGAAATGAGTCTCGACTCTGGCTTCAGCGAAAGCTGGTTAAGTTACATGAAACTTGTCAAAATCTATATTACTTCAGGTCACCTTGTTGAATCAAATTCTGCCTCTCTGGTAGAAAATGAGAAGGGTCTTACACAAAGAGAATGGATAACTTACGACTTCCTCATTATTTTGTATGGAGGAATGGGGAACAAGGAAAGAATCAATCAAATCTGGAAATCTTTGAGAATAACTAAGCAAAAGATGATAGCCCGAAATTATGCTTGCGTGGTTTCATCCTATCTGATGCTTGGCCAACTGAAAGAGGTGAGAGAAATCATTGATCAATGGAAGCAATCAACAGCTGCAGACTTTGGTAGCTCCATCTGCAATAGGCTTCTTAAGGCTTTTGCAGAAGTTGGGTTGAATGACAAGGCTGCTTCTTTGCGGGTGATTCTGATAGAAAGGGGCTGTGACCATTTAGATGAACTATAGAATACTGTATACTGTAAGCTCTTTGCCTGATTTTGCTTCATCTTTCAACTATGAGTTTAGGATCAATTTGACATCCAACAATAAATGTACACAATTACTTTTGGGATAGATCAAAAGCAGCTCAAGCTGCTGTTTCTTGCTTACATTTTCTTTATCATGATGTAACAATGCAATTTTCTCCTAGAGCTTCAGGTTATTATTAGCTACGATCTTTATTTTTATTTTTGTACACCCATCTTTCCCTCACTCTCACTCTCCTTACGTTCCTTGAGATCAACGGTAGTTTTCCACTTATTCTCGTTATGTCTCGAAGTTCATAACTTAGGTATTCTATGAGCTTCACCAATTACCATCCTAGTGTTGTCGTAAATGCCTTTTGTATTTCTTTGGCTTGTGAGTTTTAAGAAGCAAGAAATTCATAGCTTTTCTTCTACCCGAAATACAAGATACTTCATAAAATCAAAGATGATTTACATTTTGAAAAGGGACAAGCATTTAAATGGTAATTCAAAGAAATCAATATCTTTGTAAGTAATGGATATCTCGATCAACAAAATTGTAGATAAAAAAAAATTAATTGTCACTTCTCAACTCCCAAAAAGTGAATATAGCCTGATCAGATAGCATCATTATATACTCATCTTTATAGATATATAACTTTATCAATAATATAAATCAATTTATAAAATTTTATGAATATTTATTGTTATTTTTCCATTAATATTCTTTTGGTTAATGACGGATTTAGAACAAATTTTGGTGAAAGTATAATTATACTATATTTAAAGGTAAATCATTAAATTTTAATGGAATCATATAGTTCATTTTTATCTTAATTTCCTAAACAGTTCAATTGGAATTTTTTTAATATTTGACTAAATCAAGATATTATTAATATTTATTTTTTTTAGTATGTATGAAAAGGACCTAAAACCATCTAAATTATGAATCCTAACGAAGTGCATTAATTACTGCTGGTAAAAAAGTATCTTTGACATGAAGGTGAAGGTAAATGAGTGAATCAACTACGGTAAGTAGGACCCAAAAGTGGACTCCTGCCGTTGATCATACCGACGTGGCTCCGAGATAGACGTTATAACCGGTGGATTCGCGCGAATAAGATAACTGAAATTGGGAAAAGCAGTCACATGTTGCCTCTGTACTTGAAAATAATTGCCGTTCCCTTTTCTTCTCTTGAGGGGAAAAGAAAAAGCGGAACTGTGTTTACTTGCCCCCCAGAAATTTTCTTCTCTATGAAGGTTAACAAAGAAAGATCTTTCTGATTCTGTTACTTTCCCCGTCTTCATCGAACCCTGAATCTAGCTTTTGCTTATTAGAATTTGCTACTTAAAACTGGGTGTGATTTTTTGGGATTTCAATTTGATTTTCTGGGTTTTTTTTTTGTTCTTGCTGATTTTGTGGGTTTTGTTTCTTGGTTTTTTTTGGGGGGGGCTTTTGCCTCTCAGGTCATCAATGTGAGAAGAAGAACGAAATCAATGTTTAAGGCATCTGAGTTATTCAGACAAATGGGTCGCAAGAAAAAGAATAAGAGGATTCACATAACTACAGCCCAGGTTCAGAATAAAGAAGTTGTGCTTTTGTATTTCCTTCTGTTTTTCTTTTTCTTTTCGAGTTTTGTTTGTGATCCATTTTGATTTCTTTGAGCTTTTTATACTCCAATTTGAATTGGGCTTCTAATTGATTTCAATTTCATTGTATTGCAGAATTTGATGAAAATTCAGTATTTTGCTTGCTTTAGTTAGCTGCTGTTGGTTACTGTTGATCTGGGGGAAGTCATACTGCTTTTCCGTTTTTGGATTGTTAACCTATTTTCTAATTGGCTGTAGGAATCTTTATTAATTTTAGAGATTGTGATGACATAAGCAGTTTTAGGTATAATTGCTTAGATTTTCTACTAAGTTTGGATTCTCTAGATTTCGGAATGGAGGGCTTGGGCAAAAAAAGGAAAGGAGGAGATCTGTTAGCTGTAAATAGAAAAGAGCTGACTTCAATTGAATTAGCTTTGTCACATCTTTCATTGAAAGATTACTCAAGGAGGAGAAAGAAGTGCAAGGGAATTGTTGTAAAACATAATGTTGGTTCCAGAAATAGTGTAGTTCCTGGTGTGGTGACTGCCCCGCCATGTGGTAGTGCATGTTTAGATGCATCAAGTAGAGGTCTTAAGAGGAAAATTGGGTGCATCGATTCAGCCACTCGGCTGGGAAGGAAGAAGAAGATTGAGCAGGAATATGAACTGGGTAAAATTATAGGACAGGGGAAGTTTGGTTCTGTGATTCTCTGTCAAAAAAAAGTAAGTGGGGAACAATTTGCTTGCAAGTCTCTGAAAAAGGGGGAGGAAACTGTTCACCGGGAAGTAGAAATCATGCAACACCTTTCAGGCCATCCAGGTATAGTGACGCTAAAGGCTGTTTATGAGGATGTTGAATATTTCCATCTTGTTATGGAGCTTTGCTCTGGGGGACGATTGCTTGACCATATGGCTAAGCAAGGGCAGCACTCTGAACATCATGCTGCTAATTTAATTAAGGAATTGATGTTGGTTATTAAGTATTGCCACGAGATGGGTGTTGTTCATCGAGATATAAAGCCTGAGAATATCCTTCTTTCAACATCTGGACAGATAAAGCTTGCAGACTTTGGCTTAGCTGTGAGAATTTCAGATGGTAAGTGAAAAATTTTTATGTTTTGAAAAAGAAAAGAAGCTTCTGGATCGATAAAGATGCATGAATTTTGTGCAGGAATGCTTGCTTGTGCTTCTGTGTGTCAAATGGAAAGTAGGATAGTTGTTGAATGAAGTGCAGGGTAATCCATTCAATAGTAAGGTCTTCTGTATTAACTAAGTGCAACCTGTACCATTGTATTCATCCATTAAACTGATGGAACCAGAAGAATTTGTCTGGGTCATAAATATGAATATATAAAAAATAATATTTAAAAAGAAATTTTGCAATTGAAAAACATGAAAATACATTGTGATGTAATAAAAGAAGTAAATGATAAAAAGAATAAAAAGTAAACGAAAGCCTTTGTGAAATTACTGCAATTAGTGTTATAAAAATTTACTACTTGGAGATTTTTTTATAATCACTGGCATTTAGCTCAGAAAAGAGAACAGAGCTTTTGTGCAGAAAAAAGAATGAGACAGTATATGAGGAGAAATAGAGAGTAAAAGAGAATTATGGTTTTGAGTTATTAGAAAAGAAAAGATTATTAACTTCCTTCGTAAATAAATTTTTAAGGGGCATATCTGAAATTTAAGTAGGGCATATCACCTTATCTCTCTCATTGATCCATTCATTGTCTGGGAATGATATATTCATGTCCAGACATACATAGACAAGACATGTGCCAAGCACTCGAGGTGCAGGAGGATCCAAATTTTAGGATTGAAATGGATTGAGGAAAAATGAAAATGGAGATGGAAAATATGTTACTTAGACGTGAGCATTTACAGGAAGGAAGGTAGTGGAGTACACTTCACAATATGATTGTATCAGAATAACCAAGGGGAGCAATATTCTAAAGTATTCTTTAATAGGCCTACACCTGACAATGAAGAGGAACTTTGTCGAATTTCAATCACTATACTGGAGATGGGAGGACAAATTCGTAGTTTAACTGGAAGAATAGGAATAGATATGACTAAATTAACAGGAAAAAAAATGAAAAAAAGTAAATAATCTTGAATGCTGGAGAAATAATTGATGAAAGTATCACCATTGAATAGATGAATTCTGATTATCCTATTGAAATGTTAGATACACTGGTTGGGAAGAGATATTCAGTTAGTAGTTGTTTTGATTGTCGGAGAAAGAAGCAGATTGAAGAAATATATGATACAATGAAGTTTGGATATGGTTTCATTCATAGTTACTTGCTTGGAGGAAAAGGGTAGTTGCCTATTCTTGATTGAAGGTTTTTGGAATGATTAATAGAGTGGAGTTGCTAAACGGAAAATTTTCTTCTACTTTTGGTCTCGTTTCATCTTCCCCTAAAGCTACAAATACTGTGCTCTTACCTTTTATAGCTGCATGCCCTTGGAACTGTAAACCATCAGGCATCAAAATTCTCCTTTTGTTTGTTCATTTGTGCATCAACTTCTATTTGTTCAACCATTATGCAAAATTTTGAACTTTTCTTGAAGGGATGATTTTCTTATAGTGCTATTAGAACTTCTGAAACATATGATACCTTATAAATGTTCATTCTTCACATTAGGTCACAAATTGAGTGGTGTAGTTGGAAGTCCTGCTTATGTTGCTCCCGAAGTTTTGTTGGGCGACTACTCAGAGAAAGTGGATGTCTGGAGTGCTGGTATTCTCCTCCACGCACTTTTAGTTGGTTTTCTGCCATTTCAAGGTGACTCTTTGAAAAGCGTGTTTGAGGCTATCAAGAAAGATAATGTTAACTTCAACGGTGGAGTGTGGGAATCTGTATCACAGTCTGCTCGTGATCTCATCAGCAGAATGTTGATCAGAGATGTTTCGATGAGGTTTACTGCTGATGAAGTACTGAGTGAGTACTATAAACCCTAAGTATCCTTTGATGTCAAATAGTTAAGAGGGACATTCAAATTCATGCCGAAAGGGAATAACTAAATCTTATAGTATATGTGTAAGTAGATGACTTACATGCAAGGTGTATGCTGCATACATTTGTTGTTACTTGTTAGCACAATGTATGTTTCGGTTCCATTAACAAGTATCGGTAGCTGGAGACAAAGTATTATGTGAAGTTTTATGTTATAAAGCAACATGACATTTGCAAGGGCCAAAAACAAATGCAATAACCAGCATGCTTTCATCTGTTTTATCAGACTCTATCATAACCGTGCTCCTTGATTGATCAAATCTGATAATTGCGTTTATTCTGATATACCACAATTTCCATAATATTCTGTCATGCAATAACTTTGGGGGTAATCTACTAGAACCTTGATCTTGGTTCTCTTGGCAAATGTGCTAAATTTGATCTATCTTGGCCATGCTTGTCAACAAATCGAATAATTGGACAATTTTTCATGTATTTCCTTTCCAGGACATCCGTGGATCTCATTTTACACTGAACCCACGATAGAGAGACTTACAGTCATGCCAAGTAATAAGAACCATGCAAAATTGCCTTCCGGACAGGCCACTGCTTTTGCCTGGCTAGAGTCAGAGAGACTCATATCAAAAGCCACTGGCCATCTCTATGATGACTCTATGAATACATTATATACCCATGGTTCAGGCAGGATGATTGAAGGCGAAGACTATGATTTAGTCGACATTCTTGCAGCTGCAATCTCACATGTAAGGATATCTGAGCCCAAGAGAAGCAGGCTATGGAATCCCGTGAGGCCAATTCAGCAGGAATGTTCCTCTAACATGAAGGCTAGCAGCCTCTGCACTGCCTTCTGACTCGACTTTCTACCTATTAATTTATCTGATTCCACATTCCCACTGTAAATATAATGTGACTGGAAGTTGACCTACCCCTAGTAGAGACTGTTCCAGATAGCAATAACCAGGAGACATATGGGCTAGAGAGTGTGTGTTTACTTAAGCTACATAATGTTCTGACTAGGTTCTAAGATAATCTTCCCCGTTTACTGGAAATTGATTGTGTTATGTTCTTTTCCTTCTCTGATTCCTTCGTGTTCCAACAAATACTGATTTAAGTGTGTTTATGTAAATATACGTTTTCGAGCAAATATATGCACCTTGCTGATGTTGTGCTCTAGCTGCTTTGATAACATTGTCTTGTGCTGAATATCAAACTCCTCCTGGTGATGCATCCTTGTCTCTTAGCTTATCCGATTGACATGTTTTTGGGGTAAGTCTCCTGTGGGCATCACATCTGAAATAAGGTGAGTCCCTCTTGAGCTATTCTTTAATTGAAGCTATTTTTCCTGGTGATTTGGGGGTTTCACAGTACAACTTTCCTGCAATTTTTAAGAAGTTCATTTTTTTGGAATATGAATGTTCCCAATGGATTATCTCCATTTATTTGGTCAATCCTTGTAAAGTGTGAATACAGATCAAGATTCAAGTTTCTTTAGTCCCTCAAGAAATTTTATAAGTCTCTCTCTCTCACACACACTAACATTTGTAGTATCATGAATTGAAGAAGGGCTCTGATCTAGTGATCTTAATGGTCTGAAACTGATTCTGTTCTTTCTATATATTCAGGAACCAGAAAATGCAGTAATAATGTAAATGCTCCCATAAATTATCACCCTCTGTGGGAGTACATATATATATATATATATGCAGCTTTTTCATGTAGACTTTGATAGAATCTGATTGGGATCATCAAATTGTGGCTAGACAAGAAGTAAAAGAATGTAAATATCCGGATTAGGGTTAATTATTAAAATAAATTTCTTTGCATCTGCATGTGTTGCTAGAAAATCGTGGATTACATCACTTGCACCACAAGGGCAGTAGTGCTCAATTTTCGGGGCCTAATCCTTGAAACTCAAAAAGTTTGGTGCCAAAGGAGCACAAAGCCCGGATGACCTTTGGATCAAATATTTTACATTTATTTATTTAGATTAATCTTTATTAGTTATATTATTTTATATATATATAGAGAGAGAGAGAAAATGCTATAGAATATACTTATAGCGAAAGAATGTGATGTGTTACTTAAAAAGTAAAAGTAACGGCAATATTATGTAACGTCGATTTTTCTCAATTTGTAAAGAGGAAGTCACGACCCTATGAAGTATACAAATTGAAAAAAATCGATGTCACAAAAATTGCTGTTACATTTTCCGATAGTAACACACCACAATCTTCCATTTTCCGTATATATATATAAAATATTTTTTATATATACATACATAATGCATATATTTCTATTCTTATTTCAACTTTAATTTTGTTATTTGATTATTAAATTTTAAATATTCTTTGGTAAGTGTTAAAATTATTATTTAATAATTAGTATTGATTGATTATTTTAAATTTGATTGATAAATATATATTAATTTGACTTTTTAGCATCTATTATAATTATTATTTAATCATGAATATCAATGGTTATTTTAAATTTAATTGATAAGTGTGTATTAATTTGACCTTTTAACATCTTTAATTTCAAGATTGAATTATTGGTCAATTTAGTCATCTAACTATATCAGTTTGGCCGTTTTGGTCCTTAAAGTTCTTTTTTAATCTTTTTAGTCCTTAAACCATTTTGGTCCTTTTGACAGGTCAACAGCCATTTGACGAAATAATAGAGGGTATTTAGGTAATTTCACTGTTCAGTGAAATTTTTTTTTTTAAAAAAAAAAAAACCAAATTCACTCACTGTTCATCTTCTTCTCCAGTAGGCTCCGACGACCTGAAGTTTCTTCGCGACCTCCCTTAGTCCAGTTTTAGTTCTTGAAATGTTTTTAACTTCAAATATTTGCACTGTCAGTTAGGCACTTCTTGCTGGGTTTCACCATAAGTATGCATTCTTGAATTTATTCCATAATTTATGATACCTACATGATCATATTTCAAAAATTCCCTCATTAAATTCATCTTGGGAATGAAATTTCTGATCAAGATTGAGACTTGAGAGTTGAGAGTCTTCCTAGAGGGAAGAGAGCAAGGACAGATGAATCCGGGCATCCTCCGTTTCTTCAGCCACCACCTTGGTAATCGGTTTGCCACTGTGTCTTCCTTCTTTCCCTTCATTTGCATGGTTTGTCATGTTTGGTAATCCCAGATCGTGATCATGATCCTGGAACTTCATTTGCATTATAATGTTCATGTTTCCTCTCATCTAATCCTTGGCTAACCATCCCTATATCTTGCCGGAAGTAGTTTGAGGAGACTATTGGAGAAGAAGATGAACGGTTCCTGAATTTGGTTTTTTGTTTTTTTTTTCCACTGTTCATGAACAGTGAAATGATCTAAATACCCTTTACTATTTGATCAAACTGCTATTAACCCATCAAAATGATCAAATAGTAAATAGTTTAAGGTCTAAAAAAGTAAAAAAAAAAAATTTTAAGGATCAAAACGACCAAACTAATATAGTTCGAGGACTAAATTGACCAATAATTCTTTCAAGATTTTATTTAAGTTACTTAAATTTTACATTCTTTCTTATTCCTGTAAGTAAATATAATTTACTTTTTTATTAACAAAATATAATAAAAAAATATGCAGGTATATCCGGCCTGATACCGATACCCGTTAGATAGGATTTGAATTTAAGTAGGTTAAATTCGACATGTAATCGGATAAGGTGTACATCATATATTCATTAATTGGATTTGGATACAGAATTAACCATTTCGATATCATTTAATACCATTTATAGCCGTCATGGTCATGTGAGTGATGCAACTGCGTACGTTAACGAAGAGCCTTGGTGTGCGTGAAATTTAGCCGGAGCAAGGCTTTTAACTATTAACTTTTCTTCCTTAATAATTCCTATTAAAAGTTGAAAATTAATTACTGTATCCTCTTCATATTATATGCGAAAAATTGTGGTATTAAAGGCCTTTGGAGTTCTCGAAGAATTCAGTTGATTATACAAAAAATTTCGAACGAACCACTCTTGATCCTCGGTTGGACAGTGGAATATAGGAAGAGTCAGAGGATAAAATAATAATAAAAAATATCATAATGAAATGAATATTTATTTAAAAAATTTTACAAGGACTAATTAAGGTTAAGTTATCAACCCTAGAAGGAAAAAAAAGAAAAGGGGTAAAAAGCTTGTATTCCATCATTTCTCTGAGGTCAAGACTCAACCCCACATATATAATAATACCCTCTTTATCATTCTTCCTTTGATTTTTCACCATTTCTCTTCTTTGCTTAATCTCCTTCTCCTAAATCTTCTTAGGTCTAGTTTCTGCCATCTCTGTTATAGCCCCACAATCCTTTTTCTTTTCTCTCAAATCTATCTCCGAAATTTGGTCGAATTTAAATCCAACTGATGAACTGATCATCAAAACCAAAAGAAAAAAAAAAAACCATCCATCCATCCATCCTTTCTTATCTGTCAGAAAACCATGAACAGGGCATCCTCAGAACCTGCAGAGAGAATCATCATCAACTCCTCCAACCTTAACAAACCAAATCACTATCCCAAACAACAGCATTATTCACGTACTTCATCAATCTCTCCCTTCTCTCGTTACTCACCAAAACTCTCCGTTTACCTTATAGTTTCTTGTGCCCTTCTTTTCATTCTCTTCCAAATCCAATCCCTCCCCACTCCACCCTCCCCTTCCCAACCCGCCCCATCATCATCATTCACCAATACTTTCATGCAAAAATGGCAGAATAGTATAACTACCAACAGTTCTTGCACTCAAGAACTCACTCATGATGACAGTACATTAATCTCCAAACTTCGTGACTCGGTCACATTTCTCCCTCTCAAGGACCTGCGTTACTCTAGCGCAGCCCAACAAGGTCACACGTGGTTCATGAGTTCCATGTATGACACACAAGAAGAAGGAGAGGTGCAATACCAACAATACCCTTCAGAATCATCGAAAGGAAGGCTTTTGTGCCTCAAGGGTAAAGACACTCATGAAGGTGCATGGAACTCTTACGCATTTGCCTTTCCTAAAGCCTTGCCCGAAAACGCCACCTTCATGAGAGGACTCACTTTTGTGTCTTACAACCACTATAATTATGATAACATATGGCACGGCCTTTCTGCCATGGTGCCATTTGTGGCCTGGCACATCAAGAACGGATGCGCCATATCACCATCCCGGTGGTTGCTATACCACTGGGGCGAGCTCAGGACCAAAATGGGACCCTGGTTGAGGATTTTGATGGAGGCGACGTTTGGGGAACCGCTTTGCATTGAAGGGTTTGGTGATGGGAAGGACGAGGAAATTGAAAACCCGTATTGTTTTGAGAATGCTGTGGTGATGAGACACAATGAAGGTGGGATGTCTAGGCAGAGGAGAATTGAGGTGTATGATTCGTTGAGGTGCAAGGCTAGACTCTACTGCAACTTCAGCATGGAGGGGAAGGGGAGGATCGGAGCCAGCGGAACGGATAAAGGGGTGCCGGTGATCGGGATGACCTTGTTCATGAGGAGTGGAGCTAGATCTTTCAAGAATGAGTCTGCAGTGATTGATGTATTTGGAAAGGAATGCAAGAAGGTAGAAGGCTGCAGACTAACAGTAGCATATTCAAATAATCTCACCTTCTGTGAACAGGTAATTAGCAATCAATATTCTTTAATTGATTCATCCTTTTTTTTTTTTTTCTTTTTGGATTTTGATCAAATTCATGATTCAAGATTTGCTAAATCTAATTAAAAAATAAAAGTACAAAGTTTTAAATATCTTTCCTATTTCATTCCATGGCATAAGTCGTTTAAATAATTAAATCCCACGAGTCGGTTTTCAGAGTTTATAAGTATCTATTGCTTTATTATACTTCTTTTTATCAATGAGTTTTTTTACTCAAATTTCTTATTTGTTCTGATTGAAATTTATTAATATATATATTTTTATTAAATTAATGCATTTTTCTTTACTTTTAATATGTATAAAAAACGACATACTTCCTCCGTCACAGTTTATAAACTATTTAGATTAATTTTTTTTATCACTAAATATAAATTATTTTTATTAATTTATTAGATATTTTATTAATTTTAAAATAATATCCATATATTTCTTTTCTTTTTATAGTCACTTATACGTTTAATTAAAATCATAAAAAAATATTTTTTAAAAAAATATCTATTAATTTTGATAAAATGATAATTGGTGGGTGACAATATTGTAATACGAAAGAAAATTCTCAAAGCAAAGGGGAACAGCTGAATAGAATAGTCTATATAGTGGAGTGGTGATTGTGATGGTGATGGTGATGGTGGCGGGTGGGAAGATTTGGCAAAGGCCAATTAATTCTTTTTGTGGAATTTCAGCGGTTCCATTAACAGAGTTCATTCATGTAAAGGGAATGGAATATTTAGGCTTTTAGATGACTTTAAATCTTCGATTACACGTTTGTATATTATTCATTATTATATTAATAAAATATTAATAAAAATTATATATAAAATGTTTAATTATTATTATTTTTAATATATTCTATATTAAAAAGATTAATTAATTAAACTTAGAACACGTATTATATTTTTACTTGTAGAATTTGAAGTGATACACAAATAAGTAATGGGAGATTCGAAACCGGGGAGCTAGAAATTAGATTTCCAATTTGAACCATTTTGATTTTACTATGTCGTGTGGTAGTAATTATCACCAACTTTTTATTAAATTTTGATTTCTAGGTAGACTAATTTAATGACAGAGAAATATGGGAGGGTACTTTTGATGTCGTCCAAATTTTTGAACCTCACATGATATGTTTCAACATGGAACTTGCAAGTTGGTTAAGATTAATTTGCAAGTTTGAACTTCACAAGTTAATAGTGCACTCTAATTAATTAATTAATTTGGTTAAGATTCATGATCTCTATATTATACTATAACTAGGTACTATGTATATCTACGGACTCGAAAGCTTCTGTTATATCATTATAAGCTTCTGTTATATCATTATGTGTAACTTTCTATTACACTAATATAAATTTAATATGTATCACTAAACAATCATATTCTTTTGGTTCGCTTATCTTTTTTTTTTTTTTTTTTTTCCTTGACGTCAAAACGGCATCATTTCGACATCATCCCATGATGTGACAGCATACAACATAGAAATTTCATCCTTTCAAATATGTCAAAAGAGTATATATTATGGTTAACTGCTTTTAACCGATTGGTAGGATCAAGGTTGAAGATTGGAGTTGGAATTAGTCGTCAAACGATAACTCATCCCATTTATGCATGGTCATAATGATATGTATCGATAAAAATAGACCTATTATTAAGAATGAATATCTATTTTGTCATAATAAAAATGGTCACCAAGTAATTGATCGCACGCATTGTTTAGTTTGGTGATCAATTTCTTGAAATCATCTCCAGGTGAAGCTGATGGGTTCTACCAATATTCTGGTCACACCACACGGTGCTCAATTAACCAACATGTTCCTACTGGACAGAAACAGTAGCGTCATGGAATTCTTCCCTAAAGGTTGGCTTAAACTTGCCGGAGTTGGCCAATATGTCTACCACTGGTTAGCCAATTGGTCCGGGATGAAACACCAAGGTGCATGGCGAGATCCCGACGGTGACCATTGCCCGTTTCCCGACAACGACCGACGATGCATGTCCATTTATAAGGGTGGAAGGATTGGAGTTAACCATACTTACTTTGCTGAATGGTCAAGAAATGTTTTGAATGAAGTTAAGAAGATGAAGGAAGATGAAGAATTAGCTTCAAAGAACAGTACCCATACCTCCTCCTTTACTGGTTGTGCATGCAATTAATTAGCTAACCCTAATTTAAATGGTATAGGTATGATACATCATACCCCATATGATAAAGATATGATACGATTGATAAGAATAGATTGAAATACACATTCACGATTTAAAATATTTATTTTATACATTCCAGAGAAATGTAATTTCAAGGTGAGATGTAATATGAACTCATGATAGATTATTTGACGAAGAGTGGGAGAGAGAATTTGCTTTAACGGTGGAAGAGCAATCCAATGAATGACATCACTATTTAGAAGTCATATGACATCACTTTTCTTTTCTTTAATTATAAGTCATTATTGCTATGTATTTATTTAATATTTTACTTGTTTTTTAAATATTACTTATTCTCTTTATAAAACATTTTCATTTTCTCTGTCTTTTCTAATGTCCTCCATAGGCATATTTTGGGTTGAAAACTTTACTAATATTAATAAAATCACTACAAATGACTTATAAATAAAGACGGAGGAAGTATTCAAGTAATCATTATGATTAGATATATGGAGGTTAATGAATTTGTAAAGTTGGAATGAGGTGTTCTTGATGTTCTACGCCTCATTTCTGGTTGGTTTAGACACAATTGGATGTCTTTTTGATAAGTACTTGCTCTTTCACACTATGAAAATGAACAATTTTATATCATATCATATCACCAGTCCACAAAATCAAATCAAACCACACCAAACTACCAAAACCAATAATTCCCAATTTGTTGAACTATCAACATTACCAAGGAAATCATGTCTTGATTTTTAAGATGAACCACCAAACATCAAGCCAAATGAAAGATGCATTAAATAATTCTTGCTTGCCAATATCATCCCATATATTAAAAATAATAATCATTAAAAAAGTACCCATCGTGCTTAATCAAGATGTTTAGCCTTCCACGAATCTAATTCAAACTTAATTGGTGGAGATCGTTGCGGACGTACAATATAAATAAACACAAAACTTTTTTAAAATAACACAATCAAGAAAGTCGATCGTCTTTTTGACCCATATTCAAGTTGAGGGACCAAAATCTTGTTACCTATATGTCATATGCAAAAGGGAGTTGGCCCTTAAATTATATGGACGTCTGGATTTCGGTGATCTGTAGTGTGTACCTCTTGTTTATTGAAGGGTCATTGTAAAGAATTCTAATTAGAACAAAATACTTTTGCCTCTCTGATTCCATGAACAGAGTCCCTTTTTGGCTCTGTCCCTCACTTTCCTTTGGAGTTCTCCTCTTATCCCTTTCAGATACAGTGATTTGAGACTCCAAAAGAAAAAAAAAAAGAGAAAAAAATCACCATTCTGTTGTAAGGTTCATTATGTCCAGCCAAACCCCAGCAACCATTGTAGAGAACCACGTGGGAACAATACCTGGCACCACTCCTAAAAGTACCCCTGCTCACCTGGAGTTAACATCTTCCATGTTTGCGAAATATGTATCTATTATTTCTAACTTCAACCATGCATTATTGATAAGGTTCATAGCTACCATGGATATGATCCTGGTGTTAAAAAACAAAGTTACTCCTGTACAACTTGTTTATACCCTTCAAGACTAGTGGCCATCTGTGATACCCATCCCACCTAGTTGAAATCATGTGTGATAAAAATGATTTATTTTAGTATAGCAATCACAATTAATCAGTGTTTCAGGCCTGACGCTTATTATTTGTAATACCTCAATCTCACATCAAGAATGAGTCTAAATATCCATTATTAAGTACCCATTCATTTAATTAGTAGCAGATCAAGGTAACATGTAAATTGTAGAATGTTGATTGATAATTTTTTAGCTTTAATTGTTTATCCACAACATATGCAAATAAGTCATGGGATGGAAACCAATAAATCCCTATGGATTTGATTGAAGAAATTGGAACCAAATTCTAGACCACAAGAAAGGTCCCACAAACCTTATCATATTCACCATCATTGTCTGGTAGGAGAACTGTTTTATTGCAATCTTTTGCTCATTCACAATCC
>JAOXNR010000029.1:4936347-4977594 GCA_028571225.1 Parsonsia alboflavescens | reverse complement strand
CACAAAAAAAAAGGAACTAGAAAAAAAAAAATCACGCTGAAAAATCCAAGATATGACAGCAAAAGTATCCAGCTGATTCTTGATGAATCCACCTAACTTATCCTCTAATCTTTAAGTCTGAACTGTAGTTGACATACAATAAGTTTTGGGCAGTCGCTACAAATGGCACTACATCCGGTGGCGACTGCCAAAACAGGCCAAGATTCTGAATCAATCAGTCACCAGTGGGGCTAGCAATAAAGCACTACTACACTTAAGCAAAACACCAGAAGCATGATTTTTTTCCCATTTCAGATCATGTCTTTGTGAAAAAAGGCATTATAGGGCACAAAACTTTGGCCGCTGGACAGAAAAAGGCTGACCCTAAAGGAACAACTTCTGACTAACAGCAAAAGGATGTCTTTTGGAATGACTGATGGTTCGGTTCATTGATCACATGGGATGATCTCCGGTACCATTTTCGAGACTCAGATATCTTATAATACGTAAGATTTTCACTAAAGATCGCAGCTTTTTTCAGTAGAAAGCTCGCTTATCATCCACACTAGTATAAGTGAGTGGTGGAATTTCCGTCAGGTTATTGTTCAAACAAACAACAGAGGAAGATATCAAAGAGCGGATGATTTCAGATTATTCATTGCTAAGTTGACAGTCTAGGAAATTGGTGTTGGATTGAGAAAATATTTAAGGGAAAACAATGCAAATTAAATCACACATAAACAAATGCCCAAAGAAGCTAACCAACAAAAGAGACACTGTTGTTGTTGCGCATCTTCATCATCTTGTCACGTCCTGGACCTGGGTTCTGTTAGCTGAATCCAAGTTGTTAAACGGGCCATAGGCCATACTGCCCGGACTCCAATCCGGACTCTGAGGAAGTCTCACTTTAAAACTCTAGGACATTCATTTTTAACGAAGTAGCCTCTTTTTGTCAAAGTATTCAAATGTGAATACTTTACTTTGAGGCATGACAGTTGATATCCAACAATGAAAATGAAATTGAGCTATATGTTGTCATCATTCCTTCTAGTTTCAAATCTTTTCTCATCATCCCTAACCCTAACTATTGTGATACCCTTCCTACATTGAAAAGATATATATAGTTGATTGCTAAATAGTAATACTAAAGATCACTAAATTTATTACCGTGATATCCTAATATATATATAGTTGGTTTGTAATTAGTAATTGTGGATGCTACCAGACTCATCATAGTCATGTCTTGGACTTATGTTCCGAGCATGACAACTATGCCCATATATTTCTTTAAGCTGTTAAATTCAAGTGAAATGTTATGCTGATTAGTCCCTTTTCATGTGAACTCAACATTAATGGTTTAATATGCCCGTTTGTTTAGTACTACAATTGAAAGTATGTAAATCACGTAGCAGGGAAGTTATAGTCATTTGTTGAACAAACAAGAGGGTGCATGTATCACCCAATTAAGTGAAAATAGTCCCATGAAAACGCCAGAGAGTTGATTTTGATTTGTCTAATCTCTCTCTCTCTCTAGTTCAAGTCCCAAACTCTGTTCTTAACGTTTATTCCTCCTTTCTTCTCCTTGAAAGGGGTCAAATCAATAGTTAAAGCCTGATATCAAGCAGTCCCAATTCATTTTTACTACCCAATTAATCCTTATTAATCATATATCCCGTTCCACCAAATTCAAGAACTTGTATCCAAACATTGAGAATAAAGGAAGAGAGGGGCATTATATATTATACATATGAAAGCAATACATTCAGGGAGGAGTTTAGTATATAGCCAAAAGGTGAAAAAGGGACCATACATACATATTACTATTAGGAATTTCCCAATCAAGAACTTTCAGCAGTGAACATTACTTCCCAATCCGCAAAGGGAGAAAATTTATTCATACATCAAGAAATGATGGTAAACAGCAATCAAGATTGAAAGTCCACGTGCTAATGAACACCCCAAAGGAAAAACTCTAAAAAAGAAGAAGAAAGAGAGCCACCACACTTTGTACACAGCTCAAGAATCACCAAAGGGAGCAAAAAACCAGACTTCACGACAAGAATTGATCATGAATTTGAATGAATGAGCATCCAAATTTCATCATGAATCCCATCTTTTGAGGGCCCTCTTTGCCCTTTGCTCACTTCATGCTTTTACGACCTCCAATCTCTCATAACTACTCCTTTGAGAGCTACATGTGGTAAAATCACAGAAAAGAAAAGCACAGAATCAAGAAGACAATTTGAGGTGGATGGAGGGACCCCCAACACCAACCAACCACGCATGCACTTAATCCATGGCGATTTCAACATTTTTGGAATAAAGTTCCTCATTTACAGCACAGCCCACCATTGCCAGTACCATGCGTTTAAGACTATTGACTTTCTTTAATACCCCAAAAACCTTTCAAAATAATCATTTCTAGTCAGCAACTGCAGCCCCATTTTCCTCACCTCAACTAAGCTGAGAGGAAATTTCATCCCATTAACCATCTCTTTTATTGGCTCATCATACATACTGCACTTGAGCTGAAAACAGAAAGCAAAAAACCTTCACAAACACCATAAGACACCTTACTATTTTCATATCCAACGGAATATAAAGTAATAATTTCTTTTCCCAAAAGCAAGCATCAACCTGGGCAGGGGAAGAGAACCTCAGGTTGGCTAACTAGCTTCCAAAGTTTCAGCTTTTTGCCTCAAATATTTCAAGTAACTTATTGCTTCATCAATGATCAAGAGTGGGTCTTTACTCTTCATTCCAGGAAGAATACTTTCAAGAATTCTTAGTTTTTCCCAAATTTTAGCCTGCATCTTCCGGGTGCTAAGAGTGGAATCAGTATCCTCATCCAGGTTCTTGCTTTTGGCACAGCTTGATTCCACATCATCATCATAGTTGCTAGATCCAAACAATTTCGGTGAACTTATAGTGTCCTTCATCAATGATGACATCTTGTACCCACCATCAAGCAATTTTTGCCTTTTAGTTGAGCCATCAGAACTAGCAACTTCCTCTGTAAGTTCCCAAACTTTTCCATCCTCCTCAGGAACCCCTGTGGCTGCAAAGGGAGAGTGCCCAGTGCTTGTTAGTTCATCATTTTCATCATCACTATCACCATCATCATCCTCCGTGTAGAAGCTAAGTAAGGCATTGATTTCTTCTGTGTCCTCACGAACATCACCACCTTCACTACTAGTGTAATTCTCATCAAGTTCTGTTTGAGCAATTAACTTCACTAGAGATGGTTGCCCTGCTTTGAGTTTATCATCTTGCAAGCTCTGAGGACCAGCAGGTACATCAGGTATAACCGCCTGATTTTGGGAAGGGAAGTGGAAACAGCTGGAGAACAGTCTGATGTCTTTCCCAAACTGATCAAAAATAAGAAACCTCTTTTGAGCACAGGAATGTACATATCTTGGTGCATCTTGGACACCATGTCTATGAGGAAGAGCACAATGAGTTTCAGAACATGGGACCGAAGTGGGAACTACACTCCCTAAGTGAGGCAGTAACGGTTGGCAATGTCCGTGAACTCCATTAAGTTGGTCTGCTTCTAAACCCAAATATCCAAAAGCTGAAGCTCTTGGTTCTGCAAAATAAGTTGCATTGTTTGAACAAGGAGAATTCCACAGACAGTTTTGCTGAAAAGACTGAAGATCTTTGGCCGGAACCATCCAGCTGAGTAAATTATCTAATATACAAAAGCAGAAAGATCATAGTGAGCATTCCAGAAAGGAATCACAACTTTTTAATTCAATCAGCAATAGGATGTTTAGAAATCATACCACGAATGGCACTGAATCTCTGATCTTGGAACTTTAGAAACCAAAATAAAGAAGAAAACTTTTCCTATGACTTGAAGACGTATGTAAAAACAGCATCAATTACGTAACAGGTTTAAGTAAATGACGGAAGTACTCGGCCTAGAGAACAAGCAACATAAACTCATTGTTAGTAACTTCTTAATAATGATCTGCAAGATATGTAAATAAATTCACTCAAGTCATGTTTCCAGGAAAAGAAAGAGTATAACTGAATGAAAAAATCACGCAAAAATACGAGGATAGTAAATCAATCAATCTTCAACCAACCTGACAATTCTGCAATGGTTGAAAGCATGCTATCCCTCTAACTATAATAGTTGCTCTTCCTGCAATCCCATTCTCGTGTTTTAATGTCCGGAATCTTGTCTGGCTTGCTGCTTGGCACACCATAACTTCTTTCGGACCTTCAATTAATTCTAAACTATCTGAAAAGTACCAGTTGATGTTGAACCAAGGAAATACCAAAGAAGAAGAAAGGAATGACCAAGCTACAAAGTCGAGAGTCTATGGAACTTGAAGGAAAATACAAATCAATGAGGCAAAAATGTTGGAGCAGTTCTAGACAATGGACTCAAGAAGAGTTGAAGAAATCAAAATGAAGGACCTAAAATGGCTTGGGGCAATATCTGTTTTATCAGCTAATCATATAGATATAACAAGCAAGAAAATAGAGGTGAAAGGGTCCCATGGGTAGCTAGTTAGAAGAGAAAATAAGACAGAGCTTGAACCAGATTTGATAACTCCAATAGAAAAATTTACAAAATAACCCTGCAATATAAGTTCAAGGAGATAACTTGACGAAACACATCAATTGACAAGCCGATCCACCGCATATTTTATGCTTCTACGAGAGATTATTGTAGCCACACTGCTACTGCTGTGTAACCCAGTTGCCTGCATAAATGAGAATGACATAATTCATCATCCATCAGAAAAATCTATGGGTGTCAACTGAAATTATCTAGTTCATGAAAGCTATGTGTCACAAATTACAACACAAAAAGGATCTCCAAATTCTCAAACAACTTGAACACTAAGAAGTTAAAAAGCACACCAGCCAAAAATAAAGAGAACAGAATATGAAACAATAAGAAACAACAAGGGGAAGAATTGACAAGTCCTGAGAAACACATGAGCTAAAACGTCGCTGAAGGAATTTGATCAAGAAATTGGTTGAAAAAAGGGGTTCTAAGGAACTATAAAACCTGTAGGTAAACAGATAAATTTATAATCTTCTTCAGCAAACTTCAATTATCAGAGATCCAAGAAAATTTAGGCCGAGAAAAAAGAAAGAATTCAAATATGAACCCACTTCAATTATCAAATATCAAACATCAAGCTGATGAAAATTTTGGAAAAAGAACAAAGTGAAGACTTACAAAAAGAGAACCAAAAAAAAGTCGATGAAGAAATCCACCGTTGTATTCTACAGAATCAGGGAGAGAAAGAGAGAAACTTGATGAACGGTTGATGGGTATGGGTTTAGAAACTTTGCTATCGGGAGAGTTAAGGGTAGTTGAACTCAAGGGAAGGCACCATTATATACACAGAAATTGCTGTTCCAATGCCCATTGCTACCTTTATTGCTTTCAATTTAATTTAATTTAATTTTTTCATTTTCTTGTTTTCAACTCTGACGTTTGATCATCATTTCAGGAACATGGTACTTTACCCCTCCAAAATGTTGGAATTTCTTGGATTGAGCCCTTGAGAATTGCATTCTAAATTCAGCCCTCAAAACTTTTAAACGGTTCTGTAAATTCACCATGGAACTATAATGGGTTGATTCACTTTATGCTTTTGGAAATTGACAGACTTGTTCATTTCCCTTAATGATTCTGGCACGATCTTGAAAACAGGTTTATCTAATTGAAACATCTTTTCAAGATTGAATCACAATTCTCGAATCAAGTCTTATCTACAAATAAGAGTCAACGACTTAAAATCGAATTCAAATTAGTTTCACTGACGTAAGATACATTAAGAAAAAAATATGAAAGATTTAATGAAATTGATGCTTTGAATATAACTTTTAAATCATGTAAAACTTGTTAAGAAAAAAACATGAAAGATTTAATGAAATTGAAGCTTTGAATATAACTTTTAAATCATGTAAAACTTGTTAAAAAGGTAAAGTAGATTATTATTGTAGATTATTCTTCTATTACCAAGTTTTAATCATAGAAAAAGAAAAATAAAAATAAAAACAAAAAGACATTTATGCTGCCATGTGATTTGGTACACCTTAGCCAAACTTGATGAAGCATGCAAACAGTTATAATCTTCTCATTCACTGAACAGAGATTAGTATGATTTCTTGAGGACATGCTTACAACAAATACGAACACAATCAATCAGGCAAGAAGAAGGAATGAATTTTTTAAAAAAAAAAATTTTCTTATATTTTCCCTTTCCTGGACAATGAAATGAAACTCTACTCCTGCTCTTGCCTTGTTCTTTTAATCACAATTTCTCATGCATAATTTGAGCCCATAATCCACGACAGATTAATAATTACCAATATAATTTGAGGGCAGGTGTAACCACCCCTCTCCTCCCCCCCTCAAACACCCTATGACAAGCCTCTAAAACTATATAATTCATACGCAAAGTGTTCAGTTTTATATTCTTTCTTATCATCATCAGAGGCAACACGTTTGTTCAAAATATTCATCTTCACGTCTGCACTTTGAGAGACAGAAGGCCCTTTTGGGCATTGGCTGAGAGTAAAGTACGCTAATAGTATCTCCTTCCAAGACAGATGAATACCATGATTCTGCCTGTGTTTGAAAAAATAATACACATGTTCCCAAGGAGATCCATTGCAAAAACTAATTGAAACTTCATGGTTGCTTGTAGTTAAATGTAGTTAGTTTGTCTGTTAGATCGACAGAACTCGAATTTGAAACAACAATGACCAAAGTAAATGGATCTCAATCCCAAGTTTAAAACACAAAATACAAGCTTAATATAATAACACATGACAATACTTAAGAATGAGAGGTTTTGAATTCAAGACAAGATGAAAGTAAATAAAAAATCACCATTGATCCTCGAAAGTGGAATAACAACATTTAAGATCAAAAGATCTTAAATTCAAAACCAAATGAAGGTAAATAGAAAATCACCATTGATCATTAGAAGTGGGGAGAGTACAAAATAGACAAAAAAGGAAATGTAGTTAGTTTAAATCTACTTCTTGTTCAAGATGTCAAAAACAATTTGTTCCGAGGATAGGAAAGTAAAGAAAAGTTGTTTTAAGATAGAAATCTTGGATTCAATACTAGAAAGCAAAAAGGAACGGAAACTAAAAACTTTACCGTTGTGAATATTTGTAAGCTTGAGGCAAAGAAAGACAGTAACTGGTTTGCGAAACTTTGGCTAAGAAGATTGAGTTCTATGTCCATAAGAGCAAACAATACTATTCCCCTTTTGCCTTCTTTGAATTATCTCTTGTGGGTTTTCCAGGTTCAAATTGTTGGGAGCTACTAAAGCTTTTCTGGCATCTGTCATTTTTTTCTTGTAAAAGGAGTGCAGATTGGCAATGGTGAAATGAGATGACCAAAAAGTATGCCAGACTTAGGTGAAAAACTAGATCAATTTTCTTATGTAAAAGCCAAATCTAAACACAACAAAGATCACATACTATATTTATAGGTATAGAACCACATCTCTTTTGGCAAGTTTAGTACACAACCATATACAGTTGACTGCCATATCAAGCAGACATTAGATGGAATGTATTTTTATTCTCAAATTCACTAGTAAAACTAAACAATAATGCATTACTGGGCATTCAGTACTTCAATCTCGAAAACCAAATCAGAGTTTGGTTGGATACCCCATGCTGGAAATCCACCAGGGCCATAAGCATAATCAGGAGAGCACTGCAAAGATTTAGAAGTGTAAGGAAATATAAAACATTTAAGTGACAACAATTCGCAAAACAAAGTCCCCTCCTTATTGTTTTTACCCCGTGTCTTGTGATGTAAAAAATAATGTGTGCTGTTCATGTGTGACCCCAAATTCTATTTCCTGCCCTCACTCCAAGTATCTCCAAAATTTCCTACAGCCTCCAGTGGTGATAATCATAGCAGTAGAAATGATAAGGTCACAGATGCTAACAAAGTAACAATGATAACATGATGATCAACACAAGAAGGTTGATAATTCTTTACAAGCAAGGGACTTATCTAATGTTAGAAGAAGATTAAACGAAAACAACAAAATTTGCTGTGAATTAGTTTCATTACAGCTTTTCTAACAAAGCGCAAGTTATGATGCCATTCTTCATGCAAATCAGCAGATAGCCAAACTCAGAAAACTCTGTTTTGTGTTCTCTTTGTTAAGTCACATAGTAATGAGTGTGTCCTAGGTGAAGCAAGACTGCAGTAAAGCTATCTTAAACTTTATACATTTGTTTATCTACTATATGTACGTCCTACTGAACTTCATTCCCACATTTAAGGCAAATCTAACTTTATGCAGGGCCTTCTCGCTTAGAAGAGGGTACCATGTCTATGAAAGAAAAAAATCACAAGTCAAGCATTTTGCCTACCCGTAAGCGAGCAACTTCTCCCACTTGCATTCCAAGTACTCCTTCGTCCCATCCTGCAAGGAGACAAATAAGTCAAACAATCACAGTAATGAAACAAGTTACCAAGGCAAATCACTGTCTTCACCAAAATAAAAGTTGTCTTTCTTTTCTCTCTATTAACATGGATAGGTTCTGAAGTTTAAGCAACATCTGACATTTTCCAGTTCATTTATTCCATATAATATGTTCTCCTTGTTACTAAGTGAAGTAAATATATATCAGATGCACTAGATAGACTAAAAAGTTGCCAATTCTGGCCAAGAATTTTCCCAGAATAAGAGACTACTTTCAAAGCCACATCTGCACATATAAAAGAGAACCCTGGACGTGTGGAGTCATTATCCCACCTTCAGGACTCGAGATTGTTCAATATATACCTCATTCACATCAATATAAAAGTAAATACAAAGACAAGCTCTGGAATGGTAACATGAATAAATCCACAACATTGCTCAGTCTAAAAGTCACACCCATAACAGGTAACGTGGGGAGCATTATAGAACAAAATATCAGCAATCAACACACAAAACGATTATTAAGGTCTAAAATCCAGTCCATTTTGACTTAAACATCTATGAAAAAAGAGCCAACCAAGTTTACCTTTGATAACTTTCCCCCGACCAATCTGAAACGAAAATGGCTGCTGTCCAGGATCCTTGGTGCTATATCCAGATAAAATTTCAAACCCACATGGAAAGAAACCAAGTTAGAAGAACGAAAATTAAGCTCAGGTAACGAATACATAGAAAAAGACTTAATTTTTAATTTTTCTTTTTTTTGAAAAAAAAAGAAAGAAAGAAAGAAAGAATGAAACTTTGTGGTCGTAAATACTCAGTCTCAACTTTGTGGTCGTAAATACTCAGTCTTAATTCTAAATTTAATACTTATTCATTACCTCCAGAATTTCTGAGATAAATCACCGTTCTTTCCTGCAAGAACAAAAAAAATAAGATAAATTAGCATGGACAGTAAATACCAGCTAATGGCAATGCAGTACAGCGTGATACGAAAATAGAGAGATCGAAGCTAACCGAAACCGGTGCAGTGGACAGTGACGGTCTGGCCGCGGGTGGGTTTGGCTCCGGTTCCGGCCCTCAACAATTCCTTTTCGATTCCCATCTTCGGTCGGCGTTGATATTTCGGCGTCTTCTTTTTGTCAGAGTTTTCGAGAGGACCGGTGAAGTACGGTTTGTTTTATAGCCAGGTCACAGGTCGCAAAGCCGGAGTACGTGGACATTCACTCAATGCGATGCGAAGATTGTCGCACAATTGAATGCGATCAACAAAAGAAGGGTAATTTCGTACATATCTGGCCTAATTTAATTTTTATTATTTCCACAGATTTAAGAGAATGAATGTGAGCAATGGTAAGTGAATGGATTTTCATTTTTGATTCAATATCGCATTTTTTATAAATTAATTAAAATGAATATTCAACTCTACTTTATAGAGATAGTACTAACCAATTTTAGTAGTTTTCTTTGATTAAGGTTATTCAATTTAAATAGAAGTGTAAAAAATCAAAGACAAAAATGGTGAAGTCAAATAAAGTGGGCTATTTTTCATTTCTACTCTTTTCTCTATTCTTTTATATTCTCTTCTCTCTTGAACTTTGACAATCTGAAAATTTCCTTCCTTTTTATGCTCATGTACTCGACGTTTCCATGACGAATTCCAAGTTATCTTCGCTTTTGAATTTCAAACAACCCCTTAATCATTCAGGAACTGATTGGATCAACAGAACCCTTTTCGTGATTCTTGATTCTTGATTATTGATCAGTTCTGAATTCTGTCATGGAAGTCTTGCAGATTCCTCAAGAACAACAGCTCAAGCAAGAATTCCAGGATATACTATTTACCACCAAGCATACAGTATCAGTCGATCATAAATCCACTTTAAATTTCAAGTCCCAGCAGCACCAAACTTTGAGCAAAGAAGATATTCAAAGTCTTCGATGCATAGCAGAAAAGCTGGGATCATCTGATCACTTTCATGATTGTGTTCAAATTTACATCAGAAGCAGAAAGGACAGAATCAACTCTGTATATGGTCAACTTCAGAAAGAAATGAATGTTGAATTTGAATCCTTTCATGTTTTTTCATACTGGGAATCATTGAATGATAAGATCCAATGGTGGGTTCTAACAGCCAGGATTTGTATAGGGAACATCTTTGTAGAGGAGAAACGTTTGTATCAGCAAATCTTTCCTGCTGCTGATCAAGATCTTGTGCAGCAAATAATTGGAGATGCTGCTGCTAAGCTGTTTGAGTTTCCAAATTTATTAGTGTCCAGCCGTCGTTTGGCCCTGAAACTGGAAAATCTACTACCTGTCTACCAAGAATTTTTGCATCTCATGCCTGTTATAGAAGCCCTTTTCCCAAAAGATTCAATCTTGACCAAAAATGTCCATGATCATGCCTCTGGGATAGTTTTCCGGTTAGCAGAACATATCAAAAGGCTAATTTCTGCTTCTGAGCGCCATGTTCTTCGTGAGCTGTCTATATATCCAACTCCTGGAGGAGGAATTCACCCCTTGACTGAGTATGTAATCAGTTATATTGATCTGATTTTTAAGTATAAGAAGTCATTGTCTGACTTGATTGGCACACTTGAGGGCTCAAATGATCAGGGTACTATTCAAGAACTTGATTCTTTGAAAACTGATCAATTTCAGACAATCATTCTAAAGCATCATCTTGTTAGAATAATTGGATTCTTACTGTATAATTTGAGATATAAATGTAAGTTTTATGATGAGAAATCTTTGGGACATTTGTTCATGATGAACAATGTTCATCATATTGCTCAGAAAATAGGACGTGGTCAGGGATTGCAAGAAATGTTTGGCCATAATTACTTGATGAAGTTAAGATTGGAACTGAAGGAAGCCATGACTAACTATCTGAAGAAAACTTGGAATGTGGTAATCTATTGTTTGAGGGATGATAGATCAAAACCACGGGGCAAGTTGAGTTCCCTTTTTGGCAAGTCCAACAGAGCTGTAAAAGAGAAGCTAAAGACCTTTAATTTCATGATCAAGAATATTCTTCTGAGGCAGCAAGAATGGGAAGTACCCGACAAACAGCTCCGGAAGAAGATTCATCTATCCATATTGGATAAGCTGATTCCAGCTTATAGTCACTTTCTTGAGCAGAAAAGAAGTGAAATTGACAAATTAAAGAACCCGGAAATGTACATAAAGTACTCAGTTAAGGAGATAGAGAGCAAGATCTTGGATATATTTCTCTGCACATTTTAGCCTCACTCCAGAACCTATTGTTATATAACTTATATTGCTCCATCCCATGTTTTGTTTTGTCTATTTGTATCATTCTTCAATACATGTGTCTCCTTCAATGCCCAAGATTCTCATTGCCCTGTTATTTTATTGATTAATTTAGATCAAGAACATCATTGAAAACTATATGACAGATTATTAGAGGATAAGAGGAAGCAGTAAAGTCTTGAACTGATGATTCTGTTTCAGATTTAGAGAGAACTTTACCAGGTAACTTGTGGGAAACTTCTCTTGAAAATGTGATCCAATTTCAACTCATATATGTGAATATTTAACATATCATTATCTATGACTACTCTGATTGATTTACTTGTACAAAAGGAAAAGAACGGGACAGAAAGGGAAGAGAACCTTTTTCTCATATTGCTTTTTCCTTGTTCCATTGTTCATTGACCTCATTTGTATCATCTTAATTCTACCTAGGTTGTCACGTCTCTGCATTATTGTAAATCACGAACAACCTTACTATAGTATTTAAAGAATGGTGGGCTTTCAAGAATCATCCAATAACGCAAATCATTCTCTTCTGCTTCAATGTTCTAGGCCTTCAAATGACTCCAACATCAGATGAATTATCTAGTCTTGATCTTGACAATCTTGACTCTGATATTGAAGCCAGTTCCCAGCAGTTACTAGTTTCCAATTTTCTGGAGACTTTACTGAAGACCCCGGCTTTTGTAAATGAAGTTGATTTCAAAGCTTCGGATGCAACAAATCATTCGATTTCAATAAGTGACAGCACCAGTCTTACACTGCACTATGAGGACTGCAGAACCCTCCATAGATTATTGGGAGCAGAAGAGATTGACTGTCTCCGTAGCATCGCACAAGCTTTGAATGCCTCCCACTCTCTTCAGGATTGCCTTCAGGTCTACATTGGATTTAGAAAGGACACTGTGGACTTCATATTCAAATGTCTTATTGAGAAAATGAACTCAAAATCAGTGAGTTTTTCCAAGAACTGGGAAGAATTGGGTAACAAAATCCAGTTGTGGATACAAGTAGCCAAAATATGTGTTGTCAACATATTTTTGAAGGAGAAATCTCTCTATGAGCAAATCTTTGGAGGCTTAGGAACTACTAAAGAAGCCTATGGTTTTGTCCACATAATTGGACCTACTGCAGCTGAGCTATTTGGATTTGCTGATTCCTTAATGATTAGGCATCAAATGCCTCAGAGATTGGAAATACTATTGCCTCTCTACCAGGACTTGATAGATCTCATGCCTGTTCTAAATCTGCTTTTCGACAGAGATATGTGTTTGGCCAAGAACATCCATGCCCGTGCTACTGGTTTGCTATTCCAAATAGCACAACATATGACAAGAGTCCTTTCTGCTTGTGAAGGCCAGGTTCTTGGAGAACTGTCAGTGATCCCAATATCTGGGGGAAATATCCACCCCATGACTGAGTATGTAATAAGCTATATGGGATTAGTTTCTGATCACAGAGATTCATTAACTGACTTGATTGCTTCATCACAAGTTTTCGATGATCTAACTTTTCTGGGATTGGATCCAGCAGCAAAAACTGATCAAGAATCTACTCCCTTGAAGCATCATGCTACTAGAATCATCCAGTTCTTGCTATACAACTTGAGTTACAAGTCCAGTTTTTATGAACAAGAATCTTTAGGCCACTTGTTCATGATGAACAACGTTTACCACGTTGCTGAGAAGATTAAGGAATCTCAGATAATGCAAGAAATTGTTGACAGAGATTTGCAAACAAAGTTAACAGAAAAAGTTGAGCAGGAAATGTTGGATTATGTGAAGACTACTTGGGACAGTGTCTGTTTCTGTTTAAGGATTCAAAGATCTAAATCACTGTCATCAATCAAATGGAGCTTCTTTCCTGCAAACTCTACTAAATCTATGAAGGAGAAATTCAAGAACTTCAATGAAAAATTTGAATATGTTCTTCAGAGACAAGCAGAATGGACAGTCAGAGATCAGAAGCTTAGACAGAAACTTCATCAGTCCATTCTTGAGAAGCTGATTCCAGCATACTGTCAATTTCTTATGCAATTCAGCAGCAGGATCGAGAAAGTCCAGCATCCAGAAAGAATCATCAAATACAATGTTATGGACTTGTACATCAAAATCTTGAACTTGTTTCAATGTCGAAGTCCATCTTTGATCAAAAAATTTCAGCAGACAAACTGAACTCTCTGCTGTGTTTTATAGTAAATTTTTTAAATGAACATGGGCCTTAATTTCTGTGAAATTTCCTAGTATTTTCTCTTCTGTTGTTCCCTTATCCACAACTACAAGGGTACATATCGGCCACTTTAACACCTGCAGACACAGAGATTTTTGTTTGAATTAGATTTTTTTTTGTTCAATTTTATCCTTTGTTTATAAAAATGAAAATTAGATAATATTTTTGGATATAGAAGTATTTGAATATTTGATGACTTGGGATTTAATGGCCACAAGTGTCAAACATAATAGTTGATGGAGTATTATTAAGAGTTTAGTTTTAGGTTATATGTGTTTAATTAATATTATAATATTTAATGTAAATGTTTCTTGAGTTAAAAGAGAATTTGGAATAATTAAGGTGTAATAAAAGTGTGAAGGTAAAAAGTATTTTTGAAAAAAAAATTCTTTAACTTAATTGAGATAGATGATAATTTCATTACTTTAATAGCACACTTACTTTCTCCTTTTCGTCCTGCTCCTTCCATCCGGATTTGATTATCCCTAATTCTATTTTGACATATCCAAAATTAAATATTTCATTTTTAAAAAATAAATATACTTTTAATTAAAAAAAAATTAATTATCTTGTTAATTTGAAGATTTACGTCCACTAAAAAAATGTCATATCAGTAATTATACTCTCCCATATCCCTTATAGTCATTTTGTCAATATTAAGGTAATATTTTCCTTTTCCCAAATATTCTTATTGGAGAAGAACATTGAAAGGGGAAAAAAAAATTATTTTAAGAAAAGAGAAAGAATAGAGATAATAATAGAAAGAATGGATAAAGTATCTATTGAATTGTAGAAAATGATCTATATAATAACTGAGTAATAATAAAAAATGGAAGGAGTATAAGTGAGACTCAAGATAGAGGGTAACTTACTTGAGAGAAATCAAGTGCACGTCTTAATTTTATCAAGTTAAAATGAAATGTTTAATATTAAATGAAGGAAATATTAATAAAAAAAATTAACTTTGACCTAACTAATTGAGTAAGAATACTCAAAAATTAACGTCAACCTGATAATATTTGTCAATTTTATACATAAAGTTATAATCTTAGTAGTGGATGAAATGTCTTGTGACATACTTCCTTCATCCTTTATTATGATTTATTAGCTGTCAATTTTTTTTGTCCCTTGATATAAATCATCTTGTAATTTTTCATATAAATTTATCAAGGTTTTTTTTTTTTCAATCTAACTCTTTGCTTGATATGCTTCATTTATTACAAAAAAATTACAAGTATATCTATAAATAAAAGGAGATGAAAGGGATATGGTATCAAGTGAAAGGAGGATTGACAATTTACTATCTCCCACTTTGTCCCACAATATATAAAGTTAATCTTGTTATATTATATTAAAAATATCTCTTTTCTGTTTTCTTAATAAATGCATTTTCTTTTTATAATAAATGAATATAAAGGAATGAGTAATTAATAGGTGATAAGATTAAAAATAATAATAATAGATTAATAATTACAAAACCAATTATATAAAATAACAAATATATTAGGACCGAGAAAAGGAGAAATCGGGAAGTGGCACCCTTCCTAAGGTACCGACACAGTAATTTATAGAATTCTTGAGCTGTTAATCCCTGAAATTGTACTCAGAAAAGACCAGAAAAGTACCCAAAGGAAAGGGTCCCCATAAGGATGCAAATTCACATGTGCTGTTTTCTTCCCACAATCCATCGAACCCTTTCCTGTCTTTGCCTTCTTCATCAATCCCTTCATAATAAGATAGAAACCAGCAGTTTTTTTCTTCCTTTCATCTCCTCTTACACCTTTGATTCCTCAGTTTTCTTGCCCATTCTCTGATTCCCAATTTGAGTTGATGTTTGGTGAGTTTTCAGTCATCATCGCCACCGGTTACGGTTACCACAATATGTAAACTGATCAGTTTGGAGAAATATTAACTGACCATTTTGTGTGTGGGAGAGAGAGGGAAAACCCCACGAAAAGAATCATGGAGATTGGGAGGATAAGGGAGTTGTTGCTTCTCTGGCTTAGAAAAAGAACCGCCCGTGTGGTCATCGTGGGTGGAAACCACACCGCTGCCAGATTTTGCACTCGCTAATTAAGTCCGTTTTGTATCGCCCCTCTCTCTCTTTCTTTCAATCTTGCTGTAAGCATTTCTTGATTTTACAAGAATTTTCCAATTCTGTCCGTGTGTCCTTCTGCATCAAAGTTCCAGCTTTGGGCATCAAGCTCGTTGTCGGAGGGCGTATATTAAGGCGGGGGCATTCATTATTCCCAACATTTTTTACACTAATTTCGTTGCAGACGGTGGAGTTTTCACTATCGATTGTAGGAAGTGAAAGATGGATTTAGCTCAGGGGAGTAAACCAAAAAATGGGTTCCGGGTTAAGGAGCTGAATAGAATCAGAAGTGGACTGAATTCCGATCCCCTATTGATCATCAAACTGCCGGATTCGCGTGTTCTCCGTATCATGTCCAGGTCACTGTTTTTGGCCATTGTTCTGCTTGCATTGCCTTCAATTGGTCCTTTCATGAGTGGCTCCTTAAATGCTGTACCCGAATCTGGTGTGGATCTTGATCAGGCTAATTTCGGGATGTTGCCTGTCATTTTTCCTGATTTATTCCAGGAGGGCCTTGTTAGAAGAGGTCACAAAGGCCTCATTGTGGGTTCAGGCACCGATGATTTGAGGAAAGATTGGGAGTTCTTGAGTGAAAATGGCATTGATCTTGACATTGTATCCAATTTGGATGCGATTATTCCAAATAAGGCATTTGATTTTGTGTTTGGATTGAACTTCAAGAGTGTCAAGTCTGTGGATCTTGTTCTCAAGACTAATGGCATTGTGATTACACAGATAAAACATGAACCTCTAACTCTGCTGCAGCAACACCCAAACTATAGAATTGTGTATCTAAGGCAGTTTCAGAATACAATGGTGGCAATGAGAAAAGCAAGCTTGAAAGATGGCTTGGCCAGCTCCACAGAGAAGTTGAAACTTTGTGGGATGACACAAGAAGCTAGGAAAGTAGCATTGAGAGGCTTAGAGGATGCCTTGCTTGAGCCACCTAGAGGTCCAGGACAGGCATCACTGAATGGAAGGGAGAAGATCAAGTTCCTTCCTGACCTATTACGGGACAATCTTGAAGCATATAGGCGTAGAATCTTCATTTCAGATGACAAAGATGGTGACTTTGAAGGATGGTTTTACAAAAACTATCCAACCAGGAACCAGCATTTTGAGATATATAAATGGGATATGGGTTCAAAGACTTCATCAGGAATCACGGTATCATCGTCGGTTTCTATGGGGATATCGGATTGGTTGGGGAGAAATGTAGGGAGAGAAGACTTTGTTGTGATGAAAGCTGAAGAACAAGTAGTGGAGGAGATGATGAAGGATAAAACGATTTGCCTCATTGATGAACTTTTTCTGGAGTGCAAGAGTCACCGGCGAGACAAAGGTGAGGAACATGAAAGGAAGAGGGCTTATTGGCAATGCTTAGCATTGTATGGGAATTTGAGAGATCAAGGGGTTGCTGTACACCAGTGGTGGAGTTAGATGTCATTGGGAGAGCTCATAACGTGAGTGTGTCTTTTTTCTTTATTGTACTAGGTAAATTTTCCTGCTAGATTCATGTTTTCTTGAACCAGTTGGCATTCGGCAATTGAATATATGCCTATGGATTTGTATTGTTTGGTCATGGATTGAAATAATGTATTTTTTTTCGTTTACAACTGATATCCAAGTTAGGCTTATGCGTGCACATAGATAGAGTAAACCCACAATACTAAGATTAATACCCATAGAAATCAATTTAAAATTGACTAAAATTTGCAAGAAAACTTAAATCGTTGAAGAAGGGGCAAACCTTCGAACTGTACTAAGCAGGTCACCTCCACTAAGTACACAACAAAAATAAATGGAGCATATGGTTCTAATGGTATTTTTTCCTGACCTCTAGTGCTTCGTTAATGACAACATAGGTCAGTCTGTGAGGAGGCCTCCAACAAAAGATGTCATTTTATATATAAATTCATTGCTTTCTTTTCCTTTTATCCTGTACAATACAGAGATCATCCGAGATTTTTTTTTTCTTTTTTCTGTTTTTTTCCCATAAGAATAATATACAAATGCTACAACATGGGGCTACAAACAATATTCCCTGGTTAATTAAAAACCCCAGAGCAGAGGAGAGGTGGAAAAAGGAATTCTCTCCCAAGATGGGGGCATCTACACTAAATAGGAGAACAAAAATGGAGGAAAAACTCCTTCTACCTTTAAGAATCTCCAGATTCAATACCAGCTTCAGCTTCTGCCAAGCCATGAGCATTTTGGTCTAGTAAGAAGTCACAAAGCTCCAGAAGTTGATCAGCCAGTGGAGGAATACCTGGATTGCGTCCATCGTTGTACTTATGGGCATTGAATGTGATCTGCCAAACATCGTGCCTGAATTCCTCACGACTTTTGTACTCCAGCTTCCTTACCTTATCTCTGATTGTGGAGAGATCCATTGGTCGTTTTATGATTTTAAGGTAGTCGGGAGCTTCCTTCTTGGATACTGGCTTCAAGAAGAGGTATGATATGTCATGTCTCTCCTTGAGAGTATCAACAATGCCCTCCAGAATGTTTGATAAACCAACCTGCAATTTAAGAGTAGGTATTATATATTTGATGGAGACAGTAATACAGAGCAGTTGAAAATGAACATTTTTTTTTTTTTTGGAAAATGAAGTAATTCCAAAAAGACAAAAGCTCAAATTTAAGATCAAAGAAGAATTATCTCAAAGACAAAGTGCCTAACACTTTTAAATTTAGTGCCAACAGAAATTAGGAATGAACATGGTCTCCTAATGCTTACTCTTTGGGCTCCTAATAAAGTTGGAAAGAGTACCTAGATCTCCATCCTTCGCATCCCACTCCATTTTTCAGCTCTCTATGGATGAAATTGGAGAAATGAAGTATGCAATCAAAGAACATGCAGATTTCCCAGGATAAAATAGTAAACATGAACATCATAATAAATCCCTTTGTTGCACAGACCATAATAAATCCCTTGGTTATAATCGCATTTTGCTTTTTCAACAGACCACAGTCAATGACTTAGAAAAGAAACTTAGGGCTTTGGCCTTGCATTAGGAATTAGTAGTCCATTTGCACTTGTCTTCATCTATAGTATATATATACATATATATATATATATATATATTTATATATTTTCTTTCTAGAAGCATCTCTACGGATTTGAATGATGAGTCAAAACAAATCAAAGCATAAAAACATACTTGCCTCAGAACTCGATAAACTAAAATGTAGAACTATAACCTCCTAGGCCTCAACAGACTAACACTACAGCTGGACCAAGGTTCAGTTTGTAAAATTGATACCGCACAAAAAGTAATATCAGATATTCTAAGAAGCTGATTCAACAGTTTATAATTCTCAATCAACTCCATATAAATAAAACAGACTGAAGAAGCCTGCATACTACAGTATACAAACAAGTCCAGATCAAAGAATCATGAAAATAGAAAGACTTATCCAATTAAGACATGAATCTGAAAGAATTTACTTGTTAACCCATTTAGCAGAAAAAAAGAAGTCATGACAAAGAACCATCACCTCTCCCCCTCGCCTGCGCTTTGTAGGTGGGGCATAGCCTGCAGCATATCTTCCAATATCTGGTGCTGCCCTCCTCTTTGTCACTCGCTCTGGTATTCTTCGGTCATTTCTTCTGGGAGGAAGATCATCCAGGTAATCATCTCTTATTTCGGGCCTTTTATTCTTTTTCTTCTTCTTTTTGGCTTTTTCACGCTCTTCTTCTTCTCTTTCCCTACGAATATCTTCTTCATATCTTCGGATCTCAGCTAGTCTCTCCTGCTCTTCTAAGGCCCTTGTCTGTTCATCATACAACCTGCGGGCTCTTTCCTCTCTTTGAATTTCAGCCATTCTCCTCTTTTCTTGCTCCTCAAACCACCTTCTCTCTTCTCTGCTCTTCCTGCTCACTGCCAGATCAGCAAAGTGTCTTCTTTCTCCCACTCTATGCCTCTCCAGACCTGACAGTTCAATAATTTTCTTTGTCTTTCTATACTCAGTTCCCGTGCTACCCTCTTGGCTTTCATCATCCATATTAATAACTTCTTTTGGTCGTTTGATTATGATTTTCTTACGAGGCTGATCTCTCTCTACCTCCATTGGTGGCCTTATAACAATTGGAGGCTTGGGTTCAATCTGCACATCTTCAGTTTTCCTGTTTGAAAAAATAATTTTATTTACTTTGACAACAGATTTATTGCCAGTTTCAGCATCTGATGTTGAAGGTTTGTCTGAATTCTGAGAAGTGGCAGGAGTCAGCTTATCAGGAGGTTTCTCATTCATGAGACATTTGACCTTTAGAATTTTTCCTTTTGAACTAGACTTGTCATCCTCATGAGCATCAACCACAGCAATTTTTGTAGCACTTTTCTGTATTAGCTTCTTTGGAAAAGTTTTCTGCCGGGATGATTCCATTTGATCAGATAAATTAGGTTTTCCTGAGGCCTTTTCTGGTTCAGTGTTTTCGGTACGTGTTTCCTGATCTTCACCATACTTTGGACAATTCTTGTTGGTCCTCATATGACCAAGCTGATACATAAACAGAATACGGATCAATGTTTCCCCTTTTAGCATAATAACCATCAGAAATGTATTGTAGGCACACACCTGACCACATGCTCCACATACAAAACTCTCTCTTGCCGACTTCTTTTCCTTGATAATCTGTTTACAAAACAGAAGAACATTTCATGACCATGTGCTCAAGATTAAATGACTTCAACAACTGGCAAAAAATAAAACATTTTAAGCCAGCCAAGTAGGCATTCAAGCAACAGTTTGGTGTAAAACAAATAAAGCAAAAATTCTTTATAGAGGGCACCACTGTAATACCTTGATTCCATCACCCAATATTTTAACCTTCTTCTTAAGTAATTCCATGTCTTCAACATCTATCTTTTTCTTTGGTTTCATTTTCCCAGGGATGTTCCTTTTAGCTGAGAAATTGTCATCCTGCACCCACCAAAATGAGACATGGGAAAAAAACATCTTTCCAAAATCACTTTAGGATTCACACTGTATTTTCATTACTCCTGGGACAGAATTTCACAGCAAAGCCATTTTATTCGCTTTAGAGTAAATTATATTAGCATTGCCATATGAAACACACCAAATTCCCTCCTTTGCTCTAGTCTAGAGTTAGTTGAGAACTGAAATATGACTCACTGCACGAAAGTTTCAGTCACAACTTGCCACCTAAAGGGTCACATCTGCCAACTCATCAGCCTCAACCGTTTACAATCTCCAAACGAAAATTCAACCAGCTGAATAGATAAACACCAACATTCCCCCACCCCAAAAAAAAAAAAAAAAAAAAAAAAAACCCTTCCTCTCTTTCTTCCAGGGACCAAAACAAATAAACAAGAGAAATATCGATACCTCTCTCTGATCTCTAGTGAGATTCTCTTTTGACAAACTTTGTCTGTCAGTTTGCACACTTTGCTTGACAAATGTGTTAAGTTTCTTGACTCGCTCAACAGGCTCTGAAGCAAATTTCGATTGTGGGACTGGTGCTCGCCCAATATGCTCCACTGTGGCCCGAGTCTTTTTCTTCTTCTTTCGATCAGCTTCATCATCTGCAGGAATGATTACCATGGTCAGAAATATATTGACATGAAGGAAATATCCAATTGAAGGTCAACATCTGAGAAGAAAGCTTACGACTACCTTATATAACGACATTGTAAGATGTGGCCAAAGAATGTTATAACTTTATCTATAAGGTGACCAAATAGAGCAGCGGATCAAAAAACATTAGGACAACATCAGCACACACTTTTTCTTAAGATCTCATTTGAAGTGCAGTAAGCATCCCATGTTACAATTTTCTTAATTTAATGTAGTAGACCTTAGTTTCCTTGATAATCTTCCATATCACCTTCAAACTTTAATGGTTTGAATAGCTCTTAGAAATATCTCTTATTATCAATTTCCCTTTATTAAAGGGCACCATAGTCAAGCCTTGTTAGCTTAGTAGTAAGCAGCAACACTTGGGACTGGGAGGTCTCAAGTTCGAGACATGATGAGGGTAGATGGGATGTCACTATTGACTTTCGAGAGGAGGGATGAGTGTAAAAAAAATAATGTTAAGCCTTGCTAGCTTAGCTTAGTGGTATGCAACAACACTTGGGACTAGTAAGTCTAAAGTTCGAAACATAAGGGTAGGTGGGTGCCACTATTGACCCTCAGGAGAAGGGGCACCCAAAGTACAAACTATCTTCAGCATTAGAGTCACAGAATATAACACAATACATTCATGCAGGACCGATAAAAAAAGATAGAAACCACTAAGAAACATCTCAACATCTGGGGGTCCAAATAATTCAATGTTCGCTTGAAATAAAACACAGAGGAAAAGAATTAATCATATCGACAAGGATGTAATATATTTGAAAAGATTTGAACCATGAAAATGCAACCACCTACTATGAATGGACAGTTATTTGTTGTAACAGGAATAGCTAATGTCTAGAAGAAACAATGAAATGAGACCCCATACCATCCATAAGCATCCTGCACAATTCTGCAGCTTCTGCTGCCTCATCTTCTATTTCCTCTTCTGCCTGTGCTTGAAAGGGACGCCTTCTCATTTTAAGACACTTGACCCCATCAACAGTATCATGTTTGGAAGCATGGCCACCATCTTCAACGTCTTCACATTCCTCCGCATCCAGAAGATTTTCCAAATCTCCAGCAAATGAATCCAAATCACTATTAGCCTCTGAATCACTTTCATTCTCTTCACCTTCAAAAGCTGAAAGACTTTGAACTTGTCTCTCCCAAATCTCCTGACACTTTTCTCTAGTTTGCTGCTGCAGCTGCGTGAAGGACATGCGCTGGCCACGAGCATACTTACTTATTGTTGTTGGATCAACCTTGACACCTGATGCAGCTTGTTCACTGGAAAGTTTGCGAATCATAGCAATTCTGTGCCACCTAGTTTGCTTTTCAATCTGCTCTTCTGGTACATTAAACTTGAGCAGAACCTGAAGTAAACAACCAAAATCATTACATATAAACAAACATCGTTCAGTTAGGATGGAAAATTGGAGACAAGTAAATTGTCGGGTAACACCTCCATCACCCCTCCCAAATTGCAGGCTTTATAACAGAAAAAATAAGTTGAATGAATCACGATTTTGTATAAGGCTTTGTTTGGTTACAGGGGAGGGTAGAAGGCACCTTTACTTGCACTAGGGGAAGTAAACAGGCTCACTTTTATTTTGTTTGGGATGAAATGAAGAAGAGGTGGAAGGAGAAAGGAGAGAGGGAGTCTTTGATTTATTTCACTTATCTATCCATAAAAATCGATGGGATACAGCAACTGCTAAGTAGGGTACTACAAATGTTAGATTTACTATAAAATTAGTTTGTGATATCAATGATACAGAAAAATCTGCATATCACACATTAGCATAAAAAGTTAAGCAATCATTTCAGAGCAGGCATTGGACCAAATGTAAATTACCAGCGCCTCCTCAATAAGGTTAGGGGTAGGCTCGTGTGTTCAAAGTTGTTAAATTAAGAAGGATATCTAAGTAATTTTAAATCAAAAATACATTTGTTTTAGGAAAGTGGACACTCAATATTGGAAAATATAAAAGAGATATGAACATTCAATTCAAGACACAGGAAGTATAATTAAGATTTGCATCAAAATCATTTCTGCTGAATGCATACTCCAAGCATTAGTAAATTTCACATCAGCCATATCTAAATTCTGAATTTAGAATAAGTAATCAATTTTCTTAGAAATGATTTTTAAAACTGCAAGCTCAACACACCTCTCTTGCTGCATCCATACTTAATCTTCGTAAATCAGCATCTGTCCCAGTCACAGTTGTTCCTTTGCTAACAACAGCTTTTTTCTTGACCATTGCATTCGACATTGGTGCCCTAGGAGTGTTACGAACAAAACTGAAACCCAGCCCACGTCCAGATGGATCACCAACACCAGTGATTTCCAATCGTTCAATATTTTCTCTGTCCTGCATGGCAGAGAAAGCAAAACATTTAAAAAGTCCATAAGTTTATGAAGTATTTTATCTCTCAAAACCAAAGGAAATGAAATTAATATAAAACAAAACTAAGATTTATTGAATAGAAGAGGTAAGTTACATGTGTAACAGCTCCAAAGAAATATTATTTTACGTTCAAAGATCACAAATTCAAAGAACTACGTACACATAATTATTTGCATGTGAATGCTGTACCTGATTTGTACACGCAACAAAGTTGCTGCTCAAGTTCCACGGGGTTATCTGCAGTTCCCTTTCAATGTGTGATGCAGCAGCTAAAGCAATTGCTTCATCGGGAAGCTGGTTCATTGCAGACAAAAGACCTGTAGGTTGAGTCAGCCTGGTAATCCCTAATCGCTTAAGCCTGTACAAGCCCGCTTGCATACTTTCATAGGAACAAACCTAAGGTACAATGAAACATCATTTAATTCATAAAAAAGCCAGTAATCTGACACATTATCTGGGAGGAAAAAATTTAAATGGAGACACTGAAATATCGAAATAGGAAATTAGAAAGAACTTCTATTTTATTGCCTCCTTTTAGTTTGGAAGAGGCATGTGAAGAAAGTAGAGAGCTCATGCTTCACAGCCATCCTTTGGGATAAGAAAACGATACAACACTTTCCCCAAAGACACTTCCACCTAGGGTTTTCCATTCATAGTCTGTAACGAGTTGCTCACAAAGCAAAAAACAAAAGAAATTGCTTGCAGAAAGTTGAGGATATAATGATTTCATTAAGCGACAAATTGAATAGAGTACCAAAACCCTAGTTAGTGAGGATATAATTATGCACTACAATTCTGTAGTTACTAATGAATCATCCAAGTAACCAGTACAATCTTCAAATATCTCTCCATTTCAAATGCTTCAACCAAAAGTGACAAAACAGTCTTATCATAATTGGACGAAAAGAGAAATGACTATTCTGTCACACAATACAGAATGGGATCCGGAATTCTAGACCTAGTTTCTCAACTTACACAACCACCCCTGACCCAACTTCAGTGGCAGACTTAGTACTCTTGGATGTCCCAGAATGTCTTGTGCCTTTAAACTGTTTTGAATACTTTATACACACATTTATAAGTAACCAAACCCATCATCTCTCACTCTTGTGTCTCTTAACTAATGTGCACATTAGATCACATTCTCCTATTTTTTATTTTACCATGTCATATTTCTCAGTAGCACCACCAAATACTTTGTAGGATCAAAAGTAGTGATTTGAGGGAGTACAATAAAGTAAGACCATTAATTTAATACTCCCTCCTCACAATTTGGAACCTCCTAAGAGAACTCTAAATATGATGGGGCTTTCTAGAGAAATAACAAGATATCCTTTTTATGATGTTCTCAACTTCAAAAGCATGTGTTTTGTCTTGCAAGAACGAAAACAGATAAGGTAAAGATTGAATGAGATAGAGATATGATTGGAGAAGAACAATAAATGTTTTCTTGACTTCATAAGGTGACAAGTATTTGAGGGAGAAAAATCACAAATTGAGACAAGCAAAAGCGAACAGAAGGAGCATCTTCAAACAGTATAAGAAACTGCTGACCGGAGCTACAATGCACAACCACTTTTCAATAACATTTAGCATCTAAGGATAATTTGTCCTCTGAATCATCTCTCATCAGTCTGACTGATCTCTGATACATGCAATCTTCTATGGCACTCTCACTTACATGCAAGACACCATATCTTATTTAACCTCTTCATGATTGTTGACCTCTAGAACAACATTTTCCTAATCTACCTGAACTTTTTGAACTGGCCAAGACCACAAATTTGTATCCAAATAGGGAAAGTGGGGAACAGTAGTTAACTTTTTCACACAGACTCACATTTTCTGGTGTGACCATCCTCCTCAATTCCTCTTCCAAAGGAATCCGAAAATTGCGCCGCATCACCCACAGAAGCTGTCCATTTGATCCTCTCTGAAAAGTAAAATTGGGCGAGTATGAAAAATGGTAAATGCATATGGAAACAACAATAATGAATTGGATAAGAATTGAAATACAACAAGGTAAGGACCAAGGTTGAAATAGAACAAGACTACAAAGGCATGTTTCCTGGAATTCTTTGTCCACTTTTCTCATCTTATTTTCTTCCCCTACTATTTTGCACACTAGTGCATTGCCTGGTTACCTTTATTTTCTGTCCTTATCTTTTGGACCCTAGAGGTGGGAATAGAAATTCCAAATATAATACTCCATCCTATAATTCTTATCAAAATTTTTCAGTTTACTTCCCAGTTTTGTAAATCCATAGAATAGTTAATATTTTCTCCTGTTTTTCCCTGCATTAAACTTTAGAGTGGACAATACTTTTATCCATAAATGCGTTGAAGAAGATGAAAAGAGAACAGAGAAAAGAGTTGATGAAAATTTACCACGAAGAACGTGTTGGCTGATGTTGTAGAAGATGAAAGATGAGATAAAGAATTAATGAGACAAAACAATTAACGGATTGTAACTTTTTGTGGAAGATTATTATAGTCATTTAAACTCAAATTTTGGAGATTCCTTGATTCAAGCACCACATCCTAAATTGGCAAGATAAAGAACAGAGGAGTAGATATCAAATAACTTAATATGAACAAATTACCTGCAAATCAGCACAGTGTTTTAGCCTTTTCCGAAGGAATGCTTCTGACAGGCTAGGAAACTGTGCTGATAATTCATCTGCACGAACTGAAGGGCGCAAGCCACGTTTCACAACAGCACCAAATTCACGATATAGGTATACCAGCAACCTGTTCATGATGTACATCTGAACACCTTTTGATCCTGGAGCCATAACCTCCATGTGAGGTTCCTAAACAAATGACAAGCAAAATCCTTAGGAACATCAGGCATTGAATAACTTATCACAGATTGATCAATACAAATCATCAATTATCGAAGGCATAAAGTATGATATTGCTATTCTGTACATGATTATGCCTTCTGACAATATGCTACAGAGAGAATTAACTAAAATGCAAGTAAGAACCGTAAATAATTAACTAAACTACAATTAAGAACCATACTTCAAAAAAAAAAAAAAAAAAAAACAATACTTTGAGTCATATTTTCCTTCAGTCTCTTTCGAGTAAATGAAAGGCAACCTAGAATTACATTACAAAACACATTCTATGCCGGTGCAGAGTTGGTTTGATAAAATCTTTCATGAATTTCACATCGCAGAAGCTCAGAATTTTCTTAGAAGGAAATGAAGAGAAAAAGACCGAAAACCCATGATCTTGACCAGCACCACATGCTACAACCTTCTCACAATCACTGTAAACATCTGATCAAGAAGAGCCACTAAAAGCTGGGGTAGCTTGAGAGTGAACTAAAATCACAAGAACCACCTTTTTCAAGCAGAGAAATAACTGAATTTCCAGTTCCATACGTGGAGTGCCAATCATTAAACTCTTCTGAACCACCTTCAGTGCAAAAACTCGTTGGCCAATATAAACCTGAGAGTGATGTATTATCTTTCGGAATTTGCTTTCATTTTCTTGGCATTTATGTTTTCTAATGATTTCAACACACCAACCAGAACCTTTTGAAACTATGATTTTGAATATAACTACATCAGTATATGATTTTGGCCTATTCTCAGTTACTAGAACCTTTTCCAAGCAGCTGCAGAAAGTAATTTTGGAAAAATTTGTTTCGAAACAAATATAACCTCATCAATAAGCAAATGTTGCTTTAAAAAAGTGTTGCTGGGGTAGATTTTCCTAACAGGCTTTTTTCAGCTAAATACAGCAGTGAAAAAGCAATCAAGCACAATCAAAATAGCTTTTAGCTGAAGAAAAAGGTAAAAAGAGGCTTCTTTTATGCAACCAAGAACGGGCACCTAATAGTTGAGCACCACAGGTCAAAACTGTTGCACATTGACAAGTTTTCATGTGACAAACATTCCAAGCATTATAATCATTATGAAATTTGCCAATCATCAGACTGTAGGAATAAGTGCATTTCATATGATAATTCCAAACAAGCAGAGAGGGAATCAAAGTTAAATTAGTTAATAAAGCAATTAGCAGGACATATATGTAATCTGGGTATCAATAAGCACCTTTTACACTGACATCTGCCAATGTACCAAATTCAAGAAAACAGCTTAGTTTTTTAATATAAGAAACTCTTAACCAAACTGGATAATCCAGTCAACAAGAACATTAGAGTTCAACTCAACAGCATTAACAAATATCAGCACTAAAGGTTCCCAGCATCATATTTATAGCATATATATATTTCAACATCGAAACACAAAATCAGGTAAATTTTTCGGTCTAACCTGTTGTCCTAAAACATCAATCCTGTCAATCCTTCTAATTGATAGTTTTCCCTTTGCAGATCGAACCAATAAATAATCAGTTGACGATACTTTATGCGGATAAATAGGTGCTCTATACATGTTTGTTTCAAGTGATGATTGACTGCAACCAGGCTTCATGTCCCCCAGAAAAGGGGATTTATCAGCAGGATCTAGGACAATGACGCTCCCCAAGCCACTGTTCTCATTTCGCATTGAGCTTCCTCTTTGATCACCTGGGGTTGATTTTTGATAGTAAGTGCAGAGTCTTGCACCCATTCCAGCATTTCCCAGGAGTAAAGGCCTCTCCTCACAATACCTGAATTTGCCCCCCATAAATATTAATAACAGAATTTTTTTTTTTTTTTTTTTGGGTGTGTGTGTGGGTGCATTGGGAGGGGAAAGAGAATGGCGAGAGAAGACAAAGTAAACAGCTCAAAACAAGTTATTTGAAGTTTCAATGGAATAGCGTATCCACATTTCATATCCAAAGAAATCATATTACAAAAAAGTGCTTACATGTAAAATGGTGAAAAGAAATGAACAGCATTCTTTATCAAGGCTAACAAACAAAGATTTTGAGGATCTCCCTTCTTCAGCTTTCATTACTCACAACATGAGAGGATACCTTAGTTTATCACAGCATTAAATACACATATATAACAGGGTCCACACAAAAAAGAAGGGAAAAAAAAATTATGGAACTCTGATGTCACATTCAGGTTTTATTGATAAAAGTAAAACACATCTGCTTAAGATTCCAATTCTTTTGGTTGCCATTTTCCTCTTTAACTTATTTCAAGTGTTCCTAACAAAACACTTGATGACTAAGTAACACTAGTTTTCAACAAAAATGCCAAAGCCAGCTTATTGGAAGCTTATACATACAGGATGTGACCTACAGCAACCTTCTTAACTTATGCTAACTTCATCATCTTCAACTAGTCAAGCCATATCAAACTTTTTAAATCATCATGAAACTAGAACTTCAACCTCGCTAACACCAAGTGTACATTGGTAAGACAACTACTAGATGCAGAAGAGCATATGTAAAAATAATATTCATGCAGGTGCATGAGATCATCATTTTTATTGTAAAGAAGGATCTAGGACTGCTCAGAACCATAGCACAAGAAAGTAATCTAAAGGCAACAGTCAAACCTACAGCCAAAACATTATTTTACATTCCAACTAAGAATTCAGAAAGATGCAGCAATGGAAATTTGCAATTATTAATACATGTAGTCAAATTACAACCTGTTGTTTGAGCTGCACAGAGCCATTTCACGAGAAATTAACACGAAAACAATAGGACAGGGAGAACCTAAAATATTTTTCTAGCAATTCAACTTCAAGAAGTTCAGAGAGATTCCTACCGATTCATAGTCTAGGAAGAACACGCAACATTCAACATGGGGATTCTATTAAGCAGAACCTACAGCTTGTAATGGACTGACATCATGGTCTCATGTGATCATGCCCTTTTCCCCATTGGAATTTGGACCCAGCCACAACGAATGTTTTTTATCCATATGAACAGTTTGGGAACTATCAACATGTATGATGACTACATAATCAAGCAAGTACAAGTAGCAACCTCATATCAGATCAGTGAACAGCTTAGCATAAAAAGATGTCTTTTAAAAAATATATATTCAACTATCATATGGATGAAGGAAAAAGGATGAGTACTTACTCCATCAGAAAAACATGGCCATCCTTAACAGAAAGATCAGATTTCTTCTTAAATGCCCCAGGTGGACGTAGAGATTTGTTCTCACCAGGGAGTTTTTGTGCCCTAGGCAACAAATGTACTTTTGTACGAACAAGATGCAGCAATGAATTAGGTCTAACATTCTGTGCAGAGAGAGATTTCTGATCTTCAAGTTCCTTACCAGAGTAAAATACTTTAACTGGTTCGGAAAGTTTAAAATCTACAATTAAAAACAAAAGACGGTAAAAATTTTCCCAAAAATGTGAAACTATTAAATACAAACGGTTAAATAAGAGAGAAAATTAATTAAAAACAGATGACCTAGCTTCTTTGAAGCTTTTGCTTTAACTGAAGAAATGACTTCCTCAGCATCCACATGAAGTTTACATCCTTTTCCTCCCAAACTCTTTAATATGATCTTCATAGGTCCTTGCTTAGGTAACCTCTCCTGTTCCCTAAGTACAACCTCATAATTATGAGGATACCACTGTGCCCTTGGTCGATGGAAATTAGCAATATCTTTGCTGCAAAAAAATTCAAATATCCACATTTAGATTAAAAAAACTTGATACACTCCTAAAAATGGCATTTAAATCCAAAAAATCAGAAAAATCAAATAGAACAAAGACATCAGTATAGCAAAAAATAAACAAGGCCAGAAAACCATAAAAGAGATAGCTGAATATTGAAAAGGGTATAGCACAACACCGGTATACATTCTTATCTAACCGTAAGGAAGAACAATAAAAACCCATTCTAGAAAGGAAAAGCCAAATCAAATATCCTCCAAAACTCATTTTTGTTTTATTACAGATTCTAAGTAACCATACTCAGCTTTCAGTACCTTTAATAAAGTTATAAAGTTCAGCCAAAGGAAAACACAAAATAGAATTGTCTCAAAGATATTCCTATCATGGAAGAGATGTGTCTCTGCTTTTCTTGGAGTACCTAGGTCAGGATATTTAGGCTTTGGTTTCCTCAGTAGACTTCAAGGAGCACATTTTCCAAACCACTGAAGCATTTTCTCTAGAAGATAAAAGACTCCTTTATGTTCTCTGAAATTCAGTAAAATCCTAGATGGGAGGTTTCAAGCCAAACAAATACTTAACAGAAATCAGGAAATATTGCTCAGAAGACTTATAGCACAATGCTTCCTTCCATATGAACATTGTATTCAGCATATCACTTCCCTCTGCCTGAGCTAATATTACTTTCAAGCATGTTCTTCCATGCTCTGCAGTCTGCCCTTTGGTAAACTTTACTGTCATATGTATTGCACATGACACTCATGTAGGCAGTTAGGAACCGTAGAAGCATAATTTGTTGCAAATTTGTGAGCTAACAAGTAAACTTGAAAAGATAAGACCAAAGATAACAGTACATTTGACAGAGAAATAGATTGCATCAACATAGCCTGCAGATAAATCTACATGCCACTAAATTCTTACTTGCTTAGCTTGGCTTTCATAGTCTGCAGTTTTAGTGCTGGGATCGAATGCAGAACTTTGAGGCCATGAGCAGTGCGCTTTTTCATGTGAGATTTTAGCTGTTGAGAAGATTTTCTGCTTGAATAAAATTTGTCATTTGAGATATTAAACCGTCCACCTGACATGGTTCCATGACCATGTTGCTCCAAAGAGTCACCAGAATTGGCCTTTACCGACCGGGTAATAATCATAGCACCTGCATGCTGCTGTAAATGCTTACCATCTTTGCTATCTAAAATTTCGAAAAGCATTTGTTCATCTCTAAGGTCGAAAATCAGCTTTGGCTTTGAAATGCATTTTTCTGGTTCCCAAATTATGTTATCTAACCAAGATCCATCTAACACATCCCTATTCTGCAATGTAAGCTTGTCAAAACGTCTAACAGCATCGTTATAAAGAATTACTTCAGAGCCAACATCCTTTCTTACAGTAGTTTTGTTCAGAGTATCTGTATTAAATCGAGCCTCCAACCGTAGAAGTTGCGGATGATTGAATTTTTCAGATGTGGAAACATTCAATGTTTCAGAACCATTGGTTGAATCAAAAGGTTCCAATGAAATGGGATGGTTGCTAAACTCAATTTCAGGATCTGGAACTGAAGAGTATGAATCACCCTGTAGACCACCCTTGTTATCATCCAACATATCAGCATCAGACCCAGACTTCTCATAGCTCTCCGTAGTACTATTACTCAACACAGGAGAATTATCCCAAATGATACTATCCTCCCAATCTAGTTGGTCAAGAGGATAAAATTTTGGACCATAAAACTCATTACTTTCTGTAGTTAGTATTTGTGATAAATCATCTTTAAATCGGTCAGAACCATGGCAAGAATCGTTCCTCTGTTCATCTTCTAAACCAGTTTTACCAGACCCATGAATAACTCCAAACTTCTCTGAGTCAAAATCATCATCAAATCTCTCTAAATTCTTTTCCTGAATCACCTGAGCCCGTCTAATGCTAGCAACATCCTGGAAAGAGCACTTCAGGAATGCCTCCTCATCTTCTTCCACGGATTCATTAGTATTAATAGTCATGTACATCTCTGTAAGAACATACAAAATTAAAACAACACCAAAAGTAAAATTCACCAGAAATAAAAAAAACAAAAGGAAAAAAAAAATCATCATTACACACGCTTTTCAAAAAATGTACAGATTAGTTTTTGAAACTAACAAATTTGCACACTCTTCAAGTTCACAGAAACATCAGGTACTGAAACAATGTACCTCTAGGAACAGGATACTTGCGCTCCCTTTTCTCAGCTTGCTTTAAAGGCTCATGAATGCCAAAAATTTCTGAGAAGCGTAGAATGACACTTCCATCTTCAATGCAAAGAATAGGAAGTGGTGTTCTATTTTTAGACATAGATTCCTCTTCCAAGGAGCCTTGATCCTGATGAAGCATTAAATAGCATACAATTTAAGACAAAATGAACGCAAGCAAAAGCAGTCCTAGATTTCAAACAAAAAAAAGAAAAGCTGAAAATACTCAAGCATTCTTTGGCAGAAAGCACAATGTGAAGTTATAGTCTCATCCACTGATGCTATCTCGATATGAATTATAATTCACCTTATTTGCAATGCATTTAACAACTACCTTGCTCCACATTTGAAGGACCAAGCAGGGGAACAATGAATAAATTCTATCCAAAGATGAATGTCAATCAATAATTTTTGCATTATGAGATGCATTCCACTGAAGGAGGCGAAAATAAACTGTTTCTTGAGACAAATATAGATAGGAAGGGAACATCTCACCAATTCCAAAAATAGGATAAAATCCAGTCCCTAAATAACATGCATAGATACCAAAATGCATATAATGAACTAGACAAGGAACCATCCAATATGCTTCAACAATTAATATAACTAATAGAGTAATATTTAAAATAATTAATGACTCTGGAATTCTACATTTATGGACAGTAGTCGTATCAACTGACAGTGACAACCACCCTAAGGTACACTAACAATTATTTTCATAGAGATTGTTCCAATATTTGGCCAAGAATCAGAAAACTAAACATATGAGATCCAAAACAGTAGTCAGTTTTACCAGTTTGGAACCAGTAACATGTACAGACGAAAAGCACAATGCTTTAACTCTTGGGTTAAGATAGAGAGGATATGAGAACAAGTTAAATCTCAAATGCCAACCTCTTGGGAATCTATGATATCAGTATCAAAGCTTTCAGATTCAAGTGCGTCTTCAAATGCATCTCCAGATGAAGAATCATCCTGAAGCTTTTCCCCTTGAGAAAGAACTTCCACATCATCACTATGCAGATCTAAACAATTCATTAATGGGCAATCAATTCTAGCAATCAAAGCATAAGGACCGCAATTAACTAATGTAAGAAAATAACCATGGTTAACTCTGGTTTAGGAAACTTGATTCGTAAACTATAACATTTGGATCACATGTTAATTAATGGTTACAACTAAAAACAACAATACCATCCCAAAAGCACTTATTACTGCACCAGATGCAATGGAGACAGTTAACTCTTAACAATTCCCCGATGAAACATAACACAGAATAAGAGAATATTTGGTAGCCATGAAAAATGAGAATCCTCCGAACAAGACGACAAGTAGAACATCAGAGTTCTTATACTCCCTTCCAAGAAATCAAAAGGGAAATTTTAACAATATTGCAAAGACAGAAGAGAGAGAATGATAAGCTCAGAACAAATCAGGAGTTCAGATTTCCCTCCACCCCGACAGAACAATTAACAAGAATGACAAGACAGAAAATAAAAAATCAAGAAACATATAGACATCTTAACTGGAATGACACTGGCATTTAAACCAAATCTGATAATAACCTTCATTTATAACCAAAAAAATAATCTGAAAGATAGGAAAGTTGATGACTTAGATACTAAAATAGGGGGCAGAAAATAAAATTTTGTTCTTAATGTAATTGATGGAAAATGGTTACCGTTTCCAGGTGAACGTTCTGAAGGAATGGGTAGCACTTCAGCATTCTTCTCTGGCACCTTATGTTGTTTTTCTGCTTCATCATCTTCATCATAGTTTTCATCATCAAAAACAGAAGTAGTATTCGCCAAAGTACTAATTGATACTTCAGTAGAAAGATAATTCTTTCTTGGCAATAGAAAATCCTCCTCGGTGGCAGCTTGGACCTCAGGTCCATCATATTCCTCATCAATATCTTCATAATCAACTGCATCTTCAGCCTTCCTATCATAATCTAGTAACCATGAGAAAAGACAAGGAGTTAGGCAAAAGACAGAATTAAGAAGCCAACCCAGAAATAAAAGGATATATGAATTTCACATCACATGTAACAGCAGCAAACAATAACCACAATAAACATTTAGTTAATGTCTCTAACAATGTTTTCTCCGTGTGCAAAACTGCAGCAATACAGAACTCAGAAATACAATAATATCAAGAACAATTGCCTCTCAAAACACAACTCAGATTTCAGGTTTTATTATCTTTGGCTAAATACATAAATACTGTCTCAGACAGCATAACTAGAAGTCTAAGGGACACTGGCAGCACTCATGCACAACACACTGGGTACCAAGTATTGAGGGATAACAGAACTCAGCTATCTTGGGAAGACCATGGGTTTACAGGTAACCAGACAGAGGTCTCGCCCATCCTAAAATATAGGCTTAAGAAGCTTGCTGTAAAATTTTAAACTGGGAGATTCTTTCGATTGAACTAGATTCTTTTAAGCACAAGAAAAAATTAAAAGGCTGCTGCAAATGTTTGGGAACCTAATAACAGAAAAATAACAGGGGAAAAAGAAGAAGAAAAAGGACAGGCTCCAACTAGATATAATTAGAACAATTACCTATGCTATGCCTACACCAAATCAAAATAATGAAAAAGAGAAACAGAAACAATTGATCCTCTTATGAGCACATCACCTTGCTCAGCAGCATCAGGAGTGTGTGGTGTTCTGACTGATAACTGAAAGTCAAAAAACAAAAGGAAAAAATTAGGATCATTCCGTGCTAGTAAATTATCCAACAAGGGTATTTCATATTGGTTTCTATGGTTCACGATTTGTGCCTCAAAAGCTATTGACAGTTGCATACATCTATATCTGTCAAGGATGAACCCAGCTTGTCAGCCAATGCCCCAAGATGTTCCTTTGCATCCTAAAAAGCATAATTACAGAAGCCATAATTAGGGAAGTAGAAAAGGAGAGAAAATTTTCCAGAAAACATAATTTGAGCTGAATGGGAACACAGAAGAATAGACTAAAGAAAATAATTTGAGCTGAAATACAAAATGCATCCAAGCCACAAAATTTTAGCTCCAGATGAACAACACAATATTTTACAGGTTATAATAAGCAAAGGAATTTGCGATGAAAAGTGTATTTTCTACTGTGGAGCTGGAAACCTCAATAGAACAAGAAATAAATTAAACATGAGCATAAATAAATGAAACAAAGCACCTCATCAAGGTAATCAATATCAAGATCACCGGAGTTATCAACGTTTCCAAACATGAATCCCAGAAGACGGCTACCTCCACCAGCCTCTTCAAACTCTTCATCTTCATCATCTGAGAGAAAGCATTAAATTTTACCTAGATAATCTCAATAAAAGACCAAAATACATGAAACATCTAAAGCCTCAATATTTTTTTTGCTAATTTAGGATGGATGACAAATCATGTTGGTTTTGACAACAAAAGTGAAATTTACTGATGCGGGTATAAGGCTGTGTATCAGTTCCTTCTTTATAGCCTTTGATGACACAAATACAACCTGGATATGAATTGTTCTCCTAAACATTTCTCAGGCTCTCACACTTTTTCATTACCATTAAAGAGATTTTTTGACACCCTTCACTTATACATCAATGTATTCAAGGTAGTGACCACAAAAAAAGAGAAGCAGTGAAAACCTTTTCCCTTGCAGGGATCTGTTTGAGGGACAAGAATTTATTTAAAGTTGATGTAATCACTATATAGCATTTTCCCCACTTATGGCATCTACCATTTCACTCTTGCATTCCAAGACTTAAAGCTATTACAAAGTCTAATTAACAATGGCCTGTAAGAGATGACAAACAAAAGAAAAGGGATACCTATAAACTGCTTCTATGTTTCAGAATTTATTGCCTGGAGGATCAGTTGAAGGATTCTATTTACAACATAAAATGAGTGTTTATTCAAAAATATTTCCATTTTCAACTAATTCAGGACAATACACCTAGAATCTACAAATTTCAATGTCCATCCAGAAAATTTAGTACAGCATTCAGATCAAAACTTCCATGGAAATTCACATTAAATCCTTTTCAAACTGAAACTCACCAATCTAAAGGCAACCTTCAACTCATCATACTTTCACAAATAACAGTGGCTTATATCGTGATTTCATGAACACAGACTTTAGACACAGCATAAAGCACACTGAATAAGTTTTCTAAAGATATAATTCTTCTATAGATAAAATCAACTTTAAAAAATTAAGGAGAAAAAAAAGACACAATGGCCAATTCTTCAATGTTAACTGCAATAGTGTTCTTAATCAGATTTGTTTAGCTTGAACATTTTGTGCCCTTTTACAAGATCAAGCTTATTAGAATCCAAAGGCAACAATAGCCTAGAATTGCAAGTCACTTGCTACACTTCAACATAGAGCACCAGCCTGCTTCATAGGCTTGTATCATTTTTTCATGGGTAGCAACAAACTTGCCAAGATTAAGTTATGCAACCGGTCTATTGAGTTGGTGTCTAACGGAAGATGTCTTAAATTGATATGATAATTGACAGAATACATGGAACATACTCAGGTAACCTATTATGTACTAAGGTTTTCGAGAAAACCCTATAGGTAAATAGCCTGAGTAGATGTTGTTCAGATCCCCAACAATTAGAGGCTTCGCATACATGATAAAATAAAATTAAACAAGTCACCATACCAATATGGGAAAAAGAGGAAGAAGAAAAAACGCTTGAGACATATTTATTGTTCTTTGCCTCAGTTCATATGTGACTACTTCTAAAGATTCACATTTGAATTGATGAAAACGTCAAATAGAAGCCTCCAAAAAACAAGTCAAAAACTGACAATGAATGATCTAACTTACCATCATCGCGGCCATCATGGGATGTGCTACCAGACTCATATCCCATTTTTATAGAATCTGCATAGAGAAACACTGCTTATGTACTCAAAGAAACAATAGACCAAGTAGAGTAATTATCCTTTTAATCAAAAACATCAAACTAAAAGCACAGAGTCCTGCCATTAGAGTACTCAGGAAGGAAGTCTAACCGTCCAAGGCCCAATACATAATCTGTTCTTTGATATATTTGACTTCTTGAACTAAAATAAAATATTTTAGCGGTTCATATATCAGTTTAAGGAGTTAATGTCCTTATATTCCTAAAAGTTGCAGAAAGAGGCCATGAACCTCCCTGCTCTCACATCATGTACAAAGGAACATAAGCAGAAGACCTACCAAAAAGGGGCATTTTGTACCATTTCATTCTCAAATCTCAATGAGGTAACCAACTCTTGCATACATCAGCAACCAAACTAAATGTACCAACAACGACAAAGAGAAGCTAAAGCCTGTATATGAGGTAACCAAACTTCAAACTGAAATATCTTATTAACTATATTATGAATCAAGAAATTACCATGATAAACGGCATGCTCAGCAATCCCACAGGATACATACAAAATGGGAAAGATCAACCTTATGATAAATACAAACACCTTCCTCCTTGAACAATAGGAGCCCTTTTTTTTTCCTTTTCACATTTCTTTCATTCATAGAATCAGTACAGAATTGCAGTTTCATGTGCATTCCCTTCTCAATTTTGTTACAACTCAGATTTTTCAGCTACATCTTTCAGGAAGAACTAAAATAAACAATCTTGGTTGCTCACTCAAATAAATATTTCACTTGCCATACCTGTTTCTAATCAACTGAAATTCCACTGCAAATTCTCTGGAGAAAAGCTGACAATGGAACCTCATGAAAAACTCTCTTTTATTTTGAAATTTTCTTATCTTTCTTTGGTGGAAGGTTCGTGGATTGAGAGATGATCAATGTGATACATAAAATAAAAGAGGAGCTAAAAAATTCAATCTTTTTCGCTGTGGCTCCTCCCAGACCCGGGCACTCAAAGAAATTAATAACTACTTTCTTGGTGCTATCTTGTTCGTGACAAGAATGACCTTCAACAATTCTAGCGGCCAAATGGGACTTTAAGGGACAAAGATTGAAGAAGAAAATGAGTGAAACAAAGTTTACTGAAACCGAGATAATAGTCATAAATTCAAAATTGAATAGGACAAAAGGTATTCAATTCTATTTACATTGACTCCTTTAACATCCCAATTAAAATAAGAACCCTAACAACCATAAGCAAAACAGGTACACTGAAATAAAGACATAAATAGGAATGCAAACGAGACCTACTCATATATCGGTAAGCCTGAGTAAAAAGCAGACCGCATCAGCAATTAAATGCTAGTTATCAGCAAAAATAAACCCAAGTTTACCTCGAGCTGATTGATAGCTCAAGGCTCTGTTTCGGCGCTTGAAGTGAGACGGAGCAGCTAAATGGATGCCAATGGTGGAGGAGATAAATCGTGGCGGAGCTTGCGGTGGTCGGAAAAGGAGAAACGGTGGCCAACCCTCCCGGAGACGGTGGCGATTGGTCCTGTAAAGGGCAAACCCGACAGACTTCTGGGCCTGAGCGAAAGGCGGTTAAAAGCAACGACACCTTCACCACACCATAATGGCGCCTTATATATAAGTTTTCTTTTTTCCTATTTTCCTAAGACAATAATTATTATTCCCTTCGGTTTTTTTTTTTTTTTCCTTTTTACAATTATTATTCACATATAACTAATTAAATAAAAAATCGATAAAAATCATCTCTGGACGACTAAACCTAGAATGTGTTTGATAATTAAAATTAGTTGATTATACTTGGACATGTAACAAAATATTTTAAAATTTTAATGAATTAAGTTTTCGTTAGAGTATAATTACAAAAAAGTAAAATATGTTGTTATAAGTAAATAAAATTAATATTTTTTAAAATTATGTGATTGTATCATAAAATATTTAGAAAAACTCTATTTATAAACGTAAAATGGATTATTCAAATAAAAATAGATGATTCTTCTAAGTATGTATATTACTCTCTATCTTTCGAGCAATATATGTGCTTCAGAAATTAAAAACTAAAATTTCACACACACACAATGATTTCTCAATCATTCTTTAGTAATATTATGCAAATAAAATTTATATTAAATAGTCATTATATATAATAATTAAATATTTAATATTTACATTAATTGAAATATATGTTATAACAATTAATTATTTTGTAATTGTTTTATATGAGTTAAATTGTTTTATTATTTATAATTATTTAATATTAATTTTAATGTTGACAATTCATAATCAAATAAATGACCATTAATAAAAGGTGAAGTCAATCGTTATTTTTAAAAAATATTAAATAAATAAAATACAAAATAAGTTATAAATGAGTTGAATATAAAGAGTCAATGTGAATATCTTGTGTATGCATTAATTGAAATATTGATTATAATTGTTTATTATCATTTGTAATATAATTGATTAATAATATTTAAAACATTTATTATGATTTATAACTAATACTATGTAAATTTCGAGTTTGACAATTCTCACTATATTTTACAATTAATAATAGGTAAGGTCAATTGTTGTATAATATTTGTATTTTTATAAAAAGGGTAGGGATATTCTAATGTGTCTCCTACATTATCCTATACACCACCAAATAAAATAATATTTATTACCTGATTCAGATAAAATACTCTTAAAGTTAAATATATCTTTTTAAGATATTATTAATAAAAATATATATATGCAATTTAGCATTTATTGTTAATGATATAGAATATAATAGGGAAAAAGGACTTGAAGATCCGAAACCTTGTAATGAGAATGTGACTCTAAAGATCATTATTACAAATCTTATGTGTCACATTGTTTTATAATATAGTATAAAATAATTAAGTTAAAAATAAGTAGCATATAAAAAGATATTATTAGATATTTAGTATTTACACTTATTGAAATAAAAGTTACAATTATTATTATTATTATTGTAATTAAAATCCAGCGGACTTATTTCTCAGATTCCACTACAGAAGCCTAGTATGTTGTGTCATCTGATGCGGCAAAGGAAGTTGTTTGGATGAAGAAGTTCGTCACAGAATTAGGAGTGGTTCCTATCATTGAATCAGCAGTATATCTATACTGTGACAACAATGGTGCTATAGCACAAGCAAGGGAACCAAGGTCTCACCAAAAGTCGAAACATATTGAGCGTCGCTTCCACCTCATTCGAGAAATCATTGGGAAAGGTGACATCACCTTGCAAAAAATAGCATCAGTTGAGAATTTGGCAGATCCACTTACAAAGCCTATGTCACAGAATAAGTTAAGTCATCATTTGGATATGATGGAACTTAGATTTTGTAATGAGTGGCTCTAGTGCAAGTGGGAGATTATTATATTAGTATACCCTAGAGCATGTAATTATCTTATTAATAAATAAAGTGTTTTATTTATTTATTGTCTTCCTACGTCTTTAATTATTTATTAAGAGATATTATTCTTATGCGTAGGAATTAATGTGATATTATCTCTTTGTATGAATAATTTAAATAGGTGTTCCTGATCGTTGAATTATTCTTTGGA
>JAOXNR010000029.1:4906955-4936247 GCA_028571225.1 Parsonsia alboflavescens | reverse complement strand
AAATAGAATTAGACATATGATTAAGTAATGGAGATTACTTAATAAGAATATAAATTGAGAGATTAAATGAATGGTAATTAATGTGATTCTAATCGCGAGAAATTAATGTTTCACTATTTATTGGGTAGTCATGATATATTACTAGACGTCACTCATTACTTATGGAAGCTTGAATATATTTTGGGAGAATATTCAAGTTCGAATGATCTAATTAATATTAAAGAGTTAATATTAATTTTTATTGACAAAAAATAATGGACCTAGAAAGTCAAAACTCACATATTGGGTTTTTTACCTTATTTGTAAAAGAGTACTAGTATACTCTGTAACCCAAGATTAAGTAACAAGTTTATGGGTTTTGATGAATTAATTAATTAGTTAATTAATTAACCCTTAAAACTAGTTTTAAGTCTTTTCCTAAAAGGGATAAGAAAAGGTCCAACTAATGGGTTTATCCTAAACTAAACTTCTGAATACAGAAGACAGAAACAAAAGTTGTTTTTCCTGTGTTTTTGTATAGAGATACAAAGTCATTGTCTGCTGGATTCTTGTGAATGATCTAGAGGCTCAATAATTGGGGAGCTGATTAATATAGTAGATCTACGAGACAAAAGATATTTATATATCTGAACCTTTAAACATAGAAAACGGTTACAAATAAGATGAATATGATACGATCGTTTTTCATAAAATTATTTTGTTTTCGCTCCGTGATTTCTAACATATACTTCATCTAAAATGTGGTAGCAGTACTTGGATAACGTTGTGAGGGGAGATGAAGTTTCAGTCTGTATGCAAGAAAATGAAAGATTGGAAAAACTGCACAGAATGTAAATCTGAAGAATGCCTTATTCAAGAAGAGATACACAAACTCGTCAGTGAAATGTTGATTAACCAGGTGGGCAATGAAGGATTTGTGACTACAAGGAATGTATATCAAGAAGTTTTTTGAAATTTGAAATAATAAATTGTTATATTAATAAAAAAATTTATTTCTTTGATTATTTGTTGTTTTATCATTTTATTTCTTTAATTATTAGTCGTTTCGTTTTAATATAATAATATGCATCGTGCGGGTGCAACACTAAAAATAGTAATTCATGTTCAGAAATGAATCAAGCTGGTCTGTGCTGCAGTACTGATAATATTGCAATACCCCTCCAAAGAGTAGTTAATATTGATAATTAATTCTGCAATAAACTCTCTCTCTCTCTCTCTGAAATATATATTTATACATATATATAGAGAGAGAGAGAGAGATTTATGGTAATAATTAAGTGACAACACGAGAGATTTGATACATAGATGGAATATAATATCCTTCTGATAGTGGTGCATGTAGATTTAATTTCTCAAACAAATTCAAAAAAGGAAAGGAAAATGGTGTACAGAGATTATTATTGTTATTTCTATATGTAGATATATAGTGATCAAACTTCAAAGGCCTTGCAAGGACTCACAGAATTGTAGGTGGCATTATTCTTAAACTCTCTGGAACATGGCAGCATGCCAAATGCAGATTAAGGAGGAGTAGTATTACTGGTGGTTTGCCGGAGGAGGCGGAACGACCGGAGATGGAAAGTATGGAATGATTGGATTTGCCGGGGTGGAAGTCGTTGGTGGTGGAAAGAGTGGAAAGTTTGGGATGGTTGGAAGATTTGGTGTGCCGGGGAATGATGGAATTGGGAAAGTGGTAGGGAAGGAAATTGGTGACTGAAGAAGACGGCGAGCCGGGGTGGAGGTGGCTGCAGTGGCCGCCTTGGCACCGTTGCCGGAAAACCATGAGGCAATGAGAAGGAAGAAGATGATCATCATCGGGGACTTGGAGGAAGAAGCCATGTATGCTAGCTAGCTGATGTTTTGTGATATGATTCTATTGTAATGATGTAAATAACCCTTTGTGCATTATGCACTGCTTATATAGAGTTTTTGTGGGACATTTTGGACCACAAGGAGTGGTGGAGTTGGGCAAGAAGGGTCACAACCTCAAAAATATTGGGGGTGGGGGGTGGGGGGGATGTGGGTGTCGGCTGGTGTTGATGAGCAATATTACAGTCCTAATTCTTTGAAAAATTTTAAATAGTTCATGAAACGAAACATTAAATTTCAAACGATTCAAAATAAAAATATTAACATTCAACTTCAAATGAAAAGAGTATAATATACTAAAACTCTATTCCCTCTATCCGGAATTAAAAGTTTCAATTTAATTTTACTAATTTTGAACGTTTCAAAATAAAATATGAGATATTCATTTCAGGACGGAGGGAGGGAATATATTTTAGTATATCGTTGATTAATGACATACTAAGTGTCTTTCTTTAATTACATAATAATTAATACAAAGATTTTATGGACGTTTTCAAGGTTTTTAAAATTGAGAGTTTAAGTAAACTTATTGAGGGTCTTATAAACTTGAATCGTAAACTTGGAGAATTTACATCCTAAATAAATAAATATATTAAATAATTTATATATAATCACAATAAAATAAATATCCCAATAATATAGGAAAAAAAAATATAAAATTCATATTTATAAGTAATTCAAAATAAAACTACAATAAACTAACAAATTTTATAAAACTAAAATCCTTCTTACATTGTTTAAAACATCAACAATCAAAAGCAAATATCGTGAAAATATAAAAAACTATATCAATATTAATAAAAACATAAAAATTAAAATTTCGATATATTAGTACTTTAAAAAAATTTAGGTCTTATTAGATAAAATAATTGGAAATTATTAATTAAAAATGTTACAAAAGTTTAAAAATTAAATTTATCTATATTATACAAATATGAGATATTTATAAATGTATTATTAAAATACACTTGAATAATATACTTATATTCATATTATCTTATTTTTTAAAAAAGTGATGATATATAAAACACATTAATTAATGCAAGGTAACAGTTTGTTGGGAGCTGGTAAGCGCGCATCGCAGCTGCATTGTGCACCCAGGATCGACTCTTCGTGGGTGCATTTCCGAAGCAATTTTTTTTTTTTTAATTTTTGAAATAGTTAATTCGGTCAAACTCGGATGATTTTATCTAGTTGACTCGTGAATTAATCGATTTTACCTTCTTTTTCGATTTTGGTTCTATTTTACACATTTCTATCCCTAAAATCGTAAACTCGTGCAAGTTTATGAGTTGACTCGCGATTTTAACAATGATGGACGTTTCTATTTTTATGAAATTACTATATATGTTTATTAATAATTTTAAACAGATGGAATGTCAACTTCGTACTATATTTGGATTGAGAACGAAAGATGAAACAAAGCATAATGCTTTGCTTGTTTTTAAAAAAATGGGAGAGGAATCTTTACTTAGTTATTTTGTTTGGTACAAGTAAAATGAAATAAATTTTTTTTATAAAATAAAAGTCAAATAAAGGAAAGATTATTTTCTTATTATATCTATAATAATAATATAAGGGAAGTCGAGGATAAAAAGAAAATAGTAGGAACAAAAAGGTCAACAACATACCACATATCATATTGTCTAATTAATCTAAAAATTTAACAAAAAAAATATACAATTTCTTTATTTTTACTTTCTCCTCACGATTACATGGTAAGTAATATAGTTTTCCCTCCATCCAAAAATAGATATCCTATTTTGAAGTTGACAAATTTTATTAGAAAAGTTAAACTTAGTTCATTTTAAATATAACCCTATCAATTCTTTACAAAATATCTAATATTAATTATAAAAATAAGATATTCAATTCTAAGCAGAACGGAATATTTATTTACTTCTCTTCTAATTAACGTTTCCAATTTCCAATATCAAACAGACATAAGAAACATCTAAACTATCTACCATTTCTACTCCACCTAATGGCATTAACGAAGAGTCTTTCTAATTCCATGGCTTGAGAATTCCAATGGGGAAGGGTTGGAAGGATGGTCATGAAAATTAAGCCACACATATAACTCAAAATATCATCTTCATGATCATATTCTTGCAATGAAGGCCGTCTACTTGGTTGATGGGAACTACATAAATGAACACTATAAAGATAAAGCCAAAGGGGGAAAGAAAGTAGTAGTAATAGTAGAACACAATGAACCTCGATCTTCATCTTCTTACCATCTGGCTAGTTTTTTGCAGTTGGCAAAAGTTATTACATAGGCCCAGTTATATGCCCTAAACACCCAATTGTGCCCAAGGGGGGTATGAAAGCACCCTCCTTTAATGTGTTTCCAGCTTTCCGATTCGTGGGGATATCGATAAGGTGGAAAGGTGTCCTAAGTATAGACTAGTTTGTAGAGGTCAGAAAGGTACTTGACACCTTTATCTCGTATCATTACTTCGACAAATTTTTAGAAAAAAAAAAAGAATTAGTGATGGGATCCATTATGACGATGAAATCTAATTTAAGGAATTATGAACGATTGAAAAATGAAAATGCATAATCAAAAAATGTTTAAAATAAGTATATGCACCTTTTGCAAGGATGCATCATTGACGATGTCCTAAGTGAATCTCTCTTCAATGTAAAAAGATACTTTCTTATTTTCTCTTTCCTCCCATCGGACATGCTCTTGGTATAATATCTCTATCTTTTCTTTAGTATCTAGTTAGTCGGGTGTCGAATTAAAGTTTTTTTTTTTTTTCTTCAGCATTTATGATTTTAATCAAACTAACAACAGAGACTTAGAGAAAGAGAGAGATGTAATATTTTAAAAATCGATAAAATACCTAATAAACTAATGATGATTACTTATATTTAGTGACAAAGAAAATGTGTTCAAGTCAATTATAAATATTGATGAAAGGAATATATTTTAATCTTGACGTATAAATTTCATATCTCTAAATCAAAATCATCATTTAATGGAATAATTAAAACAAGAATATATATGACAAAGTATCTCTAGAATTAAATGTTTTGTGCTCAACAATATGAGCCATTGGAAAGTCAAATGTTGGCTACAAAGATTGTCTTAAATGAAAAAACCTCGTCCTTAGACCAGCGAAAACTCCCCATTATGCTGGCTGTTGAAATTCAAGAAAAACAGCGGCGGGGCGGTCTCCGCCGTGGACCACTGTCCCCACGGCAGAACAGAATGGTCGTCAACGCGTGCAAGTGCCTCAAGCACGTGAACAAGGACTTTGGGATCTCCGCAGGACAGCATCCGACTGTCACAAAAAAAAAAAAAAATTTATTGATTTCGTTCCAAAATTGAATGTACTATATATGTTACTTTGATAATAAAGAATTAAATATGTCATCTTCAAAATTCAATAAAATTTTACAATGAAAATAATATTGCAATACTAAAAATGAATTGAGTTAAACTTATTTTCATAGAATTTATATAAAATATAATGAAATATTCAAATTTCACACAAGATGAGTATAAAATTACCTTAGATGTAATATGGTTTATATTTTTGAGATTGAGGGTTAACTACCCACCAAATAGCAAATCTTTAGACAAGTGGAACTTGCCCAGGAGGTAAAACAATCTCGCTTATGATATAAAGGTTTCTAAGTAATGAAAACGATAAATATCATAGGATTGAGATTTATCCTCTAAAGATCTCCACCAAATTAAGGGAAAAAAAAATCTGGTCTTTAATTTCAATTCAATAACTTCAACTTCTAATAATTGATTGATTAATATAAATGGTAAATGAAAGATTTTATTTCCTTTTCCATTTTTTTATTTTTTTTATTTTTTGGTTGGTTAGGAGTTATCTCAACCATAATAATAATATTAATTCTTCATCGGCATACTTGGGTTGAAAGATAATGACTCATAAATAAGTTGTACCAAAAGAAAAGGGACCAAAAAGGGTTGGTGAAGTTCTTATATTTTAAAAGAGAAGGAAAATAGAACTATGTATAATAAGAAGGCCTTTAATTTCCTTTCTGTTTTCTTGAATAGCGATAAAAGCTTTTGGCAGACATTTTGGTATCTTTTGGTAACATTAATGTGAATGTAAGACTATGGGTTGGGACCATATGCATCAAGTACAGTACAGTGATTGCTGGCTTAAAAAGAAAAAAAAAATTATTAATGTAAGATTATTCTTAATTAGAATGTCATGTTGAAAAAAAGTTTTAAATCAAAACTTCATTCTCGATGAGAAAATTGAAACTGAATCTGAATTAGTCCGACATCTTTTAATATATTGAGAGATATGAAAAGGAGATGAGAAACGAGAAACATATGATCATTTGTAGGTAGAAAAATAGTTATAATATTAACGAGGGACAATATTATTGAGAAATCCATTCATAATTGAATCAAGACATTTTACTTAATCAAAAATTGATTTTCATAAAAATTATCGATTTATCTTGCTATTAGTGGTGACATCATTGAGCATGCAGGTGTAAATCTACCTTATATTAAAAACCTACCTCTTTTAAGGAATAAGACATATAATGTTTAAAAATAGAAATATTCAATTTATGAAATAACTTTTTATTTAACGAGTACTCCCTTACATTTATTACGTAGAAATATAATTCCACTTATAAATAAGAAAAATAAAGGCATTTTAAATGTAATATAAATGTATTCACTATTCTTTTAATATTTGAGAAATTAGGGTTTGGATATGCTTTTATATATTTAAGTGTCACTCTTGATTATATTAATAAAAATCTTATTCATAGTTTTTAGTTATTTTCTTTTAATAAATTTTAATATTAAAATTTAAAAAATAACCTATACCATAAGAAACCTTATTTTCACTAGTGTAATAGAGATAATACACAATTATATAATAAGATATATTGGTTGCGAAATGATGGCTAAATATTGACTCAGGATCTCTAGGATTATATGATTGTGTCACTCGTTATTTTATCCATCGAAATTTAACACGTATATCTAAAAGATATAGTTTTCTTAGGTTTTAGTATATCTTTTTAAATTTTAATATTAAAAAATAATAACTAAAAATTACGAATAAAATTTTTATTAATATTTTATTAATAAAATATAGAGTGATACAGAAATGTGTAATTGAAGAATGTATCCTAAATATTTATAATAATCGATGAAAAATATATAGTATAAGACATATAAAGGTCGATTATAAGAAATTGAACACTCAATTCTTCATATTACAGGTCACCTGAAATATAAAACCATAAGAAGATGATCATAAACATAAAAAAATTCACAATATTATGCATTATTATAAGGTGAATATTTTCTTAAGGGAAGTTGGGAAGGGAAGGCAGAGTTGGGATGGCAGGCAATGCCGGCAGTTGAGGAATATCCAGTGTAGGGATTGTTGGAATTGGCAATTCAGGCACTTGCAGAGATGGTATTAACCCGGGCAAATTAACCGTAGGAATCTCCGGCACCGGCAACGTTGGAATCTCGGGTTCAACTACGGCAGGTAAATCTGGGTCCAGAACTTCAATGGGTTCAGTGATTTCAAGAAGTTGACGGGCTTCAACAAGGATAGTTGGTGTGTTACTGTTCAAACCCAAGGTGATGAGAAGAAATGGAAAGACAAATAATGGGCAAGATTTCTTGATTGTTCCCATTTCTTGATTTCTTGGGATTAGAGAAAGAAATCAAAGATAAGATGGTAAACAAACTGCAGAGAGATTTCGATGTGGGGTTTGCATTTTATAGATGATGAATGGGAAGAAAGAATTGGTGGTAGACTTGTTTGGTAAGAAGATTTATTTCTGGTTTGTTCAACTTCTTACCTTGTTTATGAACATAAATTTTTGGTTTCCCTACTCAATGGATAATGGATAAATACACAATTTTCTTCATTCTTTTTATCAATTGCATTAATTAATATATTTTAGTCTATAAGATGAATTATAACAGTAGATTCTTTATGAAGAATTAATTGCTGAATTTGGAAATGATACAAGCATATATGAATTTATTACATGCTGCATTAATTTCCATTATGAAGATTCTCCTAAACAGATAACGAAGATATTATTCTCATTTAAAAAGAATAAATTTTGATCATAATTTTTTAATGTGTTAATCAAGCATCATACTTATTTTGTAATTTACCAGTCAAATACTTAGTGTAAAAAGTTAAGCATCCAATGGTGCAATAAAAGTATAGTTATGAATGCCTTTTTTTCATAATCTTGATATAAGAATAACTTTTTGGACCCGACTAATCAGGTTGGATCAATGAAAAAAGTGTGGTCACTAGTGTGGTCTTTCTCTTTCAATCATAAGTGCGATTGTTCTACCCAAATAATAAAGCTTGAGTTGACCATATATATATAGGGAATATATCTGCATTTCATATATCAGTGTTTATCAATCATATGGGAAATTGATCTATATTCTCTCTCCTTACAGAAGATTTATTCCGAGATTGAAAATTTTGAAATGAATCATTACCTCCAATTCATTGATTTTTTTTAAACATCTTGTTATGAATGTAAACAATTACTTCAGATTCTTAGTTCATATTTCAGTCTTGTTTATTCACCAGAAAGCCAAGTGAAGGCTGCTGTAATGTTTCTTTCATTTTGCTGGGCTCTTCTGTATTGTTTACTTGGAAGCTGCTATAATGTTACTTTCGTTTTGCTGGGCTCTTCTTTATTGTTTACTTGAAGGCTGCTATAATGTTTCTTTTGTTTTTCTGGGCTGTTCTGTACTTTTTACTTGTTTTCTTTCCAAAATGTATATTAAAGAGCATCATTGTATGCTGAAAATGTTGGAAGCAATCATGAAAAACATAAAAACTATGGAAATGAACAAAGATATTTATTTGATTACTAATAGAATAAAGTACATAATCTGATCTCACTGAATTTTACATAATAACAGAAACAACTGAACCAAACTATATAAGTCCGAGACTCTGAATCACACCATCAATCACACAATCAATGATAGAACAAACATGAAAAATGGTAGCTGATTTTAAATGAGTATCATGATATGTAGATTAACAACTGTTGATTTAAGGGCTGGTAATTTTGTAAGGTGGCACAGTGAGCTTTGGCTGCTCAGGGACCTTTGGCACCTCTGGTTTTTCAGGCACTACTGGCTTAGGCAAAGCGGGCAGTTTGGGTTTTGGTACTGCTGGAATCTCTGGCTTAGGCAAAGTGGGCAGCTCGGGTTTTGGCACTGCAGGAATCTCTGGCTTAGGCAGTTGTGGAATCTCAGGCTTTGATAAATTTGGCAACTCAGGTTTTGGCAGCTGTGGAATCTCAGGCTTAGGCAAATTTGGCAACTTGGGTTTAGGCAGCTGTGGAATCTCTGGCTTTGGCAAGTTTGGCAACTCAGGTTTAGGCAGCTGTGGAATCTCTGGCTTGGGAAGATTAGGCAAGTTTGTCTCCAGAAGGCGTCGTGCCTCTGCTTGAACCACGTTGCTGCTAATAGATGATGCAGCAATGAGTAACAAAAGAAGAAGGCTTGAATGCTGGAAATAAGCCATTTGGAAGCGATGAGGAAATATAACAAGAAACAACTCTATGCCTTCGCTTTTTAGCTTCTTTCTTTCTGTGTTATGATATTTTGCATGCATGGGATTTTTGGGTTGTGGTTTATATAGGAATGTGAAGTGGAAATTGGAACAACACTTGGCATTAGGTTGGTGACAAGATTGTGTGATTAGTTCAACTTCTCAACAACATTGATTTGAAAATGTCTGATTTTGTAGGAAAACCGTTGAATGGGATTACCATTTTTGTTCTTCAATAACCAAGTTTTCTTGTGAATTCACAGGTGTCAGTAACCTGTAAATTGATCTCTCTAAAGAATTTTCTTTGTATTGATCATTGGTTGACAACTCACCTATGCAGCAAGAGCTTGGTGGGTGAATCTCGAGACTAATTGAGCACTAAAGTTGCATTTGATAGGTGATATTGCTCATCTCCTATAATTGGCAAACGCACTTCAGCTTGAGGTTTCTATTTATAAATGGCTTTAACGTGTAGAATACATCTTCGTTTCCATAACATTTCTTTTATTTATTTATTTATAAGTAATATTTAAGTCAAATTTACACATGCATCTCGATTATTTCAACTCCTACAAGAATTTAGACTTGTGTAAATCAACTCACCAAGTCTACTGGAAGACTCAGAGGATGGGGATTCTTTTCAATTAACTTTTATACTAATACATAGTAGGTTTTGACAATTTCTTTCCATCATGCAACATGGAGGTGCAATTAATCCTTTCTTTTTTTGAAACTGCACTTCAGAGTTTTCCTTACGTAATGTTTATTTGCGTGAAGAATCAAAACTGGAAGTGAAGGATTAAACTTTGCTCCAATGGAACACTGAAACTATGACCACAAACTTCAAACCTTATTCATCCTCGTTCTTCTCCATCTCCACCAAATGAAGTATCAAATTGTGAAATAAAATGTTTTCTTTAAAACCAGATGTCTGTATATCTGAGATCTTAATTCTCATCAAGTAATAGTATTTTTACACAACAATTAGCTGACATTCGAGGTCTGAAAACACAGGACAAAAGCAAACAACAATAACAATCATCAAACAACACTTTATACTATATGGGATTTACATCATAATACAAGTTACAACAACAGAATGAACGCAAACCGTCTCAAGATCAGGGGTCCATTTCTCAAATGAGCATTCAACAAAGTCATAGTAGCCTCCATGGACAAAGAGTGTCCCTTTCCTTGCCTTTTCATATATCCAAGGATAATTGAGTAGATTCAATAATGACGGGTTGATTGATTCTGAAGACAAAACATAGCAATCGCTTTGGTTTTAGTGTGAAAAGAAAATTTATACAATCTAGATCACCAGTAAATACTTTTAGTGTTGAGAGGCCATCAACCTTGCATTAAAGAAACATAGGGAAAGACAAGGTCATTAATCGATATACACCAAGTTTATATAGAAAAAAAATGGATGCCGGATCTTTTTGTAAGGAGCTTATACTAATATTAAATCGAAGTGCATTCTTAGCATCATGCCCCTCATCGAGTGCCGAACAATAACAATCAGGCAATAGAGCAGTTTTAAGATCTAATAATGCAATGACCAAAATGGATTCAGCACAGAAATTAGTTAACAGTCATGAAATTAGATGGGCCTTTCTCAATAACTTTCATGCCATGTTTTTACCAGAAAATTTAAGCACTTGGATGAAATGGAAGAACAGGAGAGACAGATTTAAACAGTGCAAATCTGCAAAAAAGTCTAAGGGGTCACACCTTCTCACATTGCCTGCACGGCTGATCGAATTTGAGGATAGAAACAGCAGCCTTTGTGCTCAACCTAGCTGGCTTTCCAATAGCAACCCAATTTGTAATGAAGCTACTGGAGAGGTAATACGAGATGAATTTGTTAACTTGGGCATCTTTCGACGGAATGAAGCAGATACTGCAAAGCACTAAACAACAGGTGCCATAAATATTCCGAGGACTTGTGTACTTAAATGATAAAGTTTCTCTAAGTTAATTTATCTTTTCAATTTTTAATATTAAAATATATTAAAAGATAAACATTACACATATAAATTTTATTAATATAACGTGATATACAAATATATAATATGTAATCCCATAAATTTTTATAATAACTGATGTTCTTCATATTGCAGGTCACCTGAGACATAAAACAACAAGAAATGATCATAAACATAAAAAAATTCAAAATATTATGCATTATTATAAAGTGAATATTTTCTTAAGGGAAGGTAGAGTTGGGATGGCAGGCAATGCCAGCAGTTGAGGAATTTCCAGTGTATGGATTGTTGGAATTGGCAATTCAGGCACTTGCAGAGATGGTATTGACCCGGGCAAATTCACCCTATGAATCTCCGGCACCGGCAACGTCGCAATTTCGGGTCCAGAACTTCAATGGGTACAGTGATTTCAAGAAGTTGACGGGCTTCAACCAGGATATTTGGTGTGTTACTGTTCAAAGCCAAGGGGATGAGAAGAAATGGAAAGATAAATAATGGGCACGATTTCTTGATTGTTCCCATTTCTTGATTTCTTGGAATTAGAGAAAAGAAATCAAAGATTAGATGGCAAACAAATTGCAGAGAGATTTCGATGTGGGGTTTGCATTTTATAGATGATGCATTGGAAGAAAGAACTGGTGGTAGACTTGTTGATCAGAAGATTTATTTCAGGTTTGTTCAACTTCTTACCTTGTTTATGAACATAAGTTTCTGGTTTTCCTACTCAATGGATAAATACGCAATTTTCTTCATTCTTTTTATCAATTGCATTAATGAATAGATTTTAGTATTTAAGATGAATTATAACAGTAGATTCTTTATGAAGAATTAATTGCTGAATTTGGAAATGATACAAGCATATGGGAATTTATTACATGCTGCATTAATTTCCATTAGGAAGATTTTCCTAAACAGATAATGAAGATATTATTCTCATTTAAAAAGAATAAATTTTGATCATAATTATTTTATGCGTTAATCCAATATCATACTTATTTTGTAATTTACCAGTCAAATATTTAGTGTAAAAAGTCTAGCATCCAATGGTGCAATAAAAGTATGGTTATGAACGCCTTTTTTTCATTATCTTGATATAAGAATAACTTTTTGGACTCGACTAATCAGGTTGGATCAATGAGAAAAGGGTTAGACATTGTCACTAGTGTGGTCTTTCTCTTTCGATCATAAGTGAGATTGTTCTATCCGAATAATGAAGCTTGAGTTGACTATATATATATATAAAGAGAATATGTCTGCATTTCATATATCAGTGTTCATCAATCGTAAGGGAAATTGATCTATATTCTCTCTCCTTACAGGAGATTTATGCTGAGATTGAAAATTTTGAAATGAATCATACCTCCAATTGATTGATTTTTTTTAAACATCTTGTTATGAATGTAAACAACTACTTCAGATTCTTAGTTCATATTTCAGTCTTGTTTGTTCACCAGAAAGCCAAGTGAAGGCTGCTATAATGTTTCTTTCATTTTGCTGGGCTCTTCCGTACTGTTTACTTGTTTTCTTTCCAAAATGTATATTAAAGAGCATCACCAGATGCTGAAAATGTTGGAAGCAATCATGAAAAATGACATAAAAACTATGGCAAAGAACAAAGATATTTATTTGATTACTAATAGAACAAACTACCTAATCTGATCTCACTGAATTTTACATAATAACAGAAACAACTAAACCAAACTATATAAGTCTGAGACTCTGAATCACACAATCAATGATAGAACAAACATGAAAATGGTAGCTGATTTTAAATGAATATCATGATATGTAGATTAACAACTGCTGATTTAAGGGCTGGTGGTTTTGTAAGGTGACACAGTGGGCTTTGGCTGCTCAGGGACCTTTGGCAACTCTGGTTTTTCAGGCACTACTGGCTTAGGCAAAGTGGGCAGCTCGGGTTTTGGTACTGCTGGAATCTCTGGCTTAGGCAAAGTGGGCAGTTCGGGTTTTGGCACTGCTGGAATCTCTGGCTTAGGCAGTTGTGGAATCTCAGGTTTTGATAAATTTGGCAACTCAGGTTTAGGCAGCTGTGGAATCTCAGGCTTTGGCAAATTTGGCAACTTGGGTTTAGGCAGCTGTGGAATCTCTGGCTTTGGCAAGTTTGGCAACTCAGGTTTAGGCAGTTGTGGAATCTCTGGCTTGGGAAGATTAGGCAGGTTTGTCTCCAGAAGGTGTCGTGTCTCTGCTTGAATCATGTTGCCGCTAATAGATGATGCAGCAATGAGTAACAAAAGAAGAAGGCTTGAATGCTGGAAATAAGCCATTTGGAAGAGATGAGGAAATATAACAAGAAACAACTCTATGCCTTCGCCTTTTAGCTTCTTTCTTTCTGTGTTATGATATTTTGCATGCATGGGATTTTTTGTTGTGGTTTATATAGGAATGTGAAGTGGAAATTGGAACAATACTTGGCATTAGGTTGGTGACAAGATTGTGTGATTAGTTCAACTTCTCAACAACATTGATTTGAAAATGTCTGATTTTGTAGGAAAACCGTTGAATGGGATTACCATTTTTGTTCTTCAATAACCAAGTTTTCTTGTGAATTCACAGGTGTCAGTAACCTGTAAATTGATCTCTCTAAAGAATTTTCTTTGTATTGATCATTGGTTGACAACTCACCTATGCAGCAAGAGCTTGGTGGGTGAATCACAACAGTAATTGAGCACTAAAGTTGTATTTGACAGGTGATATTGTTCATCTCCTATAATTGGCAAAAGCACTCTAGCTTGAGGCTTTAACGTGTAAAATACATCTTCGTTTCAATAACTTTTCTTTTATTTATTTATTTATAAGTGATATTTAAGTCAAATTTTCACATGTTTTGATAACTTTTCTTTTATTTATTTATTTATAAGTGATATTTTACATGAAGATTTAACTGCCGTAGTTGAACAATTAGCTTACATTTGAGGTTTGAAAAATCAGGACAAAAGCAAACAACAATAACAATCATCAAACAACACTTCATACGATATGGGATTTACATCATAATACAAGTTACAACAACAGAATGAACACAAGAAGTCTCAGGATCAAGGGTCCACTTCTTATGACCAGAATTTACGGTCTTTAATTGGATATCCACCTTCCAACTTTGATCTGCTCTTCTCAGGATCAAGGGTCCATTTCTCAAATGAGCATTCAACAAAATCATAGTAACCTCCATGGATAGAGAGTGTCCCTTTCCTTGCCTTTTCATATATCCAGGGATAACTGAGTAAATTCAATAATGACTGGTTGATTGATTCCTGAAGACAAAACATAGCAATTGCTTTGGTTTTGGTGTGAAAGAAAATTTATACAAACTGGATCACGAATAAATACTTTCAGTGTTGAAAGCCCATCACCTTGCATTAAAGAAACATATGGAAACACAAGGTCATCAATCGATATATAGCAAGTTTATGTGGAGAAAAGTGAATGCCAGATCTTTTTGTAAGGAGCTTATACTATATTAAATCGAAGTGCATTCTTAGCATCATGCCTCTCATCGAGCACCAAACAATAACAATCAGGCAATAGAGCAGTTTAGGATCTAATAATGCAATGACCAAAATGGATTCAGCACAGAAATTAGTTAACAGTCATGAAATAAGATGGGCCTTTCTCAATAACTTTCATGCCATGTTTTTACCAGATAATTTAAGCACTTGGATGAAATGGAAGAACAGGAGAGACAGACTTGAACAGTGCAAATCTGCAAAAAAGTCTAAGAGGTCACACCTTCTCACAGTGCCTGCACTGCTGATCGAATTTGAGGTTAGAAACAGCAGCCTTTGTGCTCAACCTAGCAGGCTTTCCAATAGCGACCCAATTTGTAATGAAGCTACTGAAGGGGTAATACAAGATGAATCAGAAAACTTGGACATCTTTCGACAGAATGAAGCAGATACTGCAAAGCACAAACAAAAGGTGCCATAAATATACCTAGGACTTGTGTCATCATGCATACTCATTAAGGCTTGAATGCCTCCACAGCAGCTGTGTCCAACTATAAGTATGTTTTCAACCTGCAAAAGTTTAAATGATCTCCTTCACTCTTTTGGTACGTCAATTTTGGCGTATGACGTATTTTATTTTCTTGAAGTCAGTAACAAAACCAGATATTCTTGAAGGGCTACAAACCATGAAGGTCTGAATTGAACAGTAATCACATAAAGATAGAAAATGATATTCCCAGTTTCTGGAAGATATGAAACATAACATTTTTCCGAGAAAAGGCAGTTCTTGTATTTATTTCAGTATTTGTGCTTGCCAAAATGAACATCACATGAATACAAACATTCCTCATGAAAACATGTCTACTGTCTGCCACCAAAAATGAATATTCAGCAGTTGTTAAGAAGTGACTTTGCCTCAATAATATAATATCAGCACAATAGCTGCAGAAGAATATTTCCTACCAGCAATTAAGGGAAGCCACTTAGCATATTCAATCTAATTGAAAGGGATATTAAAGACATGCACTCCAGCTGAGGCATGAAATAATGACATAATAGACCTGTGATAAGAAAATGAATATCGAATTTAACTGCACATATCATCAGAATACGTACTTCAAGAGAATTCACAGCAAACTCCAATGCAGCATTTGTTTCTGAAGGACCACTCTGTATCAAAATAGGTATTGAATCAACAATGGTTCAAGCTCTGAATAAATAACATTTTTTCGAAAATATAGTTTGAAAATAACCTGGTATGAGGGGACCAGATTAGCAATATTACGCACTACAAAGGCTTCCCCTGGTTCAAATCCAAGGATTCTGGAAGGACAAACCCTGGAATCTGCACAAGCAACAACCATAAACTGCAGCCATGTGTGTCAGTTGCAAGCTATTCAATTACCAAGAGATATAGGATTTCCAATAAAGTAGTTCATTAGTAATTACCTTAGGTGCTTGACCTTTGGCAAGCTTCTGAAAATGTTCTTGGTTCTCCCTATTCCAAAGAAATAGCAGAAATTCTCTCATTATTAGTGGAACTAAGATTCCATGCTGTTAAACCACAATGAGGTCAGTTATATGTTGCTTACAAATATTTATTTTTCTTAAAACTTAGAAATCGATGTTTCATCTCACTGAAAAGATCACATTCATTTTCCTTCAATTTCTCCTTGTTGCTTATGATATCCTCACTCAGGCTCAATTTTTCCACCTTCAATTTCAGATCCGAATCATTCCTGCAGACAACAAAATGTCCTTCTGAGTAGTTGTCATCCACATGATAGCACATAGCACATACAGCCTATTACTAAAATAGGAATATGCTTCTCTCATGGAAAATTGAATGAGGCATTTGTATCTTTAATCTTAAAGGGTATGAATCCTGAATAAACCAATCATCAGAGAGTAACATCAGGAGTTGGTAATACAAATTCACAAATCCAAGTTCAACTACAAGAATAGCTTCTGAAAAGGAGCAATAAGAACCCATTCAGATGTAATATGTGATTATTTGCAGATGAGAGGATTAGGATTTGAAAAATGCAGCAGAGTAACCAAAATGTTTTCTGAGACATTGATAATTTCAGAACCAAAAGGGAATGAAAAGAAAGACCCAAATTTTATTTGAATTTGAATTTGAATTTTCCACATTTATTGACCAAAAGGAATTTCTATTGATTCAGTAAAGAAATAAGGCAATGGTCAAGTCAATACATATTACCCACATCAAGAACTTCAGGTAATATCAGGTTCGTATTTATTTCAATTTGAAATTCAGCTTTTGCACTATTTGGTTAAATCACTATATTGATTCCTAAAGATCAACAAGACAAAGATTATGAATGACATAGGCAAAAGGAGAATGAAGTAATAACCTATAACAATTTATGCATTTTGAAATTTGAATTTTATTGAACTAGAACAGAGAAATGCAAAATACAACATTGAAACTGGATCTAGATCACATTTGATCAAGAGATCATCATTAAGCTGCATTAGCATGATGAAATCAAGGAGCAAAAACCAGTGCAAGCCACCTTTTAACTACCAATTCATTCTCATCACTGCAAGAGGATTGATCCGACAAGCACTAAAGTCTTGAATGGCGAAGCTAGTAAATCTAATCTAACAAAAGGATAATCAACAGGAGAAAAGCCCCAGATAAAAAGAACAGAACTCTCCCCCACAAATTCAAGAAACATTAACAACGAAAATAAGGAACTTTGACGGACTTACCTGGAGGAATTTGATATCCTGAAACGGGACTGCTTAATTTCCGAGATTCTCAATTGGGTCCCAAAAATCTGCACAAAAAAAAAACGCAAAACAACCCATCAATTACAAGTAAATTTGCACCTCTTCAACAATACAGACACAGATAAACCGAAACAAAAAATGACATTACAGAGGTGGGTTTAGCTGAAGTTCTACGGGATTCCCTATTTGAGGTAGAGAACGTAGTTACAGAAGAGGATTGTTGAACTGCCTGAGCCATTAGAATTGATCTGGGTGTTGCGGTTTCAAATTGGAAGATGTACTACCATAAAGAAGAGAACTTTCCTTTCTCACTCAAGTTTTACAGACATATTTCTAACAAATTCTTTAACATCGGTATTAAATATGTCAAATTCTTGGTGAGATCAACCGCACTTGTTGGTCTCCAAGAAAGACGGAGAAACCTATGTTTTCTATTATATTTCCATCCATCTGGGCTGTATCTTTTTTCCATGGTTTTTTTCTTCAATGGGTCAAAGAAAGTACTAGTGAATAGTGATGAACATAGATTTGATACAAAAACCTTCGGCCAACTCGATTCAGAGCCATTTTTTCATTCGTGAAGAAATTTTATTGAATTGCTACCACAATTACAAGAAAACAAAGAAAGAGGCATAACCCATATCCATCCATATCTTCTGATTTTTTTTCTCAATAGTTCTTTATCCATCATTTTCTATTATTTTCTCAAAATATAATTATCTTTTGAAAAGAAGAAATTTTAAAAAAAAAACATCTGTCTTTTTTTTCTGATTAAACCATTAAAATAATAATAAAAAATATATCTATATTTAATCTCAATAAAAATATTATAGCATGTACATGAGTGAATTCATGAGGATTGATTTTGTAATGACCATATAAATATACATAACATCCTTTAAATCGTGATATATTAATACATTCTATAACATTATCATATAAATAAATATAAAATTATCATGTTTTTTAGTTTTGATTTGTAGAATTTTAGTGGGAAAAAAGCAAAAAATAAAAATTTATCTCATTTTATAATAAAAGATTCTTTTATCCACTTTTGGGTATTTTATAGGTAGAATTGGAAAGAGATACATTATTGTCCTTAGGAATCTTTCGTATTTTTGGTACCCTATAAAGGAAGATTTCCGTCCACTCATTTCTTCTTGTCTGTACCCTTTACTTTCCCTTTATATACTCTATTATTTAATTTCCAATATATAAATTACTTACAAATATTTCTTTACCACAAAATTTAAATTATGTAAGAAAAAGGCAATCAAATAATTTATATATTGAGACGGAAAAATATCATTTTCTTTTTAGTCAAAACTTCATTTTCTACTCAAAAATCATTCATCCAACTCGAGCTTCTTTTTTTTTTTTTTTGTTTCAAAAAGTGACGTCAAGCATGAAATTTACAAATTTGACCCTAAAGAAGATTAGGTCATTGCCTTATCCCATTTTGACGGGCGTCTCCTTGCACATGGAAAAGAAGGTCGTGTTACACGTGGGTATCTTTTGACATGATAGGAAGAAGACAGAGGAAGTTATGTCCAGCACTTTGTCATTTTTTTCTTCTGACCTTATTTCCTAAGTATTAAATTCAGAACTTCCCATCTCGCTTTCAAGTTTGAACAGATGTTATTTCCAAATAATATTCCATTTGAAATAAATAGTCTATTTAAAATTAGATCGATCCATCCAATAAAAACTCAGTTTTACGAAAAAAACTCATATAAATCGACTTACGTCAATGCAAAGTAACTTTTCTTTACACTCTCCTTTTCTTTCTTTACATGGTAATATAAATTCTATGAAAAAAAAAGGGAGTTGGGAGTTCTTCTCCCCCCCCTTTTGCACTTCGAGGGATTTCAGTCATGGAAAGGCAACTTTCCTGGTAAAAAGAAACAATTGAGTGTGAAATAATATCAGTACTTGATCCCACTGGGCAGTGACCCGTTCTATAAAGCAGCCATTAGCGGCCGCAGCTTGGGTCGACAATGGTCGAGAAATTAGATCTGGATCACGAGAGGTGGCTCTACCAGGCCGGGTACAGTGAGAGAAAAAGGCAGTAAACACCACAATTCCTTCAGTCCAGTTCAGTTTGTATCTCTAATCATTGAAACTTTTCGAAATGACAAGATTTAAGTTGCTTTCTAAAGAAGATCAGGGCTAATACACAGAATTTGGGGTAGGAAGACCACAATCAAGAGTATCGTAGGAATAAGATAAGCAGAATTGTTGAATAATGCAATGCAAAAGCATCAAAAGGTAGATAAAAAACAAAGGCAAACCAAAATGCCATACCGGTTCACAACTTGCATTGAATCCATCACTTTTTGCCTGAAGAAGAGCTTTTTTAAGACCATTTGGCATGGAAATCTGTTCATTATTCTTGTAAGGAAATAAAGGAAAGAAGAAAATCACTTTACTGGACATGCCGATGGAGATCCTATCATCTTCAGAGCATTATGCTGTTTACTTTTTTCAACCTGTCTGGTTAAGAGTTACCACAAAAAAACTACCAATTACAACCTCAATGTTATGAACTTCCAAGTGTCCTGCTCCAATCCCTTGGTTTATCCTCTTGTAGAGTTGATCAATATCGTTTTGAAACTTCCATGTTCAACATCCAGACAGTTTTCAATATTAACTCCGATGTACCTTCTTCTGATACAAGCACACCTTGACAGTCTTACTGATGCTGAACCGAGGGCACCTAGGGATTTGTCATTTTTTTCCTAGCATTATCTTGAAAGATGATCTCGAGGTTACGAAAAAATTGGGAATATTGTCATGGACAAGGCATGGTAGAACCATTAAATATTTAGTTTGTTCCATATCTTCAGAATAGGAATCATTCTGAAATGTTTAACACAGAATTCAAGATGACAGAGTTGAAGAGAGAAGATCATTAACAACAATTAAAAGAAAAGATCACGAAACCTTGCTAGTATACTCAAGTATTACTTGCACAAAGGATTGGAGACAGAAAAATGGATTAAGAAATGGCACTAAAATATTATCAACTCGGCCACAATAAAATATTGTTGCTTACTAATTTCTTATATGGCACAAGAAAAAGATCTTCCCTCCTCTTAAAGAGGCTTTAATGCCTACAAAAGAACAAATAAGAAACGCTGACTACATATCAGAAGGCTCAAAGACCAAAAAGAATTCAGGATTAGGCTAGTGAAAGAACAGCAAATGACTTCCCCCATACTGGAGACCACACATAGACAAGAAGGATAAGGCATGCATTCCACTATAATGCAGAGTCAATCAGGTGCACATTTACTTCACCTTACTATCTGCCTGAATCAATACACAGGAAAATCAAAGAGTACAGGAAGGAGGGAAACAGGTAGAAGACAAGGAGGGATACAAAGACGTCTTTGTATCATTTCTTGTGGCACTGTGGCGATTGATAGCAGAAATCGGCAGGCTCTCAAGTCTTCCTATGCATTGCTCTTTATGAGATAAGAGGAAAAGAAAATCATGTATGACACAAACACCAAATGCATGAAGCAGCATACCACATAATTGAAGAACATAAAATAACAAGCATACACAAGACCAAGTTATGCAGGAAGGTAATCAAAAAAGACATAAGATGAGATCTTTCTCATCTCACTTTAAGAGCTCACAACAGAAAAATAAAACAATGAGGCCGAAAAGAAATAGAAATTTTCACAGTAATACCTGTCACTCTGTGAAGTTTAGCACGTGGAGCCAGGTGCCAATCTGCTGCAAAGTTCAACAAGGTCCTTTTCCCTCCCATTCTACTCTCAAAAATCCTTACGAGTTTTGGCAAAGAGACCTAAAGACAACAAAAAAATATATACTTTGGTCTCCGATCTTATGGCTCAATATGCATAAGCTTTCCCTGCTAAAAGTGAACCTCCTGCACATCAATGAAATGTAGGCAACAGTACTAAAACCTAATTAAGTAAAGTCTTAATTCATTAAGAACCATAATACAATTCTAAAGCTAAGGAACATGTCAGAGAAATATATCCTGCAGCTGAATTTACATAACGTTGAACTTGAGCAAAACTATTTTAAGGGAGAAGCCCAAGTTGCTCTACATAATTCAGTTATACAGGCATGAAAAAGAACAGCTACAACTACAACACATAACCTAATGACTAAGCAGCCTTAACTTTATCATCACCTACAACATTGAGTATCGGAAGACTGCTTAGGAATTCATCAAGGCCTTCAAAAAAACCACCCCCTTCAATGATATCCTCCTCCCCACGTGCTGATCCATTTCCTTGGTTTCCTTTACTACGCACAGGCTCCTCATTCTCATTGCTGAATTCCACGTTCAGGTCCAGTTTGCCAAAGTTTGCCACCCTAGCAGATTGCCTCCTTGCATTCACTGCAGCCCCTTTCTTGCTTGACTCGGCAACAGATGAACGGGGAACTTCTGCACCCTCTTGAAGCACTTGCACATTATTACTGCCATCCACATTAACATTCTTTCCCTTGTCAGCCTGAAATTTTCGGGAACTTTTACTTGCCTTACCAGATGCATTTCTTTTCACACCTTTTGTTGTCTTCTTCCTCTTTTGACTACTTCTTTGATTCCGCCAATCATCATCAGATTCGTCACTAGAGCCAGAGATTTCAACAAAAACATCATCATCATCAACATAAACCCGTGGAGTAGAGTGCTTCCTACTGCCCACATTGCTGCCACCTCCGGATCTCTGAAAACTGTTATTCACATCATTTGCATTCCAGCCCCTAAAACTATTCGCATTACCTGCACCCCCACTCTTCCCAAACCCTTGTGGGCAAGTAAACATCGGCGAAAATGGAGTCCAGTTCCCACCCCTACCCTTATTTCTCTCCAAAGTGTCGATTGAAACACCTAGTGGCATCAAGCCCCAACAACAAAAGTAAGCTTCTTGTCCTTCAACAATGGGTGGTGGAGAAGGAATAACCACTGCTTGAAATGCTTTCTTACAAGTTTGACACTTCAAGGCACATTCAGCATAAACAGAAGGATACTCATACATATAATAGCAATATGGGCAAGCTGTCCAAAAGCTTAAGTCCCCATCATCTGAGACATCATCCACTCTCCTCTCATCCTCTCTGAGACCACTATTCCCAACATTTTCAGTAACATTATTAGTGTTCCCAGGCACATTATCATTATTATTATTACTATTAGCATTGGAATTTTCAAAAGTACCAGTAAAATTGTGGGTAACATTGCTACCCGACCAGTAATCCTTTCTTTGCTGTGGCTGTGCCTCGGGTTGTGGTTGCGGGTGAAGCTGCTGATGCACCGGAGGCGGGGGCGAAGTATGAGTCTGACTCTGAGGCTGGGAGTGAGAGTGAGGCGGAGGCGGAGGCGGAGGCTGAGGCTGAGGCTGGGAGTGGGGCTCTGGCCGCAGTGGCTTTGGCTGCCTCACTTGTTCTCGACTCAAATTCTGCGGGGACATTGGCAGACTCACTGGGTCTCGATTCACATTCTGCTGGGGCAGTTGCTGACTCACTTGCACTTGCTCTCTACTCATTGCATGCTGCGGTAAAGGTTGACTCACTTGTTCTCTAACCATTCCTTGCTGCTGGTGGTGATGCTGAGGCATCACTTGAAAATTTATTTCAAAAGGCTGGAAATTTATATGCTCTCTGCTCACTCCAGTAGCGATAGGGTTAAATCCAGAACTCAGTGAGTTGACCCCAAGGTGAGACATGAGTTCATTATCATACAAACTTTTTCTTGACGGATTGGAGAGAACTGACCAGGCATTCACCACCAGATTAAAAGCATGATCGACATACGGAAGCTTGTTCTTCTGAGGGTTCAACAGAAGGGCAAGCTTCCTATACTGACTCGCTATGAGTTCCGAGTCATGAGTCTGATGGCCCGCAAGTTGAAGAATCGAGTACCAATCATGCTGGTTGTTGATCCGTTTATCTCCGGCGAGAAGTGTGTCGGCGACCGCAATTATTTGGTCAGCGTATAACAGGGTCGGGTCAGATTCACGGGCTCGGGCCGCAAATGATTTGCTGCCAACAAGGTCACGACCAGCCAATAGCTTCTCGGCTATGGCCAACCACCGCAGAGCCTCAGCCCTGGTGGTGGCGCTGTTGCTGTTGCTACCGCTCGTGAAAAATGGAAGTTCCATTTTCAATGAAATTTTTTTAAAAAAAATTCCTAATTGTTTTCTTTTCCAGAACCTTTCCAGCTCTCTCTATAAGGGCGAGAGCTTAGATTTGGAGTGGACGAAAAAGGACACAGCTTCAAATTCTACAAACCTTCGTCAGGGTTTGCAGTCCCGGGGTGTTTATGTAATTTCAGATGCTTCAATCAGCAATGGTATCTATTTCGTATCCATTTCGTTTAGGATGTGAGACTATACGGCAAATGTTTTGCATTTATTTTTGTAATGAATTTAATCGTATATTACTCCCTCTCGAGCAATCTATAGGTCGATTTAGGTTTGTTTATCTAAAAACTATGCATGATATTAGTTCTGAAAAATCCTCAGTTAAATCACCTTAAAATTAGAGTAAGAAATACTCTAAGAAGAGACAAGATTGGTAAAATCATAATAAATATTACTCAAATTTCTTAAAACGACTTATATTATGAAACAAAAATGAAAAATTAAAACAATTTATATTTTGAACGACAGGACGTACTAATTATTATGAAGCATATAAATTAGTACAGTAATTAAGACTAATTTGAAATATTTATGTATATAAAAAAGTGAAAATTCTAACCCACAAAAAGGGAAAATGTAATTATATATATAATTACCATTTCAAGGATTAAAATTATCAACTAAAAATTATGTGGGTGCTAATATGTTCATACACCTATCAAAAAAAAAAAAAAAGAAGTAAATTACTTAGCTATGTAGAAATTTTCTTTGTGGATGGGGGATGGGGGGAAGTGATTTTTTTGAAGAAGTATTCAAAATGAAATCCATGGGGAGGGCTAAGTTTTCGTCACTTGAAGGACATGAATTTATATACATGTTTGGCCAAAGCTACTTATCCTATAGATTACTTGGTAAAAAAATCCAACGTTTGGTTCATACTTGTACTCTATCTAGTACAAGGTCTTACACCTCTAAGTTGTTTATAATGTAAGTTAATTGAGTACCTATTACGATTACTTTCACGGCTAGTTATTCTATTAAATGTTGAGAGATCAATTTCTTACGAACGTAATTAATTAGTAAGTCTTTGTCCCTACTCCATGAAAATATATCCCGCAATTTACTTCCTCTCTTAGATCATGAGGATGGAGAAGTAGAGGATCCTTAAGGTTGGGGTTCAATCCTTTTTCTTTTCCTTTTCCTATATCTTTCTAATGGGGTTCTTGAAGCTTCTCGAAAACTTTTGCAAGAATTTCTTGATATTAATCGTATATTTTCTCTCAGCTAAGAAAGGAATGGGAGAAAAAATTTCAATATCAAATAGGATCTTGTATTTAGAAAAACAATCAATTAAATTGTGCTACACTATATTTTAATATATATTTTCTTTCAATTTCATTGACTCTTAACCGTTGATTTCATTGGTTAATGATATTGTGCATGATTTGACCCACAAAGTGACACGAGATCAAATTTGACCCTCTATTTCTTTTCATTATTTATTTAAATTTTTTTGTTAGGTTATAATTTCATGTGAATACATATATAACTTAATTTTTATTTATATTTATTTTGCTTTTTAAGGAAATCATGTATTTGCTGTTCATTGAATTGGAACAAACTGATATTGAGGCTTCATGGGTTGATGATTAGGCCATGACAAAAGACAAAAGAGGATTCAAACAACTTACGCTAAAATTAGAAATCAATTTTTAGGGTTTTTAAAATAGCCACAATAGGAAGGGCCGGGGGTGGGGGGTTGCCTCTGAGTTTTTTTATTTTTATTTTTTCGGGGGAGGGAATATGCTGCATGACTCGAACCCAAGATCTCTCGCAGCGGATACTAAACGGATTTGCCACTAGGGCAATCCCATTCACTGGGTTGCCTCTGAGTTAGGGAAGGTACTACTTCATTGGACATGTGATTTCTGAAGTCTGGTCTAGTTTCCAGTGTACTAGTGATAAGCTATGGCAAGAATTCAAAAGGCCAAAGATAAGGGTCCCAAATGAGTCCAATTCCCTAAGAGGATCCCTACCATTGCCCCGGGGGGTGGGGTGGGGTGGGGGGTTAGTCTAATAAAGCACATGCCATAATTTAGAGATTTTCGACATTATAATTTTAAGTAAATACTCAATCGATTATTAAATATAAGTTACTGATTATCATTTTAAAAAAATTCAGATAATATGTATATTTTTAAATATCATTATTTATATGTTAATCAAACTAACAATAATATATAGGAAAAATAAAGTGACAATGATAATATATATATATAAATAATTTTAAATACGTAATTAATTAATAATAATGACTTATAATTAGTGATAAAAAAGTTAATTAAAATAATTAATATTTAGTGATGGAGGGTGTAATAAATTATTAATTTTATACCATGATCAAAATAAATGTTACGAGCTCCAAATCTTTTAATAGATTTTTTAATATAGTGATAAAAAATTGACTTGATTATTTTTGTAGATATATTTTATAAATCAAACTTCTTCTTCTTTTTTTTTCTTTTGGTGTAATAAAAGATTTGGAGCAAATGCTACTCTCTCCGATCAAAATTATCTCTCATCTCAATATAAAAATTTAAGGAATGCATCTGACTTTTATAAAGTTATCGATTTATCCTTCTCAAACATTTAATTGGAGGCGTTAGTTTTGGACTCGTAGATGTAAATCTCTAAATTAAGTAAGCTGTCACTGGAAATTTATATTCAAAATATGTTTTAATTAGAAAAAAACACCAATAAAGAATTCAATTGCTACAATCCAAAATCAAAATAAAGACATAATTAATTTTAGACAGAAAGAATAATATTTATATAAATTTGATATACATTAAAATAATTTTGTTATTATGTTGGGGAACCCTATTTTTCCATGGTTTTTTATTCTGGGCCCCATAGATATATTGGGCCCTAGTTCATATTTTTTTTATTAGTATTTTAAAGCCCATTAGCAAAAAAAATTAAACTTTCTTGAGCCCAAGTTCTGCCAAAATTAAAATATAGTATAATAGAATATCCAGAATTTTTTAATTTCTTTTTTTTTTTTTAACTTTTTGGATTACCCTTCCTAGGAACAGTCCCAATGTTCGATCTTTTACTTAATTCTTATTGTTTTATTATGTAAAGAGGTTAATTTTATTATTAAAAATATAGTACTTGGACCCAATTATGTCTATCCGAAATTGGGCTAGAAATTCTAGATTTTAGCCTGATTATAATTACTTATTTTAAATTTAATTCAAAATTTTTAAATTGACTAATTTCTCCAATTCTAAACATTATGTCAAAGAACATTTTTTAAGTAGAAACTGGACAAATTTAAAGTTTGACTAATCCGATAGAATTACTAAAGGATAGAACTCGACTGGGTATTGTTTCGTTGCATACGTGAAACAAATTTATGACCTTTTGATTATAAGTGAGATTATTTTATCATCAAGTAATATTTATTTAATTATATCACGAAAAGTCTTGTTCAACCGATAAAAAAATTATTATCCAAAATGAAAATTTTGAGTTCTTAATGAAACAAACCTCATGTATTCCCCATGTCATTATTATTATTATTTAAAAAAGGTCAAATATGATTCTACATTTTGTAGGCTAATTTAGATTATATTCAAATCACGTTTGTTGAAATCAGACTCTTATCAGGGAATAAGGCTTAAGTCAAAATTCATAGTATGTTACCATAAGCAAAACTCAAACTAATAACTTTGCAATTAACATGAAATAATGCAATCCACTTGCCAATTACCCTAATTTACTAGGTTATTCTTAACTTACTCTGATATTTTCAAGTTATCATTCTTAAAATCATCAACCCGAACTAAAAGAAATGATAAGACTCTACGATAAGTGTTAAATTTAATATAATTAGAAGTTTTTTCCCATAATAAAATTATCCAAACATAGATGGAGATTCAACTTGAAACTTTAATTTTCACGTTAATCATTTCATCTATTAAGGTATCTCTAGTGGGACGTGACACATTTCTTCATAATCCAAGTAGTTTCAAATCCATACACAATCCGAGAGAACCAATCCCAGAAACCGTACACAAAAGTGGGACTTTTGATTTGATGTACTATAGAGTAGTAGTAGTAGTATTCAATGTATAGTGGGAAGCAACAGATATCTCTTGCTGTTCCACCAAATGAACCTGTAAACCCGTCATTTCTTTTCTGATGCTACATTGCACGGACCCGATCATCAGTATAGTTTTCACTTGAATCTCATCAAACAAAAGTCTCATATGCTCTCACGTCTCTATCGCTAGATTATGTGAAGGTTATAAATTTAGAATTATATTTTAATAGAATTTGGAGAGAGTTGTCATTTAGTCATTACATTTAACAAGTCAATTCCTATGCTTGATAGGAATTAAACTCTCATCCAACGTACAGAGGTAAGACTCATACTATACTAACTCTCATAAAATTTACCATCAAATTATATCCTTTAACCACTCGAGCTTTGTAAGCTAAGTGATAAGCAATAATATTTAAGATTGAAACGTATTAAGTTTACAATATAATAAGGATAAGTGAAGTATTATGATTGATTCTCGAATAGAGGAGTATCGGAAGGATTATGGGCGGGATTGATAAAAAATCAAAAAAGAATTTTCTTTTAACCATTTGTCTATAATATCAATTTCTAAATAAAATTTTAACTAGTTAAAGATATTTATTTCTACACAACTAAAAATAGAAATAAGTAAACATTCAATTTGAGAAAGAGAGTATTATTTACGTACTCCCCGAACAAAAACTCATCAATCATGTATGCTATAATAATATTACTATTTTTTTTTTTTTTTTTTGTAATTTCTAATTTAAAACTTGGGATGAATTTCAATTGTTGAGGAAAAAGATTGTGGCCCTGAATGGTCTACTTGCCTAATATTGAGAGTTACTTTGATATAAATTGGGACCATTTTTTTTTTTATATATGTGATCTCATTTAATTTAAGTACGCCAATATTGAAAAAATAGAGTCTTTTTGTACCTTTCCTCTATTTTTTTCCCTTTATTATTATTATTAAAGTTTGTGTGCTTTTGACCTAGTTGGATATAACTATGAAATGAATCAATGATAATTATGGGGAGAGATGACTAAGTAAACTAGCTATAAGTTTTACAGTTGAGATGATATTTGACAAATTGAGAGAGAAAGGTGAAGCTTGGATGATGTTAAAGTGATAAATATCTCCCATAATTATTTCTTTTTTTTTGCAAAATTAATATTTATATTTTCATTTTAATTATTTGAAATTAAACATCATATTTTTTAAAAGTAATAAAATTTTACTTATAAATTAACAATGCAACATTAGAATTAATTAAGTTAAGCTTATTATTATTATCATTATGCAAATCAAGATGAATATTTAATTTTGGACGAGAAAATATTATTACTTTTTGCTTATTGCATGGTCATTAAGATGGAAGTCTTCAAAAAGAAAACTTTTATCAAAGCACAAGCAAACCC